>JAGSMP010000234.1:3000000-3543199 GCA_029286625.1 Parnassius orleans | reverse complement strand
TATTAATATAGCTACAGCATGGCTCTAGCGCGTTTAAAAATTAAAAGTTTTATTATTTTAAATGTATTAAGTAATAATATGTTTCTTATTTTATAACAATTTATGATTAATCATTTATTTTTGCTATGGTTTGTAGGGACCGCGAGCTGTCGCAACATTGCCTTAACGATTCAAAAAATTATAATCGTTACATATGTGCGTATAATAAAAGTAAGGTCTTTTTTTTAAACATATTTCACTTTACAATAATTTTGTTTGCACAAATTTTAAATGAATTTTAATTAACTTTTCAGAGACTACGGACTTCGATTTGGCGCGATTCTGATACACGTCTTTCGCTTTTTTGACATTGTATTATATCGATGAGTCGTGTTGCAAAATTTTTTCTCTACAATTTCTAAGTGAGCGATACTTTCAGTATTATTTTTACGTGAAATTCAATTTCAGAGCTTCGCTTCGCTTTGGAAAAAACAATTTTAGATTGAGTCGTTTTCGGAAGTTAACGTATATGATTTTTAGTTCAATTATTCTTTTACATTTGAGACTACAGTATTACGTACATACACACACAGAACGATTATGTCATAAAACTTCTATTATCGTAGTGTTAAATTTAAATTCTCTGAATTTAAATGATACAAAGGGTATTTTTGATATTTGAACCTTTTTGAGACCTTACATTACTAATCGTAATTAACAGCTGTTTAAATTATTATTAGGACTTACGTTACATTTTTTTTGTGAAAAGATTATTTTTAGTTGAACACTGTTTAGGCAGTATAGTGGATTTATCATCCAGAATCAGGAAAGTGACCGCACCTAATTAAGAGAAAAGTTTTGTTATTTTAATTTAAAAAAAGTACTTTTTTATATAGGATAAGTGTGACAAACGAGCACACAGTCCATCTGATGGTAAATGGAAGCTGTGGCCCATGAATATCTACACCTATCGTCGATTAAGAATCAAAAAGCAAATTCGTTGCCACTCCTGAGGACTAAGATAGAATGCCCGTTTCCAGTAAAAAAGGTCTTCGATTCTCTACAATCACCATACGAAACACAGCAGCAATTAAGCTGCTATTTTACGCTGGCATTCTATAAGAGCGTGGCCCTACGCCCGACGAGCCGACCCATTCGTGTTTCAACCACAATATAGCTTCAGCATGGCTCTAGCGCGTATATTAGAGACGTAAATTATTAGATATATATTATTAGAGGACAATGGAGTTTGCCATTATGCATTTAGCAGCTTGGCGGTGTCATCCTGCCCGAAAAACCTGAGAGAAGGCCTATGCCCAACAGAATCATTACTTTTACTTAAAAATATTTATTGTACACTAGCTGGTACCCGGCGCGTTGTGCCGCAGAAGAAATAATAGTGAAAATATCGTTTTAAATTTGGCAGTCTTATTTTGTTTAGAAATGAAAATAAATTCATTGAAATTATATAACTTTCAACCAAATTTGCAGGCACGATACGCGCGGCACCTACTGTAAGTTAATTGTACTACGAGTATGCCCATAACCTTCGCGCAAGTGCAAGCAATAAGTTGACAATGTTTTAGCGCAATCTGATGAACGCTATGGCGACGCATAAAATACGAACAAACAAACAAATATTATTTTTATATATTAGATGTAGAATCCCTGAAAACACTGTTGCATTGTATTTTTATGGAATAAGACAGACTTTCTTGTCAAGTTTTAATAAATAAATAAGAATGTTCGTTTTTAAGCGTCTTTATGCATTTGTCTATATGTTAACGTTACGTTACGTATATGTAGATGAAAAATATTGAATTTAATAAATGTATTGGGATATTTTTATTATTATTTACCTCAATGCGCTGGCGATTCCTCGACCCTCCTGGCTTTTGTTTCGCAATGACAGCAAACGTCACTTTTGACACTATGACTTTTTTTCTGTCTCTACACAGTATAAAATAAAGTCACTTCCCGCCGTCTGAACGCTTAGATATTTTACACTGCGCAACGGATTTTGATGGGGTATTCATTTGTAGACAGAATGATACAACAAAAAGGTTTACATGTATAATACATGCATATTATATATTATATAATTCGTCTGTCCGTGTGTATGTGACTGTACTCCTCCTGAACGGCTGGACCGATTTTGATGAAATTTTGTGTGTGATTAAGTTGATTAAAAAATGGTTCAGTTTCACAAGTGGACCCGATAGATAGCGTTGTTGTTTTGTTGTCGAGATCCAGAAATCAACCATGCGAAGCCGGGGTGGATCGCTAGTATATTTATAAAGTAAGCTAAATCGTAAGCAATGAAAGTTTTTAAAATTGAAAATAATTATTAAAAAAACTGTGACCTGTGACCTCCATGGCATATGCCAATTTAAGGGTTAAGTTAAAATTTTAAGGATTTTTTTTAACTTATTATATGTCAGTGCTTGACACCAATCTCAACAGGTGGTAAGTGTTGATGAAGCCCAAGATGGTGAATCGCACTGTCTTAGCGCAATAATATGGTCAATTATTATAATAATATAATATGGTCCTATTTTCAATTTAAAAGTAAAATGATAGCGAACAAAATTTGTATTGCCTACTAATTATGACACAAAACTTGAGGGTAAAATTAACATAGGCTACTACTGTTTACATTCTTTGACTTCATTTTCATTTGTGTACATAAAGCAACACAGGCCGTTGGCGGATCCGTTGCTCCGGGCTCTATGTTTGTGTACGTTTATTTCTATGAGAAATCTAATTTAGTAATATTACCAAAATAATATGCCCTATGAATTGTGGGTAAACTGTATGCAAAGTTGTTAATTGAAAGAGTTATGAAAGAAACTGAAGAAAAAATTTGGGATGTGCAAGCTGGATTTAATAACGGAATGGGGTGTACGGATCAGGTCTTGTCCATACGCATGATCGCGGAGAAGTTTTTGGCCAAAAACCAGAAAGCTTTTTGTGAAATACTAAGAAATACTCAGATGAACCCGCTGGTTCCAACCTACTCAAAATGTAACGCTTACACGATAAAGCGTTAGCTGGTCCAGTACCAGTGACACGAAAATCAACACAATTACATCCGAAAAATAATAAAATGTCGGCTTCAGCTGTAATTCGAGTTTATGAGCTAGCACGACTACAGCACGTAGTTAGTACTCTGAATGTTTTGTAAATTAAGATTTTGTTTTTTGTTGTAGAAATTACTCAATTTATAACTCTTCATTAACTCATTGAGAGCGCGAGATTCGAGTAGAAACTCAAGGGCTTATCACGCTGTAAATTTTACAGTACGCGAGCAACCCCGGAATTGGGATTGATCCCTGCCGGCAACAATGACATTGTTGATTACAGTTTTTAATGCTGAATTACCACGTGTTCAGCAGCTTCGAAAAGAAAAATGAGACATTATTTATCATAAATAATAGGTACTTAATTAAGACTTTTATTTTAATAGTTTTTTTTTCTCTAATTCCATTTTTCTTAGTCCCATTACATGACATCCGCAATTTTCTGGTGTTGCAGTTGTTCATGGGCGGCGGTCAACATCTACCATCAGGTGAGCCGCATGCTCATTTGCCCCCTCTTCTATAAAAAAAAAAAAAAAACATGTGTACAGTTCACACGCGTTAGAATTGAAACCTAGTTAAATCTATATTTTTAGAGAACATATTATTTACGTATCACCAGCTTATTCTTTCGACTTACAGAACAAAAATATAATATAATATTTAAGGCTAGCTGAGAGGTGTAGCCTACTGCTAGATAGCTCATACTATTCCTCGTGAATCTGTCAAATACAAAGAATTTATCAAATCAAACTGGTAGTTCCAGAGATTAGCGTGTTTAAACAAACTCCTCCGCTTTATTATATTATGGTATATAGATTCTATCTCATTCTCTCGTAGGCCTATCCTATAGATTTATATATTTGTTTATTTTTAGTGTCGCTTTTTCGTTTCATTGTGTTTCAAATCACATCGATGCTAAAGAATTTTTCATTTTAAAAATACTAGTTTTCTTTAATAATTTTAACGAATAATTTTTGTTTTTATTTTATCCCATATTATTAATGTTGTGTACATCTACAATAGGTATGCATATAAGAACACGACAATAATTTATAAGACTTGCTTATATACATACACATAATTTGTGCTTCTGTTATTGTACCTTATAAACAAACGAACTAATCATGTCCTCGGCAAGAAGTAAACGAGTTTAATTATAAAGTTCTCATGTAGCATAGCGAAAACACATCACCATAAAGGCAACAATTGTCGAGGTAAAATAAACCTAAAAGTTCTAATTTGGGTACAAAGGGAGCTCATTTTAGAAAACATAACCGTAAACTGCCTTAAATGAAGGGTATGTAACATTAGAAATATTACTCTGTAAATGTGTGTTTACGAAAATAAATTATATTTTTCATAACTGCGTTCATAAACATTTAAGCGAAATTGTTTAAAACTCAAGGTTTCGTGTACTTTTTTCTTACCTCATTACAACTCAACACAAGTTCCTTGTTGAGTATAGGCATATTACAAAGACTGCAAAAAGTTAGGCTCCCTGGATTCCTATATTCCTTGAGTCAGCACCTACGAACGATACGAAGCTGTCACTTGAGAACCTAAAAGAAGGAAGAATCTATCGGATTTTTAAGCTAAATTGACGGCCTGTCGTCAATTTAGCTTTCCGATCTTTTAGAATAGTGGTCATATTTTCCTATATCCTCGAGTTTGTACAAAATGGTGGAAAATATTTTTTTTCAATTTGAATTCTGTTTTGAAAAAGAAACTCGATTACTACGTTATGTATTTTATTATATGCGCATTTAAGGGGTGTGGTGGCGGTGTACGATACTTAATAAAAAAATCACAGCGGGTGGCCTGACTTTTGTGTTTCGGGTCTTAGGTTCGTATAATTAATAGTTATCTAATATATAAAAATTGTTTGTTCATATTTTATGGGCTGCCATACCGTTCATCAGAATACAGTGAAACTTTGTCCACTTAGTGCTTGCACTTGCGCGAAGGTTATAGGCATAGTACAATTAACTTACACTAGGTGGTGCACTTATCGTAACGACAATTTAATTGAAAGTTATAGGTCATATAATTACAATGATTGTATTATCATTCCTAATTAAACAATATAACTCTTCCAAATCTAAAACGATATTTTCACAATTATTTCTTCTGTGGCAGCAATGCGCCAGGTACCAGCTAGTAGTGTTATATAATAAGTAATTATTTATGTCGTTCCAGCATTAATAAAACATATTGGACGGTACGAAATGTGAAAAAAAAAACTAACGCAAATACGAAGGCGGTAAACCTTTTCACAGCTGATTTGGTCAGTCTATAAACTTTTTATAATGAATCACGTGTACCTTCACTGAAGTGGATAAAATTTACACCTACAGATTTATATTGACCAAGTTGTAAGAAAAAAATTCGGTCTTAATCTTTTATCAAGAATTAAATTTTGTATTTATTATCAATGACAGAGAAAACCATCAAGCACGTGTATCTTCACCGAAGTGGATAATATTAATTTACACCCACGAGTAAGTATAGATTTATATCGACCAAATTGTAAGAAAAAATTCGGGCTTAATCTTTTATTAAGAATACAATTTTGTATTTATTATCAATGGCAGTGATAACCATCTAGCACGTGTATCTTCACTGAAGCGAATAATATTTAATTTATTCCAACGCATCGATATATATGTACTACGCACTAGATTTGGCATTCCGAACTTTCACTATGTTCAAATGAACTGTACTGCAATCCGTACACCTTTAGTGTCATTTAGTGTGGCCACAGACTAATATGATGCTTACGCATAGTGTGGCTTCAATATTCATAGAGTGTGGAGTTGCGCTAATAATACGAGATTTCAAATTAAAGTTTAAAACCTGAACGTAAAGGTAATAATATTACAATAGAAAAAATAAATTTCTTCATTTAAATACCTACCTAATCTATTATGACAGAAACTGACCGCGCAGGCGCAACGCGCTTATATCAACTGCGCATACGCGACTCTACTATCTCCCGCGCATGTGCGAAAACAGAGTATTGCACATTTTTTGTTTGGAATAGCTTGTCTAGTACATAGTACATATAACTCAATGACTCCAACGAGTATAGATTTATATCGACCACATTGTAAGAAAAATTATAGACTTAATTTTTTATTAAGTATTTAATTTTGTATTTATTATCAATGGCAAAGAAAATTATTGTTAATAGTTTGTATTAATAAACTAGTATATGTTAGATAAATGTTTTAAAGTACTGCATTACACAGATTGTTAAATTAGTCAGGTTATATGTTCACATCATCATCATCAAGTTCACTGCTGGTCACTGTCTCCTCTACGCTTGGCAGTACTAGACGTCTCGCTTTTTTAACGCTCATTCCCGTCGCAAGTCTGGGTATTTTACGTTTGGTGTAAATCTATCGGAGGTCTTAAAATTTTTTTGGGTTTTCTCATATTCTTCTTACGACATCCATGGAAAGAAACAGGGGACGATGACTCTTATGCTGCTACCACATAACAAACAATCCTATTTAATTACGTAAAAAAAATCGTTGATCCCTAATGGACTCGAGTTCCAGTTGCTTCTTAAATGAGGCAGGGCTGCGAAAAATTTTCGTGAATAAAACCGGCGATAAGGTTCGCCACCCTTCCGTTGTGTCTTTAGGAGGGGCGGGAAGTGGTTGTGGAAGTACTTTTACCGTACGCTGAATGTGTGTGGAGAGATGAATGATAAGATGGATGACGTTTGCGAGACGTTGCCTGTTATGTGTAAATGAGACCAAACGAAAGGGAGAGGATACCAATAAACACATTTCTTACATTTCAATTTTTACGCGCTTGATTGTACGCCGAATATTAGGAGCATATCGGTAAAAAATATTTCAGGCTTGTGAAAATCCATCAGCGATCAGTGTGCCCAATAAGTCTTGGCTTTGATGTTATAAATTATAAATTTTTAATTTATAATGGTTGTGTAGATAAAGGTCCTTAATAATATGACCTGGTCTTATTTTTGATAATAATTGCGAAAAAATGTTTTAAAATTGCCATGTAAATTTAAGCCCTTATCAGAGGTCATTCGGTTTCAGTTACAATATAATATTTCTACGTTCTCATGCGAGTAATGTCTATTTATTGTCTTCATTTTATTCTGTAGAGATGAGATAAAAGATAAATACATGCTTAGAGTTCTAAATAAATCGGGTGCTCTATGTGAAAATAAAAAAAGCGCCATTAAATATCGAATATCAACCCTTATCTTGAAGTAGAGTTAATGAAAGCTACGACATTGAACAAATTCGTAAGTATCGGGAAAATGTTAATTGTGGCGGTGTAAAAATATCCTCTTCCCTATATCATCCCATGGGTGTCGTAAGATGCGACAGAGATCAGAAGGGAAATAAATCAGGAGATTGGCATCAGTATCTTCCTAATAACGACTAAAAATAAAAAACTGCGGTTGCCGAACCGCTTTGGCCGCTATGGCAAAATATCCCTATGTAAATGACTATGGCAAATATCCCCCCAATATATTATTTAAAATATAAAGGGGCTATATTTAAAACAAAATATTTTGCAACTATGAAGGACATACGTCTTTTGTTCTACTTGAATACTATTGAATAGTAATTTTAGATTTTGTACAATTTTTATGTAACTATGATCTCAAGTGTGTGTTTTAATAAATTAACTTACTCTACGCAAGGGCATTACTTGTGTAGACAGAAGCTTTACATTTAAACTTTAAAACTATAAACATTTAATCCTTTTGTCGTTTTTGACTTGTATTCATTTTTTAGGAACATTTTTCCTAATTCGACGAAGTTAAACGAAATGGATGCAATCCACATTGAGCTAGTATTGAGATATTTAAGTTTAAAGTTTACTTCGTTATTCTTCATTAATGCAGTGCTGTAAATCTGTTGATTTTATTGGATTTAAAGGAAAACGTTTTATATTTTAACTTTCAAATGTTTCATTAGGTTTAGTGAAATGATATTCAAGAGAATATGGGTTTAGATCCTTTTTGATATATAGTACTCTCGATAAGACCAGCTTAAAATATTTTTCGCAGTAAGGCGAATTAGGAATTGTTAATAAAATAATAAATAAAAATAAAATAACGTTTATTAGCAACCAAATTTTTCCAGTTACAAAGGTGCTTTGTCTCCTAAACTAGGTTATCACCTGTATCTCAGGATTGTTAAAAAATTAAAAATGTTAAAAAAATCGTTTTTTTTTCTCTAAATAAAACAAAAGTAATTATTATTAATTAACATGTGTAACATCCATGTTACACCTATGCCGGTATTTGTTGAGAGCACTAAGATCGAAGTTGTTGACGAGTATGTTTACTTAGGACAAGTAGTCCGACTAGGTAAGTCCAGCTTCGACCGAGAGGTCAATCGATGGATTCAACTCGGTTGGGCAGCGTTCGGGAAATTACGACACATCTTCTCGTCAGATATACCACAAAACTTGAAAACGAGATTGTACGACCAGTGCGTGTTGCCAGTGATGACTTATGGATCTGAGACGTGTTCACTACTGGCCGTATAGGAAGCTGAAGGTCACTCAGCGAGCTTCTGAGAGGGCTATGCACGGAGTTTCTCTGCGTGATAAACTTAGAAATGAGGATATCCACCTTAGAAACAGGGTGACCGACATAGCTCGACGGATTGGTAAGCTGAAGTGGCAATGGGCCGGCCATATAGCTCGAAGAACTGACAACCGGTAGGAGAAGTAGTAGGGCTTCCCCCACTAGATGGAATGATAACCTGGTAAGATATGCAGGGAGTCGATGAATGCAAATGGCTTAGGACCGTGTTTTGTTGCATTCCTTGGGGGAGACCTATGTTTAGCAGTGGACATGTGAATAATTAATTAACCTAAAACCACCACTATGTAGTGGCGGTGCAAGAATATCCACTACCCCATATCATCCCGTGGCTGTCGTAAGAGGCGACAGAGGGAAATTGAAACAGGTGATGGGCGGCAGCATCTTTCTTATAACAACTCGAAATAATTAATAACTACGGTTGCCAACCCGCCTGCCAAGCGTGGTAACTATGGCAATATGTTGCAATCCCCCTATGAGGCAATCTATGAGGGCTATGTTCAGCAGTCGACTTTTATAGGCTGTTATGGAATTAATTAACCTAAAATATAAAATTATTTTAAACTTCTTTTAAGATATAATTTTTAAACTAGCCTGTTTAAATGATAATTTGTCAAAAATGATCCAAATACCTTAGATTAATACACTGATTTATAATAAATGTCCGTCATACATGTGGATTGGCACCTTTTGTTAATAAAAATGGTATATTTTCGTATTTAGCTGGGTTGTTTTTGCTGAACGAAAGTATTGACCTTTACGACCTCTTTAGTAAATTTAACTCAATTTTGCTGGTTTTGTGCAATGGTTCCATTTCGTTTAACAGCGTTCAATTTATCTTGACTTTTATATCTCAGTATGCACTTGTGGAGATTTTATGTCTTGAAATTCTGCATTCTCCACGGAATCCTTAACAACAATTCCTGTTTAAGGCGGTGAAATAAACGTTTCTTTCTATTTAAAGCGGAAATGTGTTTACTTGGGACTGCTAACACTACAAGTAGTTTGTTAGGGGACTCCCAACGAAATAAATTTTAATATTTAACACCTTTAACCGTACCGTTAGCTACCGTAACAAACGTTTTGTATTTATTTTATAGTTACTTTAAAAAAATCTTACTTTAATTGTTATCGCAATCTATACAAACAAATAAAATTGAAATGTCTGTTTGTAACGTCAAAATAACATATTTTTATAACAAAAAAAGCAATAAAAAAATTGTCTGTCTTTCTGTCTGTCTGTCTGTTAGTTTGTCTCTCTGTCAGTTCTTTCCGGCTTATATACGAAATGGCTGGACCGATTTTGATGGGACTTTCAGTGGCAGATAGCTGCTGTTATAAGAAGTAACTTAAGCTACTTTTATTTTCAAAAAACAAAGTTACGCGCAAACAAAATCAAAACCCATGAAATCCAACCGTAATAAATCCTACGCTGACGAAGTCGCAAGGAACCGCTAGTCATAAAATAAAATGACACTTGACGATTTTTCTATCGCAAATAAAAGCTATTTATATAATAAAATACAACATAAACAAATTAAAAAATTCCAGTTGTATAAATAAAATAGTTCAATTCTTTGAGTTTTATATTCAGTCAGGTTATAATTTATTTGATTGATAACTTTTCACTGACGCTTGAAAAATCAGCCCTCAACAATTTTAACTTATTTTGCGTTGTTTTGGATGTGTAATCCATTAACACATTTCGTCCGGTGGGTACATGGTAGAGCCATTATGCAGATATATTATAGTTGTAGTACGAATGAGTCGACTCAACCGGACCAGCACAGACTACAGCAGCTTAACGCTGCTGTGTTTTGCACGGAGAGCGTGCTGGAAGAACCGGAGGCCCTTTTTACTGGAAACATGGCAATCCATCTTAGTCTTCAGAAGTGATAACACATTCGGACCTTGATGTTTAATCAAAGATAGATGTAGGTGTCTATGGGCCACAGGATCCACTTATCATCAGATGGACTGCGTGGTCGTTTATCATCTTTATTTTATTTTTAAAAAAAAACTAAGGAAAAGCTAGCACACAGTCCATCTGCTAGTAAGTGGATACTGTGGCCCATATGGACACCTGTCTATTGCCGATTTAGAATCAAGATACAAATGTGTTGTAATACCTAAGGACTAAGATAGAAGATTTCTTGTCAACTAAAAAATCCCTGGATCTCTACACTCGCCATTTGAAACGCAGCAACTTAGTGCTTCTATTTTATGCTGGTATTTTGAGAAAGCTTTGTCCATCTTCGGCTGAGCTGCTGTTCATGCAGCACTTTTACTGCTATCCGTGCAGCTATAATATAGATGCAGTATGATGCTACCACGTGTAATCTCATTGTTTTGCAAATATTTTTTAATAATGAGACTGTTACATAATTTCTACTGATAAAGTTGGGCCTCCAAAATTATATATTTTTAACCAACTTAAAAAATGAGGAAGTACTCAGTTTTATTGTATGTTATTTGTATTGTACTTAGGTGTGCGATATCTTCGTCAATTGTAAAGCCATATAAATTTGAAGAAATAATAAGGATGAAACTTTTAATGAAATTATTTAGGTGACATTTACCTAACACAAAAACAAAGACAGTTTTAGTAAAAAAAGTGATATACACTCCGTAAACACTAGGAATAAACACAAGCTAGTGATACCAGCCTCTCGACTCCACTGAGTCAGTAATTCATTGTTGGGGCAATGTATACGCTATTACAACAGAGTCCCAGAAAATATACAAGGTCTCTCTATTACCAAGTTTAAATATTTAATGAAACAAAAACTGTGTAAAAAGGGTTATTATTGTATAAATGAATACATGGTTGATAATAACCCCTGGGAATGAGGTGGTCGCTTCCAAGCTGTTTCAAAAATAAATTTTGTAAATAGTTTGTAACCATATATTGTAAATTTTTTAAAAAAAAAGTCCCGCTGGGTTTCTTGCTGGTTCTTCCCAGGACAGAGGTTTTTTTTCGAACCAGTGGTAAAGTAAAAAAGTGACTTTCAATAAGAATTACTTCAATATTGAATAAGAATTATTCTATTCTATTCTCCTCTTTGTCCTGTCCTCTGTAGTAGATATTCTTACACCGCAATTGTAGTGCACAACAGTTCAATTGATTTTCTTTATTTTACACAAGAATCTGCAGCTACCAGGAAATCAGAATTTACTGTTACTTGTTCATAAATACTAACTATTAATGCGATACACATAGATAGAGTTGTTAGTGGCAACTAACCACTAAACACAAAAATATTAAGTATTCTCTACAAAAATTACGAATGATATTTGTCTAACCCCGGCTTACAAGTAAATATATTTATGACTTTGCCTTAAAAAAAATTATTTAGCATTTTTTTTATATTTTAGATGTGCCGTAGTGTGTACAAACATTTAATTGCTCATTATATTTGTCGAATTTATACACCAATGTGCAACTGTTTATTGTTCAAATGAAATAAAAAACCAGTTTTAGTGTTTCTGTTTAACCATTTCATTTAAATAGGTACCTAGTTGAAAACTCGTCACAAAGGACGGATAATTTTCTGAGTAGAACAAACCCAAAAGTTTTGCTCTGTAATTTTACCTTCATTACCAACAGTAACGGGACAAATTCGATTACTAATGAATATGCTGTAACATGTTACATGCATAATTTCTGGTTTAAGCTATAAAATTATCATTGCAAAGGAACATAATATAAATATATTTTAATAAAAGTCATAAGATATATTATTAAATTTCTAAGTGTTTGATATTGTTAAATAGAAGTAGAGTTCCAGCATACCCTGGTTCTACCACAGATTAGAAAATAGTGACTACGAAAGTTCTACGGCTGAGGATAGGCCTCCTCTTGTACCTCTAAGGATTTTTAAAACTGATATTTAATCCAGTACACTTTTAGCTTCTTAATGTATCAAAAATGTTAGTTACAATCTTTTTTTTTCACTGCTGGCTTTCGCTCATTTCTATGAGAATGGACTAAATAGATTAGCCTGTGAACTACCACGGATCTCCGTTGTGTTCACAAACGGTTTTGCAACAGCTAGATAAAAATATTTCGATATCTTGATTTGTTAGACTCACTGCGACAAAACAGAAGTCGAATAGTGTTTTTTTTTTAAATTAATTTTTAAATCACCAACGTGACTAACATTCTACTCAAACTAATAACAACAGATAACATTTTGAAGATCTAAATGTTGCAACACTTTTAATATATTTCCTTATCAGTTTTAAGTGTATCAAGGTGGCTGCCTTATAGCTTTAATTTGTGAAGAGGTTCAGGAAGTAAAAATATTACGTTTTACGGGAAACTATAAAAGTTGTCATTTTTATACTGATATTTATGTGTTTCAATCAACAGATAGTGGTAATGTGTTCTTCAAGCTGAGTAGGGCACATCATTTTATTTTATTACGAGGAAATAAGCAAATTAAGTTCTAACAACTTCAATAATTTGGAAGAAGTGTCATAATGCTTTTTACCACTCCCTCCACAGAGCTCAGTATTTTTAATTATATTTTGTGATATTCAGCTGCTTTATCTGCTAAGATGCTTTCATTATTTCACCCATGCTTCCATCCATACATTTTCATTCCATCCATACACCTTCATCTCACTACCTCATTCCTTTTCTTTTAGAGTTTCTGGTTCATTTACATCAGAAGCCTCCTCACATTCAAGACACTTATTCAAAGCATTGCTTCCATCTCTAAACTCTAAACTTCTTTTTACAAAACAGCCTTTCTCGTCTCGTATCGTTTGTCATGGTAGTTGAAGTTGGGGCATGACAAATATGTAATAATATAGTCGCCTTTAAGTCAAATCAACCTGTATATTTGCCCACCATATATTTTTGTGTAAAATAGAACAATCGCATAATAAATTCGCCCTAAAAGGGTTCTTTTAATAAAATTAAAAAAAATAAGATTTCGACCAAAACAAGTCTTAAATTAATTTGCTACCAAAATTGTAGGCTAAACATTAAAAGCAACCTCCAATTACTTTCTTGAGATCGAAGGTTGCTTTTAAGTAAACACACTTTAGTTAATTACCTCTATTAAGGCCGGAGCGGTGTTAAATGCGGGTGAACTAGGCAAATAGCGTCAACATGTGTAACTGACAGATGATAGTGTATTTGTGCTGTAGAGTCTACGCACATTGAAGTTTCTAAATGAGCTTAATATCCTACTGTTCGTTGCCATAAGTGACACGAGGGAAAGTTATTTTCTTGCTCGGTATATCGGTGTCCAAAAAGGCACGTATGGCAATTCACAATGCTATGTTAGTCCCTACTTTAATGTATGGTAGTGAAAGTTGGATGTGGCAGAAGAAGCACGAGAGTAGAATAAATGCTGTAGAAATGCGGTCATTAAGGAGTATGTTAGGGCTGAATCTGAATGACACAGTGAGAAATTGTGTGATAAGAGAAGAGTGTGGTTTGCAAGATGATGTTGTGACCAGTATTAAGAAAGGAATGCTTCGGTGGTGTGGTCATGTAGAAAGAATTGATGAGGAAAGAAAGAGTGACAAAGCAAATTTATGTTGCAGAGGTGAACGGCAGAGTCGGGAAGGGACGTCCTAGGCGAAAGTTTATCGACCAAATTGGCGATATATTGAAAATGGGCCAAATTTAGAGTACCCTTAACCGAAAAGCGTGTATGCGTAGGTATATTTATGTGGAGGAGGCGAGAGAGGTGTGTCAGGATCGTACCAAATGGAAGTCAGTAGTCTCTGCCTACCCCTCTGGGTGACAGGCGTTATGTTATGTTATGTATGTTATGTTATGTTAAAACCCTCTTCGAAATGAGAGTAGACTTGTGCGCTTTGTGCTTTGTTTTAAGTTGGATACAGGTGTCCATGGGCTGCTGTTGTTACTTTCCTTCAGGTGGACTGTAAGAATGTTTGTTTCTCACTTAATTTTATTTTAAAAAACTTTGACTCTCAGATAGCACAGCTCTCGTCGCTAATTACTTTTATTTTTCATCTAAATATCTCTAATTTTATCAAAAATATATGATTCAGCTTTTGGTACAAACGACAAAGCAGATCCTCTTTTAGTTTGAATAGAATTGGCATCAAACCAATTTTCAGTTTCGTTAGCCTGGTTTCATCTGCCAAAAGTTACGTTTTACCTTAGAGTTTTATTTTTAAAAAGTAACTTGGATTACACGACTGAATTGGAATTGCTTTATTGATCATGTTATCATAAAACTCATAGTATGTGAGCTTTTACCTACAACACTTAAAAGTAAAATAAAAGTTGTGGTTTGAAATAAACATTAAATTTGTTTTTTTAATTTTTAATGTTCAATTATTGACTCAATATGTTGTATGTTAGGTGTATTAATGATCTCAGCAAACAAAATATTATCAATCACTTCATAATTTAGCTGCTGTAATTAAGTTAAGACAAAGAGCTGATTTATTCACTAAATGTAATAACGTTTGGTACAGCGATCGTCAATCTGCCTGGTAAGCGTGCCGATTAAGGTAAACCTTCTATAAAAAGAGAGAGGAAGTAGAAGAACAAGTGGCCAAAGAAGACTGGCACTACAGACTTCAACCGTGTAGTTGCGGTGTAAAAATATCCACTACCCAATATCATCTCATGAGTGTCGTATGAGGCGACAGTTGGAAACAAACCAGTACATGGGCAGCAGCTACTTTCTATTAACTTATAAGAAATAAAAACGTGGCAACTGTGGCAAATATTCTCCTATGAGGCAATCAATGGGGAGGCCTGTGTTCAGCAGTGGACTTTTGATAATCTGTAACGGTAACGGTAACGGTAACTATAGGCTTTATATACGCAAGTATCCGTAGCGCAGAAATCGATAGGAGATGTCTTAGTTGCTGTACTCTAATTTATTTATTATTGTCGTTTATTTAGATTTTCTATTATAATATTATTACGTGAATAGAAAATTATCGTACGTTTTTTAAGTAATCGATATAAACGAAGGAGTGCCATAGACGTGACAAATATTATAATTTTGCTATACAAAAGCAAACTCAAAACTAGTGTATGTACATATGTGTCTTGTGTTGGTTTTTCTTTCTTTTTAAATATTACTAATTTAGAATTATTTTATTTAATTACGTGTAATAGAAATAAAACTCTTTAAATAAATTCCTTATCTAAGTTACTTCACATTTCTTCAAAATATTTTTTTTAACTTCTCAGACATCCAAGATTTTTCACGATGTTTGTGTTTTAGCGTACTGTGAAATTTACAGCTAGCGCTAAAATTGTAAATACTCGTTAGCGATTCCCGGAAGCACAAACTAATCCAATACACACTGATTGCTAACAGTCGTTAATGAGGATATAGCGGCGGTTTAGCTGGTGGAATTCATATTGCACAAAGCAGTATTACTTTTCAATTTAATTTTTAACATTTTGGGCTATACTCGTACGCAGAACAAGTGGTAATATTAAAAATATTTTACAACCTTAAACAATATAAATAAAATGAGAACAACATCAATGTACTCGAAGTAAATTAAATACGAATTATTAAGGATAACTCAAAAACTACTAGTCAGATCTTGATCAAATTAGTTCACCTAGAAAAAAGATCTGAGGTAACACACATAAAAAAAATCAATCGCATTGAGAACCTCCTCCTTTTTTTGAAGTCGGTTGAAAATATAAAATATTATGGGTAAGAATAATAAATATTTCTGGCACAGTGTTTACGTTATTAACTTATAAAATTTGGTAGATATTTTACATCTATATATAAAATGGAATCCCCTGAGTGACTGACTCAGCTATCAACGCTAAGCCCAAACAGCTTGACTGAAATCTGAAATTTAGACAGTAGATGCCTCTTATGACGTAGGCATCACTAAAAAAGAATTTCGGAAAATTCAACCCTCAAGAGGGGAAATAACGTGTTACAATTTTTATGAAACTTTTGGAACGAAGTTCCTTATCGCACGGTAGAAATTTGACGGATGGAGGCTAGGCGAGTAAAAGTGTAAGATTTTTTCCGTCAAGACCCTCTCTCGCACTCTTTCTTATCTTGCCATGAAAGAAATATTATTTTAAATGACGCTTCATTTTAATAGACGCTAGTACATAATTAATTTATTTGTATTTGTTAATCAATAATATAATACGCTTATCAATAATAATATTCTGCGAAAGGAACTTCGTTCCAACCGAGTGTTCCACGACACTCACGCATGTTTTATTTTATTTTACGGGGTGATTTACTCGAGACTTACTGAAAGTACTCTGTAAATAAAATAAATAGAAACGTATTTTGAGAACTTTCAAAACAACCTCTTAAGTTAACAACCACTTAAGGGACTGTGTATGGTGTGTGGAGATGTATGGGATGGGAGAGTGTATGGGATGTGTATGGAGAATAATTAATTATTATACTTTTCAATATCAAAATTGATGTATATATATATATATATATATATATATATATATATATATATATATATATATATATACATATATATATACTCTCAAATAAGAATAATAAAATTAACAGTTTTTATTTTTCAAAATCTACCCGGTTTTAAAACGAGGATGCAAGTTGTATATGAAAATATTGATATAACGCACAGCTAAAACTACTGGACGTATAAGCATGAAGTTGTGACATTATAGCTTCCTCTTATTACGTAGACATTAACTAAGATAGGATTTTGAAAACTTCAAACCTTCAGAGGGTGAAATAATAAATAAAAGATAAAATTAATATTGTTTAAAATTCCGCTATGTTTAAATTATATCTTTGACAACAATATTATAAGCTTTCGATTAGAAGCTTAGTACCGCTGTGAGGAGCAAAGGGAGGAAGTTATGACCCGAATTGTAACTGGCGATGAAACTTGGGTTCACCAATATGAACCTAAGTCAAAGCAAGAGTCGATGCAGTGGCATAAAAAGGCACACCCCCACGTAAGAAGTATAAGGTGTCTCAATCGGCCGGAAAGATCGTGGCGATGATCTTTTGGGATACAGAAGGTATCCTTTTGATTAATAATAAGGAACGGGAGAATACCACGCTTCTTACTAGATCAATTCACAGAAGCTATTAAAGAAAAAAGGCGAGGAAAGCTTACAAAGGCACGCTCCTTTTGCACGACAATACGCCCATGCACACAAACCATGTTGCGACGGCTGCCATTCACCGGTGCGGGTTTGAACAACTACGCCACCCACCCTAAAGCCCAGACCTTGCCTCAAGCGACTATTATTTGTTTCCAAAAACGAAGAAACAACTGCGTGGGAAAAAATTTGGCGACGATGATGAAGTGAAGTCGGCAATTTCGGCCTATTTTGACGCCCACCACAAATCTTTTTTTTTTGACGGTATTAATAAGTTATTTGACAGATCTAATAAATGTATTAGGGTTAAGGGAGAATACATTGAAAAGAAAAAATAGTTTAATGATCCATTTCATTATCCTTCCCTGTCATTCTGCGAACTTTTTGACCTCCCCTAGTAACACGTATTTATGGATTTCGGATACTCCAACCCTAATGGTAAAATAAGGGATGAAAACTAGTATAAAGTTGTAAACTATTTTGATCCGGTTTTCAATTTACCAATATATTCTTTATTGTGCACTAATACACATTAATAAAAATAATTTTAAAAAATGTTTCACTACAAGAGGTGATCTTATCGCTATGAAAGCGAAAATTTCTTTAAACTTATTAATTGTTAAGTATTTACTATTTATCACTGTTAAGCGAGCTGTATATTGTTCTTATGTGATAAATAAATATCTTTAATTAGAAACCTGAACCTCATTACGCAAACAATAGTTCACAGATAATGGAAGGTAAATAAATTATACAATTGAGTTAAAAATAAAATAATAACAAAAACTCAAGACGATGAAATGAACTGTAATGGGAATTTGAGTTCCAAGTTATAAGAATTGAGTAGATTTTTGAAGGAAAAAAGTATTGAGCACGGCGAATATGTATATAGAACCAATATACTATGATACCATATCGTCCGGACAGGAGGTGGGTAGCAGCGTCTTCCTAATAACCACTGAAAATAAAAACTGCGGTTGCCAACCCGCCTGCTAAGCGTGGCAGCAATGGCAATATACCCCCAGAGATAATTATTGGGAGAGACCTTTGTTTATATCCGCCCATGATTTCTATAATTTTTCATGTGTTTGTATTTGTGCAATCAAGAATAAATAAATAAATTAATATCGTTATGCGTCAAAAATATAATATAATGTGTATGTGTGTGAATGTGTAAGAAATTAAGGTATTTAAATCATTTGTTTTGAATGCGATCAGAAATTTTCTATAAATAAGCGTTTTGCGAAATTATGTGCATCACAAGTGCAGTTGTCATCATCATCATCGTCGCAAGTTCACTCCCCCAAATAATCCCATAATACACGGAGCTGAGTCATGTGCATCTTACTACGAGTAGATTGTCACTCCATGGCGTATATTACCTACTAAGACGTTGCCACTCTATTAGGTACCAGAGACCCTTATACTGAAAACGAGGAATCCATCTTAGACCTCAGGGGTGACAACGCATCTACATTTTAATTCTTAATCGAGGATAGATGTAAGATGTCTATGGGCCACAGCAACCACTTACCATCAGGTGGACTTTTTGCTCGTTTGTCAGCCTTATTCTAAAAAAAACGCAAAGTTCACTCTTACTTAATGTAAATTAAACTCATTTTACTCCCTTTTTAAAATCGGTTAAAAACATATCAGCTTTTATTTGCTCAATCACTCGAAAACAAAACGCCGCCGTTGGGCTGACACTTTAATTTATATTTATAGGAAACACAAAGGAAAATAAACCGTTTTCCCGTCGAACTTTTTTATCGTCCGGCTTGGACGTCTGTCATTGATGAACCCAGTCGTAGTTTCGAGTGTGAAATCATTTAAGTGTTATTTTATTGTTACTTTAAATATTTTTTTAATTTACGAGACCTTCTACATGCCTATCTACATACCTATTTACTTACTAGAATTTTCATTATACATAACACAAATAAACAACACAATACACAATTTTCATTATTCTACTCAATTTTGTGCATCCTAAACGCTAATATTAAATAGTATAATAATAATTTTTAACAGGAAGTAAAAAACGACTTCAAATTGCTTAAAAAATAAGTTATTTACTTGCTACTCTTAGGGATAGAAATTCTTCTCCAAATTTATACGAAACTACCCTTGAAATATAACCTATAGAATATCGCGATATCGCGTAACATACGAATTGAGAAACTCCTCTTTTTGATGTCAGTTACAAACGAAAGAACGCAAATAAAAATGAAAAAATAAGATTACTGTATATGTAACATTTGCAAACCAAAATAAAAAAATTGTGAAATAAATTTACTAAAGTTATAAAGGAATTTTACCATAAAGGATTTTCTGTCTCGTGTACAAAAAACCGGAATAACAACAAAGTTAGGTAGGAAGGTATTTTACAATGGTAATTACTTTTACAAATCCAGTAGGTGAACAGAATAAAAAGTAAACAAGTAGACACATCAACAAAAGTTTGTCATCATCATCATCATCATCATTACAGCCCTTCACAAGTCCACTGCTGAACATAGGCCTCCCCAAGGAATGCCACAAAGCACGGTCCTGAGCCACCTGCATCCATCGACTTCCTACATGTCTTACCAGGTCGTCACTCCATCCAGTGGGGGGTCGCCCTACACTTCGCCTACCGGTACGAGGTTGCCACTCGAGAACCTTTTTCCCCATCGGTTGTCGGTTCTTCGAGCTATATGGCTGGCCCATTGCCACTTTAGCTTAGTAATCCGTTGGGCTATGTCGGTTACTCTGGTTCTACTACGGATATCCTCATTTCTAAGTTTATCACACAGAGAAACTCCGAGCATAGCCCTCTCCATAGCTCGCTGAGCGACCTTGAGCGTCCTCATATGGCCAGCAGTGAAGGACCACGTCTCAGATCCATAAGTCATCACTGGCAACACGCACTGGTTGTACAATCTAGTTTTCAGGTTTTGAGGTATACCTGACGAGAAGATGTGTCGTAATTTCCCGAAAGATGCCCAGCCGAGTTGATTCCGTCGATTGACCTCTCGGTCAAAGTTGAACATAGCTAGTCGGACTATTTGTCCCAGGTAAACATACTCGTCAACAACTTCGAGCTTAGTGCTCCCAACAACTACTGGCATAGGTGTGACATGGACATTAAACACGATCTTTGTTTTGTCCATGTTTATCTTAAGACCTATCGGTTGGGAGGCACTATTGAGGTCATTGAGCATAGCGCTTAGGTCCTCCAGCGATTCTGCCATAAGGACTATATCGTCGGCAAATCGAAGGTGAGTGATGTACTCGCCATTGATGTTAATACCGTATCCTTTCCAGTCTATAAGCTTGAAAACGTCTTCCAAAGCAGCGGTGAAGAGTTTCGGGAATATAACGTCACCCTGTCTTACACCTCTCTGCAGTTGGATAGGTTTCGTACTCTGGTTCTGTACTCGGATAGCCATCGTAGCCCTACTGTACAAACACTTCAGCACTTCGATATACCGACAGTCCACTTGGCACCGCTGAAGGGACTGCAGCACCGCCCAAATTTCGACGGAATCAAAGGCTTTCTCATAGTCCACATACGCCACACATAGTGGCAAATTATACTCCTCAGACTTCTGTACAATTTGCCGAAGGTTATTTATGTGGTCTATGGTGCTAAAGCCTTTTCGGAAACCGGCTTGTTCGGGAGGCTGGAAGTCGTCGAGTCTGCGTGCGAGACGATTCGTAATGACTCTCGAAAACCACGTAGACGCGGCTCAGAAGGGAAATCGGTCTGTAGTTCTTCAAGAAAGCGTTGTCGCTTTTCTTGAAGAACAAGTCTACCACACTTCTGCTCCACGCCTCCGGAGTAGTGCCACCATGGAGGACGGAATTAAAGAGCTTCTGAAGGACTTCAAGTACCGGATTTCCACCCGCTTTCAGAAGCTCCGCTGTAATTCCATCCTCACCTGGGGCCTTGCCGTTTTTAAGCTACTGGAGAGCCACTCTAATCTCGCTCAGACTGACGTCCGGGATATCATCGGAATAGTGTCGGATAAGACTCTTTCTTTGATCGTTACTCACACTTCCGTGTGGCTCCAACGATGATGTGTACAGCTGCCCATAGAACCTCTCAATCTCACTTAAAATCTCAGGTGTCCCGGAGACGATGCTGCCACACTTCAGCTTTGACAGTTGGCTCTTTCTGGCAGACAGATCTCTGGCAAAGACTTTGGAGCCTTGGTTCCGCTCGATCGCTTCTTCAATACAAGCTGTATTGAAGTCCCGTAAGTCCCGCCGCATGCATTTGGAGATCTGTCTATTCAGTTGCCTGTATGATGTCAAATCTGTTGAAGACTGCAGCTTCATTTCTCGTCTAACAGCCATGAGATTAAGAGTGTGATCGGAGAATTTTTGTGTTCTTCTGCGGCGGCTCTTGCAGAACTTAGCTCCGACCGCATGGACCGTTTCCACGAGCTTATCATTTATATCGTCCACTTCATTGCAGTCTTCTAGGCACTGAAAACGGTTTTGTAACTCGAGCTGAAAGGTTTCGGGACTTTGGATTAGAGCACGAGGGGACGGAGCGTTGACTTCATTAGACGAGACCTCTCCGACTTAACGTTTAGGTTCAGTGTGCCTCTAACCATTCGGTGATCGCTACCAGTTTTCACCCTCGCGATCACTGAGGCATCGCTGAACAGTTGTCGTCTGGTCGTCATAATGAAGTCAATCTCATTTTTTGTCGAACCGTCGGGGCTCGACCAGGTCCACTTCGTGTGGGGCCGCTTCTGGAAGAAAGAGTTCATCATAAAGAGTCCCTCTTTCTCCATGAAGTCGGCCAGCTGCTGGCCCCTTGGGTTCCGTTGCCCTATTCCAAATTTCCCCTACCTTTAGCTCACCGTTCTCTCTTGTGCCTAGTTTTGCATTGAAATCTCCCATTAACACCGTATAGTGGGTTTTGGAGGAATGCATGGCTTTAGAGATATCCTCATACATTTCCTCCACCTCCTCATCGGGATGTGCTGAGGTTGGCGCGTAAACCTGTATGACCTTCAACGAATACCGTTTGGTGATTCTGAGTATAAGGTACACAACCCTCGTCAACACACTCACAATCTTTACAACGTTGTTAACGAGAGACTTGTGCACGATAAATCCGACACCTCCTTGGGACAGATGGTCACCCTCCCGGTGATAGAACAAGTTGCCGGATTTGAGGATTACCGTGTCCTCCCCCTCGCTTCGGATCTCGGATAATCCATTAATATGCCAGCGTAACTTGTCTATCTCTTCTTCCAGCTCTAGGATCTTCTCGTCAGCCCTCAGGGTGCGTGCGTTGTATGTTGCCAGGTCGAGTCGTCTTAAGTGGCAACCGAACCTCCACCGGAGATTCTTAGCACCCCCTGCCCCGCCGTTACCATGGTCACCACCGTAGCCAGGAATAGCGGGGCCACCGGGGACTGGGGGCCGTCTCTTCGTACCTCTCATCATGGGGGGGATATTTGCCATAGTTGCCACGCTTGGCGAGCGGGTTGGCAACCACAGTTTTTTATTTTAATATTGCTGTTATCAGAAAGATGCTGCTGCCCATCTCCTGCCTGGTTCCTATTGTCGCCTCTTACGACACCCACGGGAAGACATGGGGTAGTGGATATTCTTAACCGCCACTACACGGCTAACACAACTAACAACAAGCTAACAAAAGTTTGTGATCATTAGCAAAAGCTGATATATTTATAAATTTAACTTTATCAAGAAAAAATATTTACGTTATATCTTTTTTTAAATAGAAATAACCTGTTCGAAATTAAAAAATAAAACTCTTTTTTTATTTTTTAATAAAAAAGTTGAATAATGTAATGTTAACAGAAATTTGATGGAAAGAAAAATATTGTTTAACCAAACTTATACAACAATTTATAATAGGTTTTTATTTAATACAATATAACACCTCTCCTGCACGTCTAGCATGAGCTGGGGACAAAAAATTTATCCCCCGATTATATCCACTGACAAGAGATAAAATTATCTTGTCCTTATTCCAAATCACGGCAACGGGGAGAAGTATATCGCCGTTTGACATAACGAGTACATATTATATCCCCCGTCTGTAGCATGGAGCCAAACGAAAGATAAAAAATTATGCTTTTTTGACATTTGAAAAGGACAATTTTATCCTAGTTCATTGGACGTGGGTTTAAGTTTATATTCATAAAAATCTTTCTAAGTCTTTTTATCTACTGTGGATATTATATCCACCGGTGTGCCCATGCTCGAAGGGTGGATAAAACTAACATTTTCTCCTTTCCCCGGGTATAAAATTGTCTCCTGCCCATGCTAGCCCTGCTGGGTCGAACACATGCGGAGGATCAAGTTATCTACCATTTCTTGCGATAACTTGATTCTTTTACGTGGTAGAGCCATGCTGCAGCTATATTAACTGTGTAGTTGTAGCACGAATTGGTCGGCTCGACCGGGGAAAGACCACGCTCTCACAGAATACCAACGGAAAATAGCAGCTTAATGCTGCCGTGTTCCGTATGGTGAATGTAGAGAACCGGAGACCCTTTTTACTGTAAAAGAGGCATTCAATCTTAGTCCTCACGGGTGACAACGCATCCGCATTTTGATTCGCAAACGAAGTTAGATATAGATGTCTATGGGCCACAGCAACCACTTACCATAAGGTGGACTGTGTGCTCGTTTGTCACCCTTATCGTATAAAAAAAGATAACCTGTCCCATTCTTGAATAATAGCTTCCTTGATCTCTGGGACTGTCTGGGGAGGTGGCTGACAATTCCAAACAGCTCGCTTAAGAGCATCCCACGCGTGCTCTATTGGGTTTAATTCAGGCGAGCCGGCAAGCCAGTCTAACCTTATGATGTCGTATTCTCGGAGAGCAGCATTGACTCGTTGAGCTCGATGTGCGGGTGCATTATCATCGACCAGTACGAATTGGTGCCCATGGTTTACTCGGAATGGTCGGACAATTCCATCAATAGCGACTGTTTTGTACCTATCTGACGTCATGGAGCCTCGATACGGGATCAAAGGCGTTCAAGCTCTAATCATAATTCCACCCCAAAAGTACACCGATTTCCCGTCTTGCTGAACGATTCCAGTGGCAGCTTTTTGCCTTTTAGAGTCTCCCGGTCTTCTCCAGACGTGATTCTTCAACGATGAGACTGTTCTGCCAAATGTTTTCCTCCTCATCTTCTTCATTTTGCCGGACCTCTGAATAGACAACTCCGTCGCTGACGTTGCTGTGTATTCAGAGGTGCTCGCCAAGACCTCTGTGCTCGTAGTCCAGCCTGGTATAAGCAATTCCGAACGGTCTGAGTCCTAACTACAAAGTCCAGACGCGGCCAGCACTTCTGCTTTTATTGTAGTGGCGTTGATTATTGGGTCACGGGCTGCCAGCAATCTGATATAACGATTCTGAGCAGCAGTTGGGCGACTACTGCGGGGTCGGTCAGCTAAATTATCCATGCCGATGTAATTTGACACAGGATTGGGATACAGCAACTCTGCGTGCATTTCTCTCGTGGATATCCTTCTTCCCTCAAAGTTACAATTCTTGCTCGTAAAACTTCTGATAATCCTTTTGGCATTTTTTCAATCACAACTTTCCTCGAAAAAATATTTTAAGTCCGTTAAAATTGAATACGTCAGATTTCTGAATGAGCGAAAGTATGGATTGAATTACTTTTTATATGGAAAAACAATTGAATTTGTTTTATTGTTTTATATTCTACTTCTATATTTTTAAGTAAGAGTCTAAAAAGATGAAAAAATTGTAATTTAGTCTACCGTAACAAAAAAGATTTCGATTTTTCAAATTGATCGCAAACTTTTTGATGTGTGTAATGTGGAATAACAATAAGACGAGATTGACTGAAAATTAATTTGTTAAACATCAAGCTTTTAATAAACAGTAAAAACTAAGGATAATTAAATAAGTTAATTATTTCAATTATTATATAATAGTTTCTGAAGTAAGACGATAAATTCAAATAATTGATGTCCCAACTTCAAAAGCTAATAATAATCATCATCATCATTACAGCCTATTACAAGTCTACTGCTGAACAGCCGATGTTCATAGGCTTCCTCCAAAGAATATTACAAAGCACGAACCTTTTTTGCTGTTTCGTATGGTGAGTGTAGAAAACCGGAGACCCTACTTTACTGGATACTAGACTTTCCATCTTAGTCCTCAGGGTGACAACGCATCTGCATATTGCTTTTTAATCGAGGAAAAATGTAGATGTCTATGGGCCACAGTATCGACTTACCATCGACATTCCTGCATCTTTTACCAGGTAATCACTCCATCTAGTGTAGGGCCACCCTAAACTACGCTCTCCGGTGTCGGCTCTTAGAATTACTATATGGCCGACCCATTGTCACTTCAGCTTACTGCTACTACGGCTATATTGGTTACTCTGGTTCTATTAGAGATATTATCCTTGTTACGAAATCTATTACGTAGAGAATTTATCTTTGATTAATAGACTCTCCGGCCCCGATTTTAAAAAGGCCCTTGCTACAATGTGGATAACATTTTTTTTAGTTCTTAAAAAAGTAATATATTTTAGTTTAATTATTCATCCTTTTAAGTGGACTACTAACAATTTCATTTTACAGTAAAACATACTGATAAAATTTACATTTTAATTAACTTTTTCTACATTGATAGAAAAATATTGTCTATATATTGGGAAACATAAATTGAAACAGAAACTTTTTTATTCAATATAGATTTGTACTGTTTCAGGATTAAATTTACAATAAAATACGGATTACGTTGCAGGCAGTTTAATCGCTCAATGCAGACTAACAAATCTTTCCCTACCCGCTTATACTGTTATATTAAAAACACCACAGTTCCCTCCACCAATAGTAAAGAATTATATAATAAAATGTAAACTAAACTTTATATATAGGATTCTTATTTCTAGTAGAACGGACACCCCTTGAATGCTCTGTGATAGTCTGGTTGGGCATGGCCTGTACAGAAACAGATGCTGGAAGCCGCACTAACGGTATCACTCGGCTCAACGCTAATGGTCCTCTCCTCCCCTAGTTCAAATTCCGGCGACAATGGACCGCTACTTAAGGAAACGTAGGAAAGAATGAGTACATTCTAAGGTATTTTGAACATTTTGTTCTTTCGCTGTATCCAGAGTAGTTCCAGAAGGTGTATAATAATCTATGACGTCATTGTCATAGATTATTATACGTCATGGTGTTTATACAGGTTAATTCTTTCGTGTCATCTAAAACCAATTGATTGTATGCTCTAGAAAGATCCAATTTTGAAAATTGTCCCACACCCCCCCGTGAAGTTTAGCAAACAAGTCCTCAATGCGCGGCAACGGATAGATATGCATGAATAAAACTTTATTCAATGTAACTGAAAAATCGCCACATATTCTAATATCCCCGTCTGATCTTAAAACTGGGACAATGGGCGTGGCCACCCTTGAGTGATTCACTTTTTCTAAGATACCTAAGTGTAGTATACGATTCAACTCTTTTTCCACTTTAGGTTTTAAAGCTAAAGGTACAGGACGTGGTTTAAAAAATTTTAGCTCGGCGTCCGATTTCAATTTTAAGTGAATTTTAAACTTATTAAATGTTCCTAATTCATTTGAAAATAGCTTGGCATATTTTTCTCTTAATATACTGTCATAATTTGTGTTGATGGTCAGGTTGTTGCAATTCAATGTACATAACTGTAAATTAAAAGGGCTTATGAAATCCCGCCCTAATAGTGGTGGTTGCTTATTATTTGTTTGAATAATAAATAACCTAATGCGTTTAATACCGTGACTCGTACGTAACGGGTACCGTTATAAAACCTACAGGAGAAATTTTGCTACCATTATAGCAATTTAGTATTACTTTGCATTTATTTAGGTTATAAATATTCTTAAAATAGTTTTCATAAACTCTAAATGGTAATATCGACACTGCACTACCGCTATCAATTTCACAAACCAAGCCAGTCTCACCTATTAAAACCATATGCCGCATCGGCTCGCCGTTATTACACTTAATAGTAAATAGAGCATAAATACCTTGAACGATGTCATCTTCAAGGTATGATTATACTATTATATTAAATACACCACAAGATTATAAAATAATACTTACTATCACAAGTCCCTCTTTTTTTAATTTACCACTTACATACCAGTAATTAACGCTCACAGGAACGCTAGGCAAAAGTATCTAACCTGGGTATGTTATGGTCGGCCTAATAGTGGTACCATTTATAATGAAATTTACGATTCGGGAAAAATTTTCAAAAGCAAATAAAAGTATTACTAGAATAATCAGGAGCAAATAAAAATGAATATTTTAGCTACAAAACACAGGAATAAAAATTTTAGAGGATTTTGGCAACAAACAAAAAAACTAAGTCCAAAGCCTAGCGTCCCTGTGAGTGTTAACGGCATCAGCGAACCACGGAAATAGCGAACATGTTCAGATGTCACTTTCAAGTGGAGTTTCCGCTAAAAAGTGCGCAGGTAGTGAATGTGGAGGTCGTGGTGTCGGGGGTGCCGGACCGCGTCACAGCTAAGCAAGTTGCTCTAATAATAAAATCAATGACGCGAGGGAAGTCTCTTGGACACGACGGAACATTTTCGCTATGCGGGGCCACACCTACCGAGACTCTTAGAGCTGCTGTTCACGCTATGCATTAGGCATTCCTATCTGCCAAATGAGCTAATGAAGATGGTGATAGTGCCTATTATTAAAAATAAGACTAACGATACTTCCGATAAGTGCAATTACCGCCCTATATCATTAGCTACAACCACATCTAAGGTGCTTGACGGCCTGCTTGAGAGACAACTTAAAGTAAATCTCCATCTACATGATGCTCAGTTCAGCTTCAGACCAGGACTTTCGAATGAATGCGCAATTATGTCTCTCAAGCAGACTGTTAGGTACTACACGGATAGGAATACGCCTGTGTATGCAGCCTTTCTTGAACCCAATAAGGCATTTGACCTGGTTAGATATGATATTCTTTGGCGTAAATTAAAAGACACAGGTATACCGGGTGGGTTTATCAATATTTTCAAATATTGGTATGAACACCAAACAAACCAGGTCAGATGGCTTGGTAAGCTTTCTGATGAGTACGGGTTGGAGTGTGGAGTGAGACAGGAGGGGCTAACGTCTCCTTCTCTCTTCAACTTGTATGTGAATAGGTTGATTGTTGAGCTGAGTGACATAGGGGTCGGCTGCTCGATTGATGGTCACTGCATCAATAGTATCAATTATGCAGATGACATGGTGTTGCTCAGCCCATCAATCGCCGGTCTCAGAAAACTAATAGGTGTATGTGAGTACGCTTTGTCACACGGTCTCCTGTACAATGTTAAAAAGAGTGGGCTCGTGATCTTTCAAGCTAGGGGTCGTAAACTGGGAGATAGCCGCGTGTGCTGCTAAATGGCGTCGCTCTAGGCAGGGTCAAAGAGTTTATATATCTCGGCCATGTGGTTACCGAGGATTTAAAAGACGATGCTGACATCGAAAGGGAAAGGAGGGCGATGGCGGTCCGCTGTAATATGTTGGCACGCAGATTCGCGCGGTGTAGCTTTGAAGTAAAGATAACTCTCTTTAAAGCCTTTTGCCAAACTCTATACACTTGCAGTCTGTGGGTCAACTACACGCAGCGGGCCATCAACGCTCTCCGAGTACAATATAATAACGCATTCAGGGTGCTGGGGGCGCTCCCGTGCTGCTGTAGTGCGTCTGCAATGTTTGCGCACGCGCACACGGATGGCTTCCACGCCGTGCTGCGGCGCCGCATCGCCTCGCTGATGCTCCGTACGCGGGGGAGCGCCAACACCATACTGAATATGCTCAGCGACAAGCCTGACTGCCCCCTTCTACGGCACTGGGTACAAATGAATGTGGCCGGTGCCCCAGAGGGTGGCAGATACTTGAATTAAATTGTAGATTAATATTATTGAAGTAATTTATATTAAGTAGTTTTTATCTTAAAAAATCGAATTAAGTTGAATTGAATTGAATTAAATTGAATAAGATTAAGTTAAGTTAAATAAAATAAAATAAAATAAAATAGATAAATTAGATTGAATTGAATTGAATTAAATGAAATTAAATTAGATGAGATTAAATTTATTATAATGTAATGTTTTTTCTTATGCCACTTGTATGGACTCTGTCTGAAATAAATTGATTTTATTTTTATTTTATTTTATTTCTATTAACAGTGGTAGAGCCACGCGGTAGCTTCTGCTGTGGCACGGATGGGCCGGCTCGAACCGGGGAAGTACCACGGCCTCACAGAATACCAGCGTAAAGTAGAAGCTTTACTTCTGCGTTTCGCTTGGTTAGTGCAGGTGGCCGGTGGCTCAATCTGCCCCACCCCGCCAACATGGTAGCGGAATTTAAAAAGAAAAGATTACCCCAGGAGGGTACCAGCACCCCTGGTAATGGAGAATCCCTCACTGAGCATCCACGATCAAGCTACCCTCTTCTTCCTCAGCGCGGGTGCTCAGGCTGCTCCGCGTATTGGCAATGAAATGAAAATGAAAATGGGCAAAAAAAATTACACTGCATGGGGCAAACAGAACGATAAAACCATGGCAACCCCTGCCACGCTATCCGTGGACTTCTGCAACATCAGGGGACTTCACTCGAACCTTGACGCCGTGCACTAACCATCTGGTGACGGCGAAGCCGACCTTGCTCTTTTTGACCGAGACGCGAAGTTATTTATTAATTGTTTGTTTAGATATTCCATTTTTTTTTAATACTGGTATTGTATTCATTAGTCTATTAATTTTCTCTTTTTGTTCATAATTGTCTGATAGTAAGTTTTTAATATCTACATCATAATCTGCGTAAATTTCTGTATTCAGTTTTTCGATATGATTCTGCACCTCTTCCATTTGCGTATGGTCTATAAGTGTCTGTATGGTGCTGATTATGCAGGCAGACTCTTTGTGAAATTAATTAACGCTCACCTAGTAATATATTGGCACATTTACCAAAAATGCGAAATTGAGTTTTTACGGCGTAAGTGCTTAAAAGTGTATAATTTATACAGTGGTAAAAGGGCACGGTGATAGTTTTCGTATTTATCGAGAGAGGGCGTTCAGTGTCATTGTAGTACTTGGTGTGTTTCCCCCTACATTCTCGTATAACAACGGCTTATTGGTCAGTTGTGTGGAGTTCCCCGCGAGGTGCAGCCGCTTGCAGAACTACGTTGGCCTAAGTGGCAATTATAACATTTTGTTAATTTTTTGAATAAGTAGAAAAATGGCATATTTGACAAATGTGTCATCAGTATTTTACTTAATTTAATACACATAGTAAAACAAAGGCTCATTTGATAGATATGCCGTTTGAATTATATTAAGTGAATCTTATTGGTACTTATGTCATAAGTTTGATTGGTGATATTAGCTGAATTTACACGATGCATTATTTCTCTCTCTAAGAATGTGTCATGTAAAGGTAGCTATTGTCAGCCCACTCTAAAACTCGGTCCGGCTTGTCATAATAAATACTAAAAAGGGAAAAGAGCCCCGCGGGACAAGTTTAAGAGTAGGCCACCTGTCTCAAAATCTTTGTGTTTATCATAATCTATTAAAATTTCAGATTGTATTTTAGAAAAAGAAATACGTAAGACGTTTGATATAAGTACTTATTGTAATAATGGCAAATCGTATGCAACGATTGGTACAGTTAGGAAAGCAAGGTGTGACTCCGCCACCTTTTTTAAAACCTAATCCTAATTAAAGTAGTATGTATGTATTTCTAGATTTCTTTTTATTATCATTTAAACTTAAAATATTAAAAATTATAATTACAATACAATAGATACAGCACTTATAATAAAAAAAAAATTGTATGGGATACATCATCATCGAAGACTGTTAATTATATTGAACATATAGCTTTGACCAGTCAAGATTCGGCGAAAGTTTCAATACCTCCTTTGAATTATAATTCTCCTTATAGCAAAAATATTCAGGAAATTGATACTGTTTGTGAAGGTACAGTAAATTTTATAAATTGTATTTATGTAAATGGTTATGTGAAATTAAAACGTAACAGATGATTTTTATTGAAATAAAATATATTTTAGGTAGTTCCAAAGAAGATAATAAATCTGTAGTGCCACAAAACCGCAAACATTCTGAATCCTCATCAAGCAGTGACTCATCATCAAGTAGTTCTAACAGCAGCTCGACGTCTTCATCCATTAGTTCTTCATCATTTAGTAAACGAAGCCCTCGGAAGGAAGGTAGGTATTTAACATCAATATAATAATATCAGTTCATACAACAACAAACGAATTTCTGAAAAGCATGTTATATTCGTATTATTTTAAAGATTTTATAGCAATATTTTACAATTTCGTAAAATTATGCTTTGAAATTTAAAATTGAAAGACAAGTGTAAGATTCATGACCTCTGGCTGCGAATGCAAGTCAGTCGAATAAATGTTACTTTGTAGATTTTTTCCCGGATGATACTCAAGTAGAATAGTTAAGAAAAGCAAATAATTTTGATTATGAAGCGCTTGGAATGACTGTGCCAGAAAACTTAACTGATATTATTGATACTGACATAGCTGATAAGCAAACTATCGATGAAAATAATATAGTACAATTTGAAGAAATAATTGATGAAGGTAATATAATTATTTAGTTTCTTGATTTATTTTGAATGTTAAAGTCTTTGAACTGTGTAAAATTATGTTTCATAGGTATTGCTGGAGGAACATTATCGTCTCCTACGATGCCTCAAACAAATAACAATGAAAATGTGCAAAACCAACAATTGGATATGCAAATCTTATACTATTTTCAAGACGATTCAGGTGCGACAGCTAGAAATATTGAAAGCCATGATTGTGCTGAGTTTGGTAAGCATAATTTTCATATTTTTTTCGTGTTTCTAATTATATCTGTTCTCAATATTATTTTAACTTAATTCTAGGTAAAGAAAATCAGAAGCTAAGTTCTCATTCTATTTGCTTGAATGAAGCTTCAGACTTTTCTGTAGATAGCGGTGACGAATATCATCCGCCAACATATCCAAGGCGTGACAGATCGTCATCTACGAGTTCATCTATAGTTTCTTTAAGTAGTGCAACTTCTAAGAAAAGAGGAAAGAAAAGAGTGAGAAACCGAAACAAGTGGAAATAAAATATCTGATAAACTTTAAAAAATTTAGCAAAAGAGTATGTGTCTAAAAAGGGCAACAAAAGACTTTCTTAGCACTTGTATAAGCATTCAAAACATAGTATGCCGTCGTGTGAAAAATCCAGCAAAACCTAGAACGCCTAATAGTTTGTTTTCTGTTGTAAAAAATGGTCAGACCCGAAGAATTTTTATTAAACACCCTTGGGATAGCACAATGGACACTACGTACAGTAATTGAAGCAAAATCCTCATATTCTGGAATTGTGCCGATCGATCAAAGGGGTAAACACGGTAAATAACCAAAATCAGATCCAGCAGTGATAGAATCAATTCGTGAGCATATCAATACAATCCCAAGAATTGAAAGCCATTATTTACCTGCTAATACCAGCCGTGATTTTATTGATGGTGGCTTAACCTTGGCTGCCTTACATCGTGACTATGAATGCCAGCGTAGAAGTGCTGGTAAAGAAGCGGCTTTTTTGTACATTTACAGCCAGATTTTTAACACGGAATATAATATTTCGTTCTTTATTTAAAAAAAGACCAATGCAATTTTTGCGAGTCTTACAAAAATGCAGAAGGTGACAGGAAAACTGAACTTGAACAACAGTATATAAACCACCAAAGGGAAAAGGTGTTAAGTCGTACAGAAAAAGCGGCAGACATTGCACTTTCTCGAAAAGCACAGGGCGAAGTCATAGTGGCGATATATGACTTACAAGCACCTGTTACCTGTGCCCATCGGCAACTCGGCAGCATTTTACTATAAATCAAAGTTAAATTGCTACAATTTTACTGTAAAAATGTGGCCTGTTTATCCCTACTTCATTTAGTTGTAACTTTTCAATGTATAATAAATTTATACGTTTTTCATTATAATATTTCAGACTACAAATATTAAAAAGGATTCATATACTTGTAATTTTTGGCATGAAGGCCTAGGTTCTAAAGGTTCTACGGAAATAGGAACTTGCGTATACAAGTTCCTAGAGCACGTTGCTGAAAATCATCCCAATTCTAATGTTATTTTCTATAGCGACAATTGTTGTGGCCTACAAAAAAAACCGGTACGTATAAAATTGTTGATCGCGAATATTTTGATACATTTACTTAATTATAATAATTTCTAATAAAACTGTTTTTTTTTTTAGATATGTGTTCAGCATGTATTATTATGCTGTCAAAAAATATGGCAAAAAGTCTGGACCCATCTACGTGCCAGATCAATACGTAGGTTTGATACGAGATGCAAAAAAAGAGGGCAAATAATTTTTTTTGTTTTCCAACAACCAGTTTCCTTAATTACTTGGTTTTCCCACAGTGTATTATAAGTCACCAGGCGCATATATGATATTTTTGAAAGTTGTTCAGAGTAACACGGCACAAATGCATGACTCTTCCTCTTTTTTGATCTTTATAAAGTAAATCCTGAAAACCTGTATCGGACATTTTTATTCCGAATGGACATTCGGTCCATAAGGTCCATAAGGTCCATACTAGTAGCCAAAACCACGAAATCCGTTACAAAATGTAATATGAAGTCGTAACTTCGTTTCAAACATTTGTAAAATCTTTGATCCTCGTTTCTGTAAAATATGAATAACGTAGATGTGCCAATATATTACTAGGTGAGCGTTAAGCTATCTTGAGAAGTGTGAATCCTCTTTTACGGCACGTAATATTAGGTTTCTGCATTATAATACTTCCAGCAATTATTATGCCTACTGATACACTTTAATGGACAAAAGTTGAGGGACTAGTGAATATTACTATTTAAAAGCTCCAGGCGTTCAGATTATATATTTGCTAGAATATTTTTGCACGCGTTAACAAATCAAAAGATAATGTGGGTAGGTCTATCGACCTAGCACATTCAATATTTAAGGCACTGAGTTTACTTAATACACTTTTAAGTTCACTTTGCATTTAAAGAGCAGCACTATTCACAATATAGGGTTTAATGTATTTTAAAACTTTAAAGCGAGTATTGCAAACGTGTCTTAACACTTAGACGTTAGGGGGTGCAATATAAAAGAATCATTGAAAAAATGAGTTCAGTTAATTTCAGTCAGTTTTTATTCTAAGTAGAAATCATAACTTTTGATAGAATTAACAGATTTTAATACAACAAAGTCTAAAAGTTACTGAAAGATACGCTTTATGATGTTGTTTAAAATATTTTGGGAAATGTTAGTACGTTAGACGTGATACGTTCATAAACAAACGGCAAACAGACAGACAATCACAAAAATAGAAATGTATTTAATTACTAATTTTAAACCCTTTTTATAATTTTTGCAACAATAGTATGTATAATGTACAGACACTTGCAATTTACATTTTATTATATGCATAGATGGCACTGTTTTAAAAACCTATAACCAATACAGTTGACGTAGCTTCAAATCATTACACAACTGTTAATTTTTTATCATGTTATTCATTTACTAAAACACTACGTTATCCCACTTACGAGTGTCACTAACAGAATCATGTACAATATTAAATTAATTTCTAAAGGAAGGAAAATACATAACTCTCCTTTTTGAAGTACCTTAATTAGATAAAAGTAGTCTATAAATTGCCCGGGTCACTAACTAAATACATACAAAATTTCATGGAATTCGGTCAAGTACTTTTTGCGTAAATCGTGAATACACAAAGAGACAGACAGACAGACGGAATGACAAAAATTCTAAAAACCCCTTATTTGGTTACAGTACCTCTTATTAGTATACTCTTATTGGCTCTTATTATTCTTTTTGACCTGTTTTTTTTTTTTCAGGAAGTATTAGAATTACAGACACGACTTTTGTACAGATTTAATATAATATGTATAGAAAACAAAACATAATATATAAAGTTACAGATGTAAGCACCATTGGATATCATAATATGAAATTAACATCTTTCACGCTTGTAAACGCGCCAATCTGTAATTAAAAAAAAAGCATAACACATCTAATAACAAAAATGTCAAATTAAGGAATCCCCACATTTAACGACGCGGAATCGGCAACGCGACGTCTATTATTTACGTATTTCGAAGACAAAAGTTTTTTTGACCGGCTGAAGCCAACTTTGCGTCGATATTTGTGGGGACTCTCTTTCGCCTAAGGGACCGGATGTAGTCTAATCCTCCGCTACCGATCTCGTTTCGGCAGTGGAAGGTAGGGAAAGGGCCGCATCGCAACATATAAAAACTAATTGTCCCCCGTGACTGATCCACGTTTGCACGTTTTGTACGTGGTAGAGCCATGCTGCAGCTATATTAGTAGTATAGTTGTAGTACGAATGGGTCGGTTCGACCGGGGAAGGACCACGCTCTCACAGAATACCAGCGTAAAATAGCAGCTTAATGCTGCTGTGTTTCGTATGGTGAGTGTAGAGAACCGGAGACCCTTGTTACTGGAAAAGAGGCATTCTATTTTAGTCCTCACGGCTGACAACGCATCTGCATTTAAATTCGCAAACGAAGATAGATATTGATGTCTATAGGCCACTGCAACCACTTACCATCAGGTGGACTGTGTGCTCGTTTATCACCCTTATCCTATAAAAAAATAAAACTTTTCTTGGCTTGTACTCGTACTATTTCACGTCATACATTGATTTATGGCAATAAATATTTCTTAAAACCCGTTTAATAATAAACAATGAAAGCAGTAGTTGAACTATGTAATAGTATTGTTATTGTAAATAACTACTTACTCCGCCATGTGTTACAATTTTCATACTGCATTTCGCAGTAATTGGGGAAATCTTTAAAGTCATCGTTATAATTGCGAGCACAAATATGTTGATACCTGAAAAAAAGGAACAAACGAATTGAAAGCTAAGGCTGACTTCAAATAAATAAAAATAATAAAATAATCTCCACATAACAGCTTATTAAGTCGGGGCTTTAGTTCTCTACACAATGTGTTAGCACCGCTATTCCTTATTCCTTGACGTCGGCTTTTACTTTGTATTAAAAGTTTAATTTTTAACCGTCTTGAATGGACGAAGAATGATCACAATATCAAGGTAAATTTGTCTAAATACATTAATATCTTAATGATTTATTATAGATACGCGAACACCATACATTTAAATAAAACTAGTTTTTACGATTTTATCGCGTATATTAAATTATTTTATATTCTAGACGTTGCGAGCACTTTACAGCACCCATGGTCACGGGGATGACTGAGGTAATCGACGTCCCAAAGTAATAGTTAACCGCGGCTACCTCCAGATTAAAATTATTAATTTTTGTTCCGATCTACGCCGTATGAACTTATAGTATCTAGAAGTCTTGCAGTTGTATGCTTGGGTTGGGACTGAATGTTATTAATTATTCATAGGATCTCAAGCAGATGGTAGCACCCAGTCACCTTCTCTATTGAAATTACGATGTTTTTTTGATTTCAATAGCCTCGCTAATCATCCTTGGAAGGAATCGGTGTTCTTTAGCGAGGATTTGTGGTCTATCAAATCTGATGTAGTGACGGGGGCGATCCTGTAGGTGTTCACAGACTGCAGACTTCCCGGAGCTTCGATACTTCACATCAGCTATGTGTTCTTTAACGAGGGTTTTTATTGGTCTTTTAGTTTATACTATATAAGACAATTCTAAAATACAACGGCTTCGGGTCCCAGGCCGATGTCAACTGCAAGACTTCTAGATACTATAAGTTCATACTGCTTCATATTGAAATATATTTTTTCATTCCTCTATATAAATTATCTTTTATACTTGGCAACGACAGTTTAATGAAGGAAGCTTGAAACTTATGGTTGAAATAAAATAATTCAGGCTTAAAAATAAAAATGCTGTTATATTTCCAAATATATATATAATATATTATATACATTTATTAAATAATCATTTCATTTGTATTCCAATTTAACAATAAAATTTCTCAAAGACACAACATTTTTTAACTCTGTTTATCGTACAAGGATCGATTCCTCTAGGGCTTGTCGCCGTCGACCGAGCACGCGATTCCGCAAGTTGAGCCCCAACCGGGTTAAAAATTATTTCCACGTGTGCGTGCTCGGTCGCCGGCGTCACGTATACAAACTCTCAGACAGCCCTCATACAAAAATATATTAGTTTGACGCACTCATTCTGAGTCAAGTCGCCGACAGGCCGGGTGGCGTGGTACAGAATACGGGAACACTAACTACACTAAAGACATAATATATTACTGGACCGTCAAAATCAGGCACAGAGGACGAACCTGCTCTACAGATCTATACAATCTTTTTTACAAATACTGTTTGCTTACAGAATTAGAAATCCTCAAACATATTTTTTTATACACCCAAAAGCGCTCCATTTAAATCAAGATGCATATTTGATTTCACATTTCAAAGAATTTTACGAAACGTCCAAGAAATATATAATACGTAGAAACAAGCCCTTTGGAAAGACAACAAAGAATTCAAATTAGTCATTATTAACATATTGTGCTTGGAAGAGCACCAAAGTACATAGTACATGATGAATATTTATTTATCTACATATATTTTTCTAAAAAGATGCGGTCCACGTCATCGACAAACGTCAAAGAGAAAAACAAGAACAAAAGTAAAAAAAAAATATTTAATCTGGAGGTAGCCGTGGTTAACTATGACATTGTAACGTCGAACACATCAGTCCCCCCGTGACCATGGGCACTGTAAAGTGCTCGAAACGTCGGGTATATGAAACAAGTTAATATACGCGATAAAATCCGTAAAAACTAGTTTTATTTACATTAATATCTTTATTTTATATTTTCCCAACCATTGGATAGTATACGGGATTATCCTTGAAGTATATTCTAATTAATAAAAAAGGATCATTAAAACTAGTTCACTATTGACAAAAATATTGCGTAAATTGCACCACAAATTGACGTAGTTTTTATTATTACATACGTATCAATATCCTGATACAGAGTAATTTACCATCTAGGGCTTAATCATCACTTATCATCAGGTGAAATTGTAGTCAAGCACTTGCTTATAATAAGCAAATAAAGAAGGTACAATCGAATTCAGAACCTTCTGCTTTTTTTTGAAAACGGTCAAAACTGTACAAAGTCAAAAGTACAAAGACGTAGCTCAGGGAATAGGCCTCCTTATAATTTTATTGTACCTGAGCATACAGTTCGATCCCCGTCGTCACTAACTTTAGGGTATGATGTGGTCGATATATCGGTTCGAGATAAAAAGCCTCTAAATAAATAAGAATAAAAAAGGCCATTAACCACGCGCTTAGCGACGAAGGGTATAATCGTGAGGAATCTGCATAACTGAGGAATAGGCCCATAGACATCTCCATCTATCCTCGTTTGCGAATCAAAGTGCAGAGGCGTGTCAGCCGTGAGGACAAAGATGGATTGCCTCTCCTCCAGTAACAAGGGTCTCCGGTTCTCTACACTCACCTTAATGCTGCGTACAGACTTACGCAACGTAACATGCAATGTAACATGAAAGGATAATTTCATCAGTGTGGACGCAGCGCGCGCACGAACCGAACATGTACCTACTCGCATCTGTTCCCGGCGTGCGCACGAACATAGCGTCAATCTGTTGAGAACACGCGAAGAGAATGGAGTGTGATGACCAATTGGTGACTCTGAGGTCTGAAGTCTTAAAAAAACGCCGAAGACCTCGACGTTGGTGGCGTACAGATTTGTACCGACAGAGATGGTGCAGAATTAATGACTGACATGAGATTTCAGCACCTGTTCAGTTCGTGTTTGCGCAGGTCTCAACACAACCCGTCCACAGTGGCGCTCCGAGCACACTGCGCGCCCCTTTGTGCTCGTAGCGTGCTCATGAAATGCGCGGTTCGCGCGCGCAATGCGTCAACACTATGAAAATTTGTTACAGAGTGTGTTACATTACATGATACATTACACTAATGTGGACAGAAAATTCTTTCATTTCATGTTACATCATGTTACGTTACATAAGTCTGTACGCAGCATAAGAAACACAGCAGCACTAAGCTGCTATTTTACGCTGGTATCCTTCCTGGTCGAGCCGATCCATTCGTGCTACAACTGTACGATTAATATAGCTGCAGCATGTCTCTACCACGCATAAAACGTATATTTCAAATGAAGTTCGCTAAAACGAAATAAACACTTACCTCATTAATATAGCGGAAGGCCTGTGCAATGTAGGTACTTTTCAAGCTTTTACATAAATGGACTTTCTGATCCATGCCCAGCAAAATAGAATCATATAGACCTAAATAGTATTTCTGAACTGTGCTGTATAAAAACAAAAATCAACGGACTAGCCAACCAGAACATGGGTGCATTTAGTTTTTATATATATATATATATATATATATATATATAGAGGGAGCAAATGACCATGCGGCTCACCAGATGGCAAGTGGCTGTTGCCACCCATGAATACCTTTGACACCAGGTGAATTACTGAGTTTTTTTATAGAATGAGGGTGACAAACGAGCACACAGTGGACTTTGGTCAGGTGGACCTGATGGTAGTCGATGCTGTGGCCCACAGTTATCGTTGCCTAGTTTCCAGTAAAAAGGTTCTTCGGTTCTCTACACTCACCACACATAACACAGCAGCATTAAGCTGCTATTTTACGCTGGTATTCTGTGAGAGCGTGGTCCTCCCCGGTCGAGCCAACTGATTCGTGCTACAACTATAATATAGCTGCAGCATGGCTATACCACGTATATATTTTTTTATTTAGATACACTTATTTTGACGCCAAACTTACCTGTAACTTCGTGGACAATTATCCAAGAAATTTCTGCATCCTTTCACAAAAAAATCCGTGGCGAAGAAGACCGTATCTTTTGGATAATTTACCATTGGTTTACGGTATTTCGAAGAAGTTGATGTCACAATCAGCCCCAAAATAAAAGTAACTGCTGGATAGTAAAAAAAAAAACATCTAATTGAGTTAAAATTAGTCCCTTAAAAATATTGAATGATAGTTATTTATCTCTACATAGAGTGCGTTTGCACTGAAGCGGAGATGACACCATAAGACAGGAGCTATGGAAAGGGCATTTTCATTAATCTTATGTTGAATTGAGTAACCAAGAGGTTGTATCACATTAGCACCAGTTCGTTTCGCGCTAATTTATTTCGCTCCGTTTTTTATTTTTTATAATTCAAACCAATTTTTTTCTCCTCGAACAATATTTCAATTGAAGCAAAACCTCATGTGGCAAAACTGAGAAATAAGATGTCGATTTTATATGTATGTAAATAAAATAAAGCATTGATTTATGAACTTAAATTGTATACAATTAAGTTTCTGAAGCATTTATAAACTTTAATATTAAAAACTATAATAAAGAAAAACTAAAACTAAAACCTTAAATTATCATACAGTCCTACTCCCCGCGGTATCGTGCCAAGAACGCTGGCTACGTATCCTGGCTGAATGGCTATACTTAGCCTTTGAGCGAGAAAAGAAATATTACGTAACTTGTGTATTCCGGCACCTCGTGTATCCTTTCTCCACTGTAAACATCACTTCGATGAAAACATACCTCGATTTCAGAATATTTTTATTAATCTTGCGTATTTGTACAAAGGCAATAAATTCCAAATTTCTGCGTAAATTTCCAAATCCACTACCCCGTATCGTCTCGTAAGTGTCGTAAGAGGCGACGGCGAGAAACAAACCAGGGCAGCAGCTTCTACCTAACAGAAACTAAAAAATAAAAAATGCGGTAGCCCACCCGCCTGCCAATCGTGGCAACTATGGCAAATATCCTCCTATGAGGTAATCTATGGGGAATACTTGCGCACTAAAGTTATTGCTACAATCTTATAATAATAATAATACGAGAGATAAGGAACAGAAATAGGAAAAAAGTTTGTTTGGTGAAAAAGTTTCATAAACGTTAATGAATGAATGCCACCGCAAATTTTTTATTTTTAGTAAATGTATACTCCGAACCTCGTAGAACCGACAACCGATGGGGAAGAAAGGTTTTCGAGTGTCAGCCACGTACCGGCAGGCGAAATGTAGGTAGACGACCTGGTAAGACTTGCAGGAAGTCGATCGATGCAGGTGGTTCAGGACCGTGCATTATGGCATTCCTTGAGGGAGGTCTGTGTTCAGCAGTGGATTTGTGAAGTGCTGTAATGATGATGATGGATGATAATGATGATGTATATGAGGGTTTGCCATAATCACATAATATATATTAATTAATTATTATTACAGCATATAAAAAAAACACTGTTGAACATAGGCCTCCCTCAATTTTTGCCTAATAGGGTGGACATTTGCCATAGCTGTCACGCTTGGCAGGCAGGTTGGCAATCGCAGTTATTAATTATTTAGTTTTTATCAGGAAGACGCAGCTGCTCATCTCCTGTTTTTTCCTCTCTTGCCTCTTACCTCTGGCCTATGGGACCATATAAGGACGGTCAATATAATTAATGATATTATACAATGTTAGCCTATTGAAACTACCTAACTATTGAAGTTAAACTGAACTTTAACCTTATCTACGTAACGTAAAGTAATGTTCATGAAACGTTGCGAGTAATTCAAGAAAACGATTACAAAATCAATTTGTACAGTAAAAACAGATTACATACCTACCATATGCTTACACATTGCACAAACTGTGATTGCTTTGAAGTTTATTTCTTCAATATAGGATATAAAATTTACGATACTAAATGTACAGTCAACCATAGATTAGAACTTTGCTAGATTAGACAGGTATTACTCAACCAATAAAAATATAAGTCGTGTCGTACTTAATGAGAACTTGGAGTAATAACATATCTAAGCTGGTAATTGCTAAGAGAACGAAAAAATTAAGTTTATATATTTTTATTAAGGTTCATAGATTTTGATTTTTAACCGACTTCAAAAAAGGAGGTTCTCATGTGGTCCCATATAAATTTGATCAAGGTCTAACCTATAGTTATTATTATTAACTATAGTAATTTAAAATTTTTAATTTTACCACTTGTCTAAAAATATGGATTGAAGTTTACAGCAGGTATTTCTATATCTAGTGTAGCGTCACGGATTAATAAGCTGAAATGGCAATGGGCCAGCCATATAGCTCGAAGAACCGACAACCGATGGGGAAGAGAGGTTATCGATTGGCAGCCTCGTACCGGTAGGCGAAGTTTGGGGCGGCCCCCCCAAGAACGTAGTAACGACCTGGTAAGTTATGCAGAAATTCGATGAACGGAGGAGGCAAAGGACCGTGCTTTGTGACATTCCTTGGGGTAGGCCTATGTTCAGCAGTAGACTTGTGAAGGCCTGTAATGAAAGAATGAATGAATGAGTGTAGTAACGTAACTCGAACGACTACGACGTGAGGCTGTTCCCTCATCGGATAAAAATGCTACAGTTGGCAATGCGGCGCCACTAATTACAGAGCAACCTGCACACGTGGATACCGCCGTGGATATTCCAGTTGTGGTTAATTCAGACGATGAAACAATAGTCTCCCACAAGCTAGAGCAAATGAGGAGCATATTGGAAGAGGCTATTTTGGAAACGCGCTGTACGCCTCTCGAAAATCTACCGCGACTTCCCCGCATACTCTTAAGCAAGCGGAATCGGGCTCGTGAGGGCTCAACCCAATGCTGGTGACCTATTTGAAGCCAGCCGGGACCTTTGCGAGACGGACTCAATTCTTTTTGGCGCCGCACTGGCAGTTTGCCGTATTATTGGCGCCAATTTTCCCACGAATGGACGCGCTACTAGACAAAGCGCCATCCCAGCTTGGAGAAAATAATTGAGGACCGTATCGCAAAACCCATCGGCAGCCTGACAAGCTTCAGGTCGGGTAATAATAGACCGAGAATTGTGCGCACCGCAGGATGGCGTTTGCTGGGACAAAAATAAGTTTGTCCCAGCCGAATATTACGCAAAAACTCACGGAGCGCATAGATAACCTGAAGCAGAGAATCGCTGCTTGGGGGAAGCGGATTCGGCGATATACCGAGAGGTTGACACGGTTCAACCAGAATCGTCTCTTCCAGAGTGATCAGAAGAGGTTCTATAAATCATTGGAGCGACCAATGGTACGTGGAACGGGCCAAGCACCGAATGAGAGGCCTGTGGTCAGAGCCCGTAAACCACAGTGAGGGCCCTTGGACGGAAGTTGTGGCGAGTCAGTGTGCGAATGTTACACCCATGGACAGCATCATCATAACGCCGGACGATGTAGCTGAGACGGTCCGAAGGGCCCCGAACTGGAAAAGTCCGGGCCTCGACGGGCTGCATCACTATTGGCTGAAGGGGTTCGTGGTGTGTCACGCTGTGCTCGCCCGACAGTTTCAAGAGTCTCTTCACTACTGTTAGACGTTATTGTGTACATTAGTGTTTTGCCCTAATAGCACATTAATAATTTTGTTAGAAGAGGCAATGTAAACAAAACTCAATTATTAAAATATATTGATCATCTAAATACTTTAAATGTACATAAAATTATCTTGTTTACATTGCCTTACATACAGGGTTGGCCACAGGAAAATAAAATAAGATACAATTTAAATTTATTAATGAATAACTTTTCATTTAATAACAATATAAACTTGACATCTAATTGTTATAATTATAATAATATAATTAATTTAATAGACATAAATAATTTAATTAAGAAATTTTTGACTAGAGATAGGTATTACCTATCCAAATATAATTAAGACAGATAGCAAATGTGCTATCTTATTGTTTATATATTAACTCAGCCAAGGACTTGGCTACACCGACATCTGCTTCTTTTGAGCAGTGTAATGACTTAATATGTAATTTGGAATCAGTTCCAAGTAATTTAAATTAGAAAATGAGACAATAGAGGTAATCTCTAGCAGTTATAATAATTTAAATAGTTTAGAATGTAGCTTACAAAACCTTCATTGTATGACTCCAGAGTGATAATAAAATTGTTTACACCTGGTGCATCAGAATATACAAGGCATGATAGGCAAAGAGCTAGAAATTGAATTGTTCTTAAATAGCAATAATATTCATATTTTATGTATTACTGAACATTGGTTAAAAGCTTATAACTTAATGTTTAATTTCAGTAATCACCAGGTGGTCACTTCTTTCAATAGAGAAACGGTTTTAAAAGGTGGCTCCATAATAATAGCTAGTAAATTATTATCATGTAACGATATTGTGAGCCTCTCTGTTGAGCGAACTGTAGAAATGGCATATGTTGAGTTTGAGCACCTCATTGTTGTGTGCATCTACAGACCCCATGTTCTATATACAATACTTTTGAAAAATTATGGAGGAAGTTTTGTTAAGCTTAATAAACAGAATAAATCTGTTGTAATATGTGGAGACTTTAATATCAATCTCTAGGAGCTCCCTCCACCAATATTAAATTTAGATCATTGTTTAAATCATATGGTCTTTTTAATTTATTTTAGAGCCAACGCGTATTATTGAATGTAGTGCAACATGTATAGATAACATTTTACAAATGTTAAGCCGTTGCATAAATGTATAATTCAAAAATTGAGTTCTGATCACTGTGGACAGTTAGTTTCGTTACCTTATGTTCACAAAAGCAAGTAGATGAGAAAATTGTGTTTGTTCCTGTAAATGCACGTCGCTTGGAGAAGTTTAGAAGTAACATAGTGAAGAATCTTCCATCACTTTCATACCAAAATGATCCTAATTTTTGTATGGAACAGTGTTTAAACTTATTTGCAGTGAATTTGATAATATTTTACTTCTAAAACGTTCTCTTGAACAGTCGGAAGGCTTTCAATGAATGGGCGACAGTAGGAGTCCATAAGAGCAGACAAAGGTTATATGAACTTTACCATGAAAGGTCTTATAACCATAGCGTCGAATTTAGGAATATGTTAAAAATATTCAAAAATATTTAAAGGAGTGCTCCAAAGCCAAGTCTTTGCATTTGAGCAACAAAATTAAGACGGCTTCTAATAAAATTAAAATGACGTGGAGTATAATTAATAGTGAAACTGGTAAGGTCAATTCTCGCAATTCAAACTACCGGTTGAGTTTTAACAACAAATTAACGGAATCAGATCAGGATGTTGCAATGGTTTTGAGAAGTATTTTACGGATATTCCGATCTTAACCACTATGTCACTGAATTCTTCTCCTGCCGTCGCCGAATCATTGCTTAAACAAAATGTAAATGCGTGTACAAAGAATTTTACATTTCATAAAATATCATCAAAAGATATTGTAAAATATTTTAAAACTATTGATGTTAAGAAAACTGCGGATATGTGGGCATTTCCGTTAAAGTTATTGCGTCTATAATCGATATAATCGCGCCTCAACTAGCTATTATTTTTAATACTAGTATCGAATATGGTGTGTTTCCTGATTTGATGAAGCATAGTAAAGTAATACCTTTATTTAAATCTGGTAGTACATTAGACCCCGCCAATTTTAGACCCATTTCTGCTACCAACACTAAGTAAAATTTTTGAAAAATTATTCTTGATCAAATGTTAATTTTTTAATGTTAATAATTTACTTCATAAAAATCAATTCGGTTTCTGGGGTCGCTCGACAACTGATGCTGGTGTTGAGCTGATTAAATATATTTTCAATGCATGGAGAATTCACAGGATTCTTTGGGTATATTCTGTGACCTATCCAAAACCTTCGATTGTGTTCACCATGAAACATTAATCAGGAAACTACAACACTACGGTGTAAGAAGTAATGCTCTTAAATTAATTGTTTCATATTTAAGTAACAGAACTCAAAAAGTTGTCATTAATGGTATGAGCTCTTCCGAGTCGATAGTACAAATGGGCGTGCCTCAAGGCTCAATTCTCGGCCCCTTTCTGTTTCTTGTATATTAATGACTTACCTTACATAGTAGGGGATAACCATAATATAGTATTATTTGCTGATGACACTTCATTAATTTTCAAATTAAAACGACAATTATTAAAATATGACGAAGTTATAATATAATATAATGCTATATCTAAATTAGTAAATTGGTTTAATGTTAATAACTTGCATTTAAATAGCACTAAAACGAAATGTATGAAGTTCATGACTCAAATGTCAGACAATTAAATACTAATGTAATTTTAAATGGGAGGAACTGAGTCTTGTCGATACCACCATTTTCTTGAATAACACTAGACGCGAAGCTTCAATGGAGCCCCCATATATCAAAGTTAGCAAGCAGACTTAGTTCTGCAGCATATGCTGTAAAAAAGATTAGAAATCTTACCAGTGTGGAAACAGCTAGACTTGTTTACTTTAGCTATTTCCATAGCATAATGTCCTATGGTATTTTGCTATGGGGACACGCAACTGACACTGAAATTATATTTGTTTTACAGAAGCGGGCCATAAGAGCAATCTATGATTTAAAACCTAAAGAGTCGCTCAGACAAAAATTTAAGGAAATTAATATATTAACTTTGGCCTCTCAATACATTTATGAAAATGTAATGTACGTACACAAAAATAAAAGTAGTTATACAAAAATAAGTGATATTCATTCTGTAAATACTAGGAACAAACACAAGCTAGTAGTACCAGTTACTGACTCCACCGAGTCAGTAATTCATTCTTGGGGCGATGTATACGCTTTACAACAAAATCCCAGAAAATATACAAAATTCGACCTGCTCAAAATTCAAAAACTTTATTAAACATAGTTTGTATAAAAGGGTTATTATAATGTTAAGGAATTTATGGATGATAATAACCCTGGGAATGAGGTGTTCGCTGCCAGGCTGTTTCTAATTTGTTTTGTGTGGTTAATTGTGTAATATACATGATTGTAAGCTGTTATTTAAAAAAAGTCCTGCTGGGTTTCTTGCTGGTTCTTCCCAGGACAGAGGTTTTTTTCGAACCAGTGGTAATTAGACAAAGAGTGACTTTCAATAAGTATTATTTATAATCTATATTGAATAAAAGTTTCTGTTTCTGTTTCTGTTTCTGTTACTGGATCACTCATTTGGTTCCTAAAGACCGGGATACCACAGACCTGAGCAAATAGCCCCATCACGTGTCTACCCACGATATACAAGACACTAACATCCATTTTGAGCGCGAGAATCACCTGAACTCAAATCAGGTGATGTCGCGTGCGGTGGTCGTGGAACCAAGGAACCACCTCGTTGACACGGTCATTGGCAAGGTGGTTAAACGCAACCGCCTGAACCTTCCGCCGCCTGGATAGACTACAAAAGGCATTGACTCGGTGCATCATACATGGCTGAAGAGGGCCTCGAGCTGTACAAGGTTGACTGTACAGTTAGAGACTCTCGGCAGTGTATGGGGCAGTGGAGTACGATCCTTTGTCATCTAGGCGAGCGGATGATGGCTGTGATTACCACATAAGGATAAGAAGGGTATCTTCCAGGGCGATTGTCTGAGTCCAATCTGGTTCTGCCTCTCTAAACTCTAAACCCTCTCAGTACCTTACTGAGGGTTCTGGGAGGATTTCAGCTTCGGAAAGGAGGTACAAAAGTGACCCACCTTTTCTATATGGATGATCTCAAGTTATTCACCTCCAGTCGCTCATATCTTGTGGAATTGCTAAACATCACTTGTGATTTTAGCAATTCTATTAGAATGGAGCTGGGGACGGATAAGTGTGCCGTTCTCCATGTCGAAAGGGGTAGGGTTGCTGACTCTGAGGGCATAGACTTATCTATGCCCATCAACATAAGGACCCTTTCCGAGGCTGAAACGTACCGATACCTGGGTATGTCACAGAAGATAGGTATCGATGAGGCGGACATGAGGCAGTCAGTTTTCGATGTGTTTTATGCACGCTTGACAAAAGAGCTCAATAGTCTTTTGTTGGGTGTGAATAAGACACACGCATATAACGGTTGGGTCATGCCTGTCCGCATATATACCTTCGGCATGCTCAGGTGGACTCAGACCAAACTGAACGCTCTGGATAGAAAAGTCCGCACTGTTTTGACGTCACACAGGATGCATCACCCGAGATCGTCAGTAATGAGGCTGTTCTTGCCGCGGAAACATGGTGGGCGCGGCTTTTTGAGCGCTCTCACCATGCATAATCGCGAAATGTGCAGCCTCCAATTACTTTGGCGAGATCGGATGATCTATTCTACAGGGACGTCATTTCGTGTGATAAAGGGCTTACCCTCTATCCTTAGCCAACGAGCAATGGCAAGACCCATCAGTACAGTGTATTTCCGACCGGGAGACCGTATGGAAGGAGAAGGAGCTCCACGGGAGGTTCTACAAGGCTCTACATGAGCCTTTCGTAGATACAGTTGCCTCCCTCCACCGGCTACGTTTCGGTGACCTCATTGGGGATACCGAGAGTTTTGTCTGTGCGATACAGGATCAGGTTATTAAGACCAACAATTATCGGAGATACATCCTAAAGGATGGCGCCGTCAACATCTGTCAAGCTTGACAGATGACATTCCGGACCGGAGATGACATGCTAAATAATCGCCATCCCGGCGATTTATTTAGGCATGTCATCTCCGGTTGTTCGGCGCTTTCTAACTCTGAGTATTTGCACAGACACAACCTAGTAGCCAGGATTCTACACCTTACTATGGAATACGGTCTCGTCTCGTACGGTCTCGACTGGGACTCCGTGAAGGACCGCTCCGTGCTCAAATGCAGAAGGCGGTGCTCCACGACACCGCCCGCATCGTCCGCCGGTTTCTTTCCCTTTCCCCCTAACCCTCGGCCGTTTGGTCTCCACTGCCCAGGACTCCCATTTGGTTGGGTTTTTATTTATTTATGTATTATTTGTGTTAGTATATTTAATATATTATATACATATATATTTTACTATATTTCTTTTATATATTTATTCAACCCAACCAAATGAGAATACTTTATAAATATCCCAAATAATAATAAGCCCCCTAAACAACCACACGTCCTGATTGACCATCGAATCACGTGGGGGGCGGACACAGGATTGAAAAATTACTGGCGTGACTAACGTGGCTCTGGAAACCCATTAAACATGGAGACCCGTTCAAAAATAAACGTTTAGGACCGCTGCCCGGGGGCGATCGCCGGGGCACACCTGTAGCTGGCGCTGGGTGTCTCAGCATGTGAACCGTCAGCAGTGAGGAGTTGAACAGGCGGGCCCTCACCGACAAAGATGCTACAGCCGAAACCAGTGACGGTGGTGACAGACTGACTGACCAACAGACAATCCTTTAGAACCAATCAGCCCAAGCACCATTTCATACACACCTTCCAGACCATCATCACCACCGATACCATCGTCATCTTCCATATCTTTATCACCCCTATTACTAGTTCTCATACAGATTCATCCTTACAACCTTGAATATTGCGCGGGGGTAAATACGTTCTTGCCCGCGTCAACCAAGTTCGCATGAGATGAGTAAGGAAGTAAACATATTTATCATGCGAACCTACTTTCACATCACCAAATTAGAGACCGACATGACCACATACAGACAGCAATTGCATGAACGTTTTACAAGACAATACCCAGAAATTAGTGTAACAGAACAACGTATTTCCGATCAAAGAAGAACAATAGTAAGGAATAAACTTTATCTCAAGAAGTAATAGATCAACTAAGAGAGAAGTACGTGCACAGTTAGAAGATTCAAAATCCTATCCCAGAAACATATACACCAACAGAAAATACTCTACAAATACGACCACAATCACCCTCTCAAATGCAATATAACAAACAATCTCAATCTTACAATCAATCACAAGCATAGTATACAAAGTATACATAGATCGCACACATCCACAAAACCGAGTCATTTCTTAGTCATTTCTGTAGAACAGAATACACAGACAACACAAGACCAAGAATCATAAACAAACCATCACAGCAACAGAGACTCGAAAGTTAGAAAAATTACGAGCTGACTGCGGTAGACTAACACAATATATCAACAACGCAATATTTAAAAACATGACCACGCACACGAGACATGAAATCGACAATAGAAAACCCGAAGAATTCTTAGACACTTTAAAACAGAAGGTCGCGCTAAAATTCCATAGGTTGAGCAGATACAAGAAGGTACAAGAACGCAAAAATGATAACGCCATGTTTGCTACTAACGAAAAAAACTTTTACAGAAATTTACAGAAACCACAAATAGACGTAACAACCGACACCAACACCGAACTACCAACATCAGAACAATTGGAGACATTCTGGTCAAGCATATGGGAAGAGCAAGTGCAGCATAATGATAAAGCTGGTTGGATAGCAGATGAAGAATCTAAGTGGAACGCACTAGAAGAAATGGAATTCGTCGAGATATCTGAATCTGATATAAATATTATTACAGCAAAACTGGAAATCACCTGGCATTGATAAAGAACATAATCACTGGTATAAAAAACTAGACTCATTACACAAAATTATCTCTAAAAACTTAACAGACATAATCTTAGGACAACAAAATATACCTGAATTTATTGCAACAGGAATAACTTACATGTTACCGAAGTCTCAACACTCCCCACAACCGTCCCAATACAGACCAATTACTTGCCTATCGACAATATACAAGATCCTAACCTCAGCAATCACTAAACACAATAAACACATAGAACGCCACAACATAATAGCGGAAGAACAAAAGGGTTAGACGAGGCCACATGGGGTGCAAAGAATAATTAATTATAGATTCAATAGTCCACAAACATGCCGCCACAAAAATAGAAACCTTCATTGTAACTATAGACTATAAAAAGCTTTTGATAGTATTCCACACTCCTGGTTAATTCAAGTATTACGTATATACAAAATAAACCCAAAAATATTAGGTCCTTACATATGAAATTAGAGTTTTGTCGTACTGACCACTTTGATCTGAAATATCTCCTTTTGGTTAAGAATTCCAAATTCAAATTGATAAATTCATTTAGCTGGTACATTTGAGTTTTTAAAACAGTCATTCATTTGTTATTTCTCATTATTTTATTCTTTGGCGTCGCTTATTACCACACAATGGAAAACATAAAATATCGGTATATTTACGAGTACGAGTTCTACTGTGGCACCAGTGCTGCAAAACAGCTCGAAGGATTAATGATGTGGTACAGCGGTGCTGCAGTCCCTTCAGCGGTGCCAAGTTGACTGTCGGTATCGAAGTGCTGAAGTGCTTGTACAGTAGGGCTACGATGGCTATCCGAGTACAGAACCAGAGTACAAAACCCATTCAACTGCAGAGAGGTGTAAAACATAGTGACGTTATATCCCCGAAACTTTCACCGCTGCATTGGAAGACGTTTTCAAACTACTGGACTGGAAAGCATACGGTATTAACATCAATGGCGAGTACATCACTCACCTTCGATTTGCCGATGATATAGTCCTTATGGCAGAATCGCTGGAGGACCTAAGCACTATGCTCAATGACCTCAATAGTGCCTCCCAACGGATAGGTCTTAAGATGAACATGGACAAAACAAAGATCATGTTTAATGTCCATGTCACACCTATGCCGGTAGTTGTTGGGAGCACTAAGCTCGAAGTTGTTGACGAATATGTTTACCTGTGACAAATAGTCCGACTAGGTAAGTCCAACCTTCGACCGAGAGGTCAATCGACGGATTCAACTCGGCTGGGCAGCGTTCGGGAAATTACGGCACATCTTCTCGTCAGGTATACCTCAAAACTTGAAAACGAGGCTGTACAACCAGCGTGTTGCCAGTGATGACCTACGGAACTGAGACGTGATCCTTCACTGCTGGCCGGATGAGGAAGCTCAAGGTCGCTCAGCGAGCTATGGAGAGGCTATGCTCGAGTCTCACTGCGTGATAAACTTAGAAATGAGGATATCCGCAGTAGAACCAGAGTGACCGATATAGCCCAACAGATTAGTAAGCTGAAGTGGCAATGGCTGGCTGGCTATATAGCTCGAAGAACCGACAACCGATGGGGAAAAAGGTTCTCGAGTGGCGGCCTGTACCGGCGGACGAAGTGTAGGGCGTCCCCCCACTAGATGAAGTGACGACTTGGTAAGACATGCAGGAAGTCGATGGATGCAGGTGGCTCAGGACCGTGCTTTGTGGCATTCCTTGGGGGAGGCCTATGTTCAGCAGTGGACTTGTGAAGGGCTGTAATGATGATGATGACGGCGCTGGTGTCGCAAAAGAAACCACGGTACGTTTTTGGTTTCAACGTTTTCGTTCTGGAAATTTCGACCTTCAGAACCAACCCCGTGGACGGCCGGAGACCAAAGTAGAAATGAAGAATTAAAGGCTATTGTGAAGCGAATCCATCACAAAACACTTCAGAGATAGCTGCAGCCTTCGGGGTAAGCGATAAAACTGTATTAATCCACTTGAAGCAAATCGGGAAAGTAAAAACTTGAACGATGGGTACCTCATGAATTGAGTAAATCGAATTTGCAAACACGCGTCGACTGCTGTGTTACTTGCTCAACCGACACAATAATGAAGGATTTTAAATCGAATTGTGAAAACTTGTGATGAAAAGTGGATACTGTACGATAATCGGAAGCGCTCGTCGCAATGGCTGAACCCTGGAGACCCAGCCAAATCCTGCCCTAAACGAAAATTGACTCAGAAAAAGTTACTGTGAGTGTTTGTGGACTAGCGCCGGTGTCGTTCACTACAGCTTTCTAAAATCTGGCCAAACGATTACGGCATATATCTATTGTCAGCAACTGCAAACCATGAAGGAAGAACTAGCTGCGAAACAACTGAGATTGGTCTATCGCTCTAGCCACTGCTGCTTCACGACAACGCAAGACCACATACTGCACAACAAACAACCACTAAGTTAGATGAGCTAGAATTGGAATGTCTGCGACATCCACCGTACTCCTCGGACCTTGCTCCAACATATTACCATTTTTCCGAATTTGGACAACTTCACAAGGAAAAAATTAACTCCGATGCGGCAGTCCAAACTGCCTTCAAAGAGTTTATTGATTCGCCCCATGGTTTTTTTTAGTAAAGGGATCAATGAACTACTTATGAGATGGCAAAAGTGCATAGATAACAACGGTGCTTACTTTGATTAATTAAATATATTTTACAAAAAATTTATTTTATATTCCTCCTGTACAAAACGCAAAAGCAAACGAAATTATCATATGTAAGGACCTAATAATAGACTTCTTACATCATATCATGTCCTGATGGAAAACTACATCCAATTGAATTACTACGACAATATCGTAAGAATTCGACAGATATTTATTAGAAAGGTATTATCAAGGTGACTCCCTGAGTCCTCTATGGTTCGGTCTCGCATTGAACCCCCTGTCTCACCTACTGCATCAGTACCAAGCCGGATATAGACTCAAACACAAAACCGCAGAAGATATCACTATCTCACACCTCATATATATGGATGATATTAAATTATACTCAACAACAGAAAAAGAAATGAAAAAAATATTCAAAAAACTGAAGGTAGCCGGGCTAACTATGACATTGGGACGTCAAACACCTCAGTCCCCTCAGACCATGGGTGCTTAAAGCACTGAAACGTCGGGAATTAAAATAGTAAATTAAACGCGATAAGATCCGTAAAATAGTTTTATTCAATCAGAAATGAAAAAATTAATAGACACTACAACAGAATTTAGTAAAGACATCAACATGCAGTTTGACTAGATAAATGCAAAATACTACACATAATAAAAGGCAAAATAAAACCAGGCCACTACACAATTAACACTACTGATACAATCACAGCTATGGAAACCGAGAGATCTATATAAATATTTAGGATACAGACAACTCAAAGGACTAGATCATACAGCAATTAATCACACACTGAATACAGAATACAAACGGAGAGTAAACGCAGTATGCAAAACACATCTCGCTGGAAAACATCACACTTTGACAGCTGATCACGACCCTGGGTCGTGACGCTCAGTTTTGTTCCGTACGCCGATCACGACCTCAGCGTCATCCGAATTCCTTGATTTTATTCTAAAATTAAAGGAATATTGGGATCGGTGGTTATTGTATTGGTAGCTACATTCTTTAGCTACACACCCATAGCATTAATTTACGTAAGGAGGTACGGTGGGGTTTACAAGGAGGGATTGCAAGGAATGCATCGAGCTGCTCAGCGCGCAATCGCGGACACGCAAAATGACCTTCACGGGAAGTCCATGAAATGGTGGAAGAAGATGTAACTGTCCAGCATATAATATTCCACTCTGCCACTATCCTTCTTTGAAAGGTATACTAAAAAGATTTTACGGATTGAAAAAAAACACGTAATCGCGGACTTATATTTATGTAAGAGTTTTGTTTTTGTAGAAAATGGTATTATTGTTTTGGTTTTTTTAATTAAAATAAAATTAATTTATTTTTTATTTTTATTATAAAATAAATTAGTTATTCTAGCATATACGAAAAAATCAAATATATTACTTTAGTTCTTTATAAATAAAACTTACAAAATGCCGTAAATGGTTGGTGTATAGGAATGCGCGCTACAAAATGCTTGGCTGTCAAAGTTAAAGCATTAAATACCACGCGATCCCAATATTAACCTACACGTTTGGAGTGATTAAATGGTCTAAAACTGACATACAGCAAATAGAAAGAACCACACGCACCACACTTACCAAACACAATAATTTACACCCTAAATCCGCAATAGAAAGACTCACAATCAAACGACAAAATGGAGGGAGAGGCCTTATAAACATTTAACACCTTGCAGAAACAAATTAGTAGCCTCAAAACATTCTTTCACAATAAATCTCGCACTAGTGACATTCATAAAGCCGTAGCCCTAAATGATTTTAACTACACTCCACTTAACCTAAATGAACACACAGACACACAACACAATAACACTAATAACCCACAAAACAAAAGTTAGAGGACTGGAAAAGAAAGTCCTGCACGAACGACACCCATATCACCTGAACAACCACATGTAGATACAGTAGCATCAAATTAATGGCTTAAATGGGCAACCTATTCCGAAACTGAAGGGTTTATCGCAATACATTATCAACACTAAGAACTACAGGAAATATGTCATTAAAGACCTCACAGTAACCAATGATAAATGGCGCAAGTGCTTCACCCAACCAGAGACAATACAACACATAACAGGGGCATGTACAACTCTTACACATACAGACTACACTCACAGACACAACCAAGTAGCAAACATCATTCATCAAAATCTAGCACTCAAACATAAACTTATACAAGACATAAACACGCCTATAAACATACCTACAAACTATTTTAGAAAATCCACACACAAACTTTACTACGACTGCGCCATACTTACTGACAGGGCCATTCACTATAATAGACCAGACATAACACTACAGGATAAAGTAAGTAAAATCACCTACCTAATAGATATTGCAATACCCACACATAACTTACAAAAACAATAGGTGACAAGATAAGCAAATATGCAGAGCTTAAAGAAGTGACCAGAATTTGAAGACAAAATAAAGTTTATATAGTACCCATAGTCGTCTCCACCAAGGGTGTCATACCCAACCATCTTCACCATAGCTTCAAATTAATAGACCTGAAAGACTCAACGTACATTATACTCCAAAAAGCCGCAATTTTAAATACCTGTCGAATTGTAAGAAAATTCATGCAATTGAAAGAAAATGAAATAGCTACCCATAACACCCCACCTACATAAATACTACTACACGCTGCATTTACTTGGCTTCGGCCCGTATATGCAGTCAGAACTAGCCAAAGAGCTAAGAAACAGAAATGTTTTCCTATAATAATAATAATAATTTATTTCAGATCCACATATAGTCCATAATTATGTTAGTAATTAGCTTAACCTATGTTAGTCTTAAATTATCACACACAATTTAATTAAAATTATTTTTATTTTCGGCGCCAAATGACACCAGGCACATGCAAGTGTATACGCATCCAGTGCCCTAGGATGGGACAATCAAATTTATCAGATATTGCCCTCAGAATGTTATTGGAGCTCCCACGAACCCTGCGCATGAGGGATTCAATCTTTCGAATAATAGCATAAAAGTCATCCGTACCGTACGCTGTAAACATCCTTGAAGCCCTACAATACCACAGAAGTCCCATCAGCATCCTGAAGGCATTGTTATATTGTACACAAAGGGCATTGTAGGCTCTCTGCGTATACTTAACCCATAGACTACACGTAAAATGACTGACAAAAGGCTTTGAAAAGTGTTATCTTAACTTCTTCTGTACAGCGTGCAAAGCTACGGACAGCATGTTACAGCGAACCGCCAATGCCCTTCTGTCTTTTTCTATGTCCGCATCATCAGTCAGATCCTGAGTTAATGTGACCAAGATACCTAAACTGGAACACCCTATTTAACTGTACGTTCCTCAATTTAACAGGAGGAATCGTTTCAATTTTGATCCAGCGCGAAACACCAATAATACACTTTTTCATTATAAATGAGACCGTGAGTCTCAGCCTAGGTATCACAAACATTCAGAATATCCTCAGTGCGTTAATCATGGGCTCAGCAACACCATGTCGTCTGCATAGCTTATACTGTTAACGAAATGCCCATCAATTGAGAAGCCGACACCAGTGTTGCTGAGCTCAACGATCAACTGGTTGATACAGGTTGAAGAGCGTGGTGAAGTCAGGCCACCCTGTCTCACCCCGCACTCGAACCTGTACTCGTCGGAGAGTGCCTCTGTCCATCTGACCTGATTTAATTGGTGGCCATACCAGTATTTAAAAATTTCAATTAAATCGCTTGGTAAGACCACGTCACGCAACTTCTTCCATAGAATATCATAATTAACTAAGTCAAATGCCTTTGCCAGATCCAGAAAAGCAGCGTAAATTGGCGTTTTACTATTGGTATAGTACCTAACAGTATACTTGAGTGTTAATATTGCACCTCAGTGGAGAGACTATTTTAAAGCATAACTGAGCATCATGTAATTTTAGATATCCACTGAGATGCCGCTCAAGCAGACTGTCAATACCTTAGCCATAATAGTAGCTAATGAGATGGGTTTACGTAGGTCACTTAATATGTTTTGAGATGCTCGAAATTTAAAAATGGAATGCACCTGTATTATATGTTTCTAAAAAGCAAATTTATTTAAAAATAGAACTCCATAAGCTAATTTCCTCAATATTAAAAAACAAAGTTCTATTAATTTTCCTGCAACACTTCCGCGCTTTTCATTTAAAACAATGTATCTTAACCGTGAACATTTGCGCGCTATGATATATTATGATTTTAAATTTGGTTTAACTGAACAATTAAGTTTACAACGGTTACAATCAGCATAAGAGGACTCAGCTCCATCACGCGCAACAATTTTAGGTCCTTTGCTGAATTCAAGGGTAAAATTAATCTTAAAGATGACCAAAGAACCGGGGCCCTGCAAACAGCAGTAACGGCAGAAAATGTATGAACTACTGAAATGTTGGTGAGAAGAGCCACGAATCACATATACGGACATCGAAAAGATTGTACACATTAATTTGGGAGCATTCATACCATCCTACATCAACATCTTGGAGTGAGGAAGCTTTGTTGTCGATGGATCCCCGTTTGCTCCGAAAGCAAAACAGACTCGGATTGGTGCCATGAAATGCGTCTATGTTTTGAAAACGGGCATCCAGCCATGTTTCAGAAATCGTTACTGGTGACGAGACATGGATCTATCAATATGATCCGGAAAATAAGGTACTACCGACAATACTGCAAAGACCTCGCAACGTCGGCAAAAAATGGTGGCTAGTTCGCGGAGTGGACATTTGTCGACGTTAATGATGGAAAATTTTAGGTCAGTCAACCTAAATGGTCTACTCCAGTTGCATTACCCAAAGCTTTTCAAGCTGTGCGTGAGAGAAGACAAAGACTGGGCTGGGAAATCATGCTGCATCACGATAACGCCTCTTCACATACCTCCTTAGAACAAAAGCATTTATTGAGGAATCTGGTGTTGAAACCTGTCACCCACCTACAGCCCTGACTTAGTTCTTGTGATTTTTGTTCCCAAGAGTCAAAGCAAAAATAAAGGCAAGTTTTTTTTCAAGCGCCGAAGAAGCCGTGGCTGCCTACAAAGAAGCGATTTCCGACCTGTCAGATCATGACTGGCAAAAGTGTTTTCATAGTTGGTTTAGGCGAATGGAACTTTGTATAGAGCATGATGAAGAATATTTTGAGAAGATGTAAAATAAATATTAATAGTATCTAGAATACTTTTTTATATCTTAAAACTTATTGAGTATCCTACGTAGTTCTCATCAGCTGCTCAGAAAGATAGGAATGTCTAATACAAAGGGTGTATAAAGTAGCTAGAAGCCTGGAGAGATGAGGCCCTGCGTGCAGAAGATGCTCAATGCTGAGGCCGTCGTATCCTGGCGATTTGCCTCTCGTCATGTTTTTAATTACATCAAAAACATCATTCGGCGCAAAGCTAATTGGCACGCCCTTTTGGCAGTCCTCAACATCTGACACTATCCGCGATGAAATCTTCGGTGATTTTACCCTAAAATGATCTTTAAATAAATTTGCTATATCTCCTGGCTTATTTACACCCTCAATACTCACAGGGATGCTCGGCTTAGGATTCACATTTTTTGTTTATTTCCAAAAAAAAATAAAGTCTTTGTTTTTATGCTTTTCAACTAACATGTTCATTTTAATTTGGTATTCATTATTTTGGCAAAATTTTAATTTCTGTTTAAATAACTTTTTTGATTCATACATTTCTTTATACAATTTACCACCAACAGGTTTGCCATTCCACACTTAATTTATAAATTTCTGCCTAGCATCCCGGTGCGCATCCTTGACATGTCTATTCCTGCCGACAATACGAACGCCCTTCCTACACTTTCCCTTATTATAACTAGATACAGCTGCCTCTGACAATGATGCCACAATTTTATTATACATTGTATCTATAGATTTTCTATGATCAAGGTTATAACACATTCTATCACAGCATGGAATATATTCATTAAAAGTATTAATATCTCTCAGTTTTTTTAAACAAAGATCATGGTATGTTGCAATTTGTCCTTCGTCTCTATGTCCCCAAACTACCTTATTTATGCTTACCCTATTTTGCGATTCAAATTTAGGTCTGACCATCGAAAGGTCACACTGTATCTCCAGTGGGAAGTGATCCGACTAGTAAGTGTCATAGTATATATCCACACCGACCACCACACTCCAGGCGGCATTGGTGACCACACAATGATCAAGCCAGCGCCTGCTACCGTGCACCTCACTTATAAAAGTATAGGTATCTGAGTCTTCACCTAATTTTGACATATCAGCACATAACAAATTTTGATCAAAACAAAACTAAGTAATTCCTTACAGAATAATTCTTCGGATGTGCGTTAAAGTCCCCTAAAATAACAACAGATTCTACATTTTGATTCTCAACAATCGCCGCAATTTCACTCAAACTGTCAAACCAATTGTAGGACTGTTCCCTACATTCACTTTAATTGCTACAATACGCTCACTATTGCACACAATAACGGAGACCGAACTAAAGAGACTCTTTCGCCACAAAAGAGCAACTCCACTGTACGGTCGACCGTATAAGATTCCTGCCGATGTATCAATCGCCGACTTACCGAAGAAACCAAAATCCTGATTTATATTGCCGAGACTCGGTATTTCGTGAGGAGTAGCCAGGTCTCCTGTAATGTTAAAATATCAGCCTTTTACATAGTGACTCAACACATTCTATGGATCTTTTCAACAATTACAGTCATTATTTACTTTTACAACTGGTTCGAAAAATATCTCTGTCTGAGAAAGAACCAGCAAGAAACTAAGCGGGACCTTTTTTTCAACTTAATATTATAAGTTAAAGAAGGATGTTACACAATTATTTAAAAACACTCATTTAAGGAACAACTAGGAAGCGATTATATCAATCCCAGGGGTTGTAAACTATGTATTCAATTATATTATTATAACCCTTTTTATAAATTCAGTGTAAAATAAAAATATATACTTGGTAATAGAAAGACCTTGTAAAATTGAGTGACGTTACAAGGACCGACATAAATAAAAGTAATATTCGCAGCATGTAATCGTGCAATTGATAAATTACGATTTAACTTTGATCGTGTATAAAAAAAATGTGAGCCTTCAGAAAATTGCGAGTGAAATTGCTTTTAATAGCGCCATCTACTTCAGATACTTCCTACAGTAATAGGTAAATTCATTTTATCGAACAAAATTTGATTGACTCTGAATTTGAATTTATTATAAATCGGTATGCCATGAAATCGTGGATTGCTATGAATGGATTGGATATGATAATTTTATTAATTGTGTTTAATATATTTATTTCCACCCGCTTTCAGAAGCTCCGCTGTGATTCCATCCCGCCCGGGGACTTGCCGTTTTTAAGGTGCTGGAGAGTCATTCTAATCTCGCTCAGACTGACGTCCGGGATATCATCGGAATAGTGTCGGATAAGACTTGCTCTTGGTTCGCTACTTACACTTGCGTGTGGCTTCAACGATGACGTACAGCTGCCCATAGAACCTCTCAATCTCACTCAAAATCTCAGGTGTCCGGAAACGATACTGCCACATTCAGTCATCAGCTTCGACAGTTGGCTCTTTCTGGCAGATAGATCTCTGGCAAAGATTTTGAGCCCTGGTTTCGCTCGATCGCTTCTTAAATACGAGCAGTATTAAAGTTGCGTAAGTCCCGACGCATGCATTTGGAGACATGTCTGTTCAGTTGCCTGTATGCTAGCAAATCTACTGAAGACTGCAGCTTCATTTCCCGTCTAACAGCCATGAGATTAAGAATGTGATCGGAGAGTTTTTGTGTTCTTCTGCGGTGGGTCTTGCAAAACTTAGCTCCGACCGCATGGACAGTTTCCACGAGCTTGTCATTCATATCGTCCACTACATTGCAATCTTCTAGGCACTGAAAACGATTTTGTAACTCGAGCTGAAAGGTTTCGGGATTTTGGATTAGAGCACGAGAGGGACGGAGCGTTGACTTCATTAGAAGACACCTCTCCAACTTAACGTTTAGGTTCAATGTGCCTCTAACCATTCGGTGATCGCTACCAGTTTTCACCCTCGCGATCATTGAGACATCACAGAACAGTTGCCGTCTAGTCGTCATAATGAAGTCAATCTAATTTTTGTCGAACTGTCGGGGCTCGACCAGGTCCAGTTCCTGTGGGGCCACTTGTGGAAGAAAGAATTCATCATAAAGAGTCCCTCTTTCTCTATGAAGTCGGCCAGCTGCTGGCCCCTTGAGTTCCGTTGCCCTAATCCGAATTTCCCTACTTTCAGCTCACCGTTCTCTCTTGTGCCTAGTTTTGCGTTGAAGTCTCCCATTAACACCGTATAGTGGGTTTTCGAGGAATGCATGGCTCTAGATATATTCTCATACATTTCCTCCACCTCCTCATCGGGATATGCCAAGGTTGGTGCGTAAACCTGTATGACCTTCAGCGAATACCGTTTGGTGATTCTGAGTATAAGATACGCAACTCTCGTCGACACACTCCCAATCTTTACAACGTTGTTAACGAGAGACTTGTGGACGATAAATCCGACACCTCCTTGAGACAGATGGTCGCCCTCCCGGTGATAGAACAAGTTGCGGGATTCGAGGATTACCGTGTCCTCCCCCTCTCTTCGGACCTCGGATAATCCTATAATATGCCAGCGTAACTTGTCTATCTCTTCTTCCAGCTCCAGGATCTTCTCGTCAGTCCTCAGGGTGCGTGCGTTATAAGTTGCCAGGTCGAGTCGCCGTAGGTGGCAACCGAACCTCCACCGCAGATTCTTAGCACCCCCTAATATTATATAGTATGAGGAAGCTCAAAGTCTATGCTCGGTGTCTCTCTGCGTATAAGTCTGCGATAAACTTAAAAACGAGGATATCCGCAGTAGAACCAGAGTGACTGACATTGCCCAAAGAATTAGTATGCTGAAGTGGCAATGGGCCGGCCATATAGCTCGAAGAACCGACAACCGATGGGGAAGAAAGATTCTCGAGTGGCAGCCTCGTATCGGCAAGCGAAGTGTAGGGCGTCCCCCCACTAGATGGAGTGACGACCTGGTAAGACATGCAGGAAGTCAATAGATGCAAGTGGGTCGGGACCGTCCTTTGTGGCATATTCCTTGGGGGAGGTCTATGTTCAGCAGTGGACTTATGAAGGGATGTAATGATGATGATGATGATGAATATTATGTATTTATTAAATTTATTAATTTTTAACTATTTGTTTTAGCAGTAAAACGTTATATTAACCATTTTTAAAGCACCGCACAAAGACGAGACCAAGTTAACAGGAAACACTGTATACTGTATTCTATCTCATTTTCTCGCAGGCTAAATCATATAGATGTATATGTTTGTCTCTTTTTAGTGTCGCTTTTTCGTTTCATCGACTTTCAAATCACAACAATTCCAAAGAAGTTTTCATTTCAAAAAACTGAGTTGTGTTATTAAAAATTTTTAAAATTGAAAAAAGTTACAGCCTATTTACAAGTTTCACTGGTGAACACAGGCCTTTTTACAGTTTTTATGGTTCAAGTAACATTGATGTAGATGAAAGGAACTAACTACTACGTACTAGTTTTAAACTTATTTTTCGAGGATTCTTGTTTTGTTTTTTAGATTTCGAGAAATTCTTTCCTAGGTCTTTAGAACAAACGTCTTCTACACCTAAGTAACAGGTATAATTAAGATCATAGTTCTTTTAGACATGATTTTCGGCAGGGAGTTTTAGATAACTGACAAACATTGTGAGGAATTTTATTTGTTATGCGTGTTATGTGAGATTCAGTACACGGAATATAAACCAGGATAATAAAATCACGCAGTGTGACCTTTGCGTAAGTTTGCGTATGTTTATTGCTGCAAGCAAGAGCTGTAGAAGCTGTTTACCAGCAGATGTACTGTAACTTCGTTTTCACTTTGAAATAGTAAAAATAATTTCCTTTGTCCTATTTATTTCTATGTAATAATAATAATAAATGAACACAAAGTCCTCTTTATGGAAAGTGCATGCTATGATATAGACATCTACTTTGATTTAGAAACAAAAAGCAGAGTTGTTGTAAGCCCTGAGGACTAAAATGGAGAGAGAACTAAGTTTGCCTCGTTACTAGTAAAATGATCCTCCGGTTTTCGCCATTAACAAATCGAAACACAACAGTATTATAACGCTGATGCTGACTTAATCGTGCCGGCTAATTCGTACTGCAGTCATAATACACTGCTTTAATTTAAAATGTTTTTGACCACTGGCTGTAAGCACTAAGGTCATTGTACTAAATTCTTCAAGTTCCGCGGCGAGACTTTAGATAAATATACATATTATCATATATATGTGTTTCGAAGCTCATTCATAATGTGTCAAGGTAATAAACAAAACAAAATGGGAGAGACAAAGATCACCCATTTCGTCCTCTTTATAAGTATTGTAGGCTTTTAAATAATTATGTAAAAAGTTTGATAAATGTGGTTTTCAATTTAGTTATGTCGTGTCATAATTAATAATCGCTTTATTATACATAATATACATAATCACTCACGCCTGTCACCCATAGGGGTAGCCAGAGACCTATGGACTTCCATTTGGCACGATCCTGACACACCTTTCTCGCCTCCTCCACATCCATATACCTACGCATACACGCTCGTCGGTTAAGGGTACTATTAATTTGGCCCATTTTAATATATCGCCAATTTGGTCGATAAACTTTCGCCTAGGGCGTCCCTTCCCGACTCTGCCGTTGCAGACAACATAAATTTGCTTTGTCACTCTTTCCTCATTCATTATTTCTACATGACCAAACCACCGAAGCACTCCTTTCTTAATCCTGGTCACAACATCATTTTGCAAACCAAACTCTCTTATCACACAATTTCTCACTCTGTCATTCAAATTCAGCCCTAACATACTCCTTAATGATCGCATTTCTACAGCATTTATTCTTCTCTCGTGCTTCTTCTGCCACACCCAACTTTCACTACCATACATTAAAGTAGGAACTAACACAGCATTGTGAATTGCCATACGTGCCTTTTTGGACATATTCTGACTTTCTACAATAGAGTGTAGAGCCCCATTTACTCTATTTCCTGCGTTCACTCGTCGTTATTTATCCTTATCATTTCTACCATCCCTCCTAAATACACATCCCAAATACTCAAACTCATCTACTTGCTCGACCAATACCCCATCTATTCTTATTTCACATATCGTTTTACTTTCTTCTCTTTAAAAAATCGCTTTATTAATACTTATATATATGTTGCATATATGGCTATATTTAGTACCCAATGTTATAATACACACAATCATGACTTTTATTACTGAACATAAAACATTAAAATCTCTTCTTTTAAATTTATAACTTTAATTTAAAAAAAAAAATTCTTTAAGGACTGCCAGAGGTAATTACAATAATATATGTTCACAAAAAATAATATAAAAGCTTAACGTTTAAATGTAAAACCTATTAAAGGCAGCCACAACATGCTTCACAAGAAGAGTAAACACTTTATAATATAAATTACAAAATATTAGGAACATAACCTAAAAATAAATCAAAAATCGAGTAATACTAAAAATATTTTTAAAAAAAATTAACTCATAAACTGACACACCTTAAAACAATACAAGGGGAAAATCACAATAACCAATTATACCAAATAACAAAACTAATACATATCGAACTCTTAAATATTATCTCTTAAGTTCTGTAGCACTGTTTTTTTAAAAGAGGACAAAAATTGCTAAAAATGTCCACAGAATCCGACATCAAATTCAGCAAACGTGACATTCTAGCTAAACTATTGTTATGACCTAGATTAGATTTAGAAGGAAGTGGATAGTACAAAGGTACAGATTCACGCGGATAACGTCTTGGGACTTTAAATTTTATTTCTCGCAATAACTCAGCGCTGTCCGTAGTTCCGTGCACTATTTTATAAAACATTACCATGTCCAGATACTTTCTTCGGTTTGACAAGCTGTCGACGCCAAAGAATTTTAATTTCTCGTTATATCCGGCAAGTTTCTTGTCATTTATGTTACTACAGTAAGCTAGATTCCTCATAAACCGTTTTTGTATCCTTTCTATACGTAGTTGATGGACTTTGTATTGTGGTGACCATATTACGCTCCTATGTTCTATTATGCTGCGGACATATGTATAAAATAATATTTTTTGGTTGTGATGTTCTTAAAGGTTTTACTATTTCTTAATATGAAGCCTAAAGTCCTTGAAGCTTTCTCTATCATGCGGTCCATTTGTGGAATAAAAGTCAGTTTAGAATCCAAAAAAAATGCCCAAATCCTTAACAAGATCCACAATCTGTAATCCTTCATTATCTATTTTATATTTCATTGTAAATGGAGATAATTTACGTGTGAAATAGATTTGAGAACATTTATTGGGATTCAACTGCACATTATTAATGTTATACCAATTTACTAGACCATCAACATCATCTTGTAAAAGTTGTGAATCATTGGAACAATTAATCATTCTAGCTATCTTTAAGTCATCTGCAAATAATAGGACCTTACTGTTTCTTATTTGTTGATCCAAATTATTAATGAAAACATTAAAGAGCTACGACACCAGGTGAGAACCATGTGGAACGCCAGAACTGGATATATAGTTATCAGACCTGTAACCGTTTAGTACTACATAGTTAGTTCGACCACGCAGATACGACTCAAACCAACCAACCATAGACCCACAGAAACCGTAATTAGATAATTTATGCAATAGAGTTCGATGGCAGACTCTGTCGAATGCTTTAGAAAAGTCTGTGTATATAGCATCTACTTGAAGTTGATTATCGACTTTTTCTGTTACGAAACCTACATAAGATATTAAATGTGTTAATGTCAAATGAATGAATGTAAATGAAATTTTAAAAAATCCCCGAAATAAAAAGAGCTGACGATCTTCGAAAGACAGAAAATATTTTTTTGAATCATTCTTGATCAAATCATATCTCAAACAAAAACAAAAAAAAACGAAATCTAAATCAGTTCATCCGTTTGGGAGCTACGATGCCACAGACAGACACACAGATACACTTGTCAAACATATAAAATCCCTCTGTTTGCGCCAGGGATTAAAATCAAATACAATAAACGTTATAACCGTAAAAGGTTTAAAAAATTAAAAATAAACCTATACTATAAACACAAGAAATAATTTAGATCTCAACATATTTAAAATTTAAAAGGATTTGTTTTCTCACGAATACTTAATATTAAATTTGGTGTACTTCAATATTTCAGCGTCTATTACTTTCTTTTTGTAATGCTCAGGGGACCAACAAATTGCGTCAGAGCACAAACCTGGAGTGCAAATAATTTTTCTTTGTTTTATTTATGCTGAAATATGTTTGGCCTTACAAGTTCAGATTAAACAAGCCTTTTTTATTTTATCATCATCATCATCATCATTACAGCCCTTCACAAGTCCACTACTGAACATAGGCCTCCCCCAAGGAATGCCACAAAGCACGGTCCTTAGCCACCTGCATCCATCGACTTCCTGCATGTCTCACCAGGTCGTCACTCCATCTAGTGGGGGGTCCCGAGAACCTTTTTCTCCATCGGTTGTCGGTTCTTTGAGCTATATGGCCGGCCCATTGCCACTTCAGCTTACTAATCCATTGGGCTATGTCGGTTACTTTGGTTCTACTGCGGATATCCTCATTTCTAAGTTTATCACGCAAAGAGACCCCGAGTATAGCCCTCTCCATAGCTCGCTGAGCGACCTTGAGCGTCCTCATACGGCCAGCAGTGAAGGACCACGTCTCAGATCCATAAGTCATTACTGGCAACACGCACTGGTTGTACAATCTCGTTTTCAGGTTTTGAGGTATACCTGACGAGAAGATGTGTCGTAATTTCCCGAACGCTGCCCAGCCGAGTTGAATCCGTCGATTGACCTCTCGGTCGAAGTCGGACTATTTGTCCCAGGTAAACATACTCGTCAACAACTTCGAGCTTAGTGCTCCCAACAATTACCGGCATAGGTGTGACATTACTTTTTTATTTATTAACTGATATTCTTTTATATTTTAGACAATAGAAGAAGAAAATAGCCTATGAAAAGCAAAGGTTTATTATAGGAAAGGAGGGGGGGAGTTCTAAATAGTTAAAAGAATACATCTTATTAATTATCATCAGACGGACTATACTGGAAGTGGGCAAAGGCCTTATTTCCAGTAAAAGGAGTTTTCGCATTATGCTTATATTGCGCTGCAGCGTGGCTTTACCAGTATGTACCGCTGGCAGCTGCAAGGTAATCAGCAACCGGAGGCCAAATCGGCGATTCTAAGGCAAAGGGCACCGCTTCGAAGGAGAATAAGAGCGCTAAACTATCCTCAAAGAAACCCAAAGTACCAAAATAAAAGGCTGCGGCAGCACCCAAATCTATGTCTACCGCGGCGGCTTGTTTGTGTCAAGGCAGTCGGTGATAAGAAAAAGTAAGGAATCGGATGGTTTGATCCGCTATTACCGCCTTCCGCCTTCATAGCCGTAACTTCCGTCGCCGTACCTATTACCGTTTAGTTTTACCGTTTGTTTTACTGTCTCGTCATCATTTTTATTATACGCATGCTCCGCATGCATTTTATCTATACTGTAATAAAACTCTAACGCGATGATTTCTCTACATTTAATATTTTTTTTAGGATAAACTATTATTTTTGTTACAGATATCAATATGAACATTTTTGTATGTCCGTCTGCCTTTATGTCTGAATACGCATCACACAAAAACTAGAGAACGAATTTGGATGGGACTTTCACTTTCGTTTACGTAGGGATTGAATCGTTATAATAATAATAATTCATCACAATATCTACTATAGGAGCTAGGCAGTAGGCATAATCTTCTCTTATGCAGATACAAAAACTTCTAAAAGTTACATTGTCGTGTGATTGAAAAATTACATTATCCGATTTTGAGTTAAAGTTACAGCCTATATATATACGTTCTACTGCTGGGAAAAGGCGACTTCTCATTTCGAAAAGGGTTTTAGGGCAAGGAAATGTCTACTACACTACCCCAATGCCTATTGGCGAACTTCACACGTCTTCGAAATATTTTTTTATTTCTCTGACATACAGGTCCTCACGTTGTTTTCCTTCACCGTCGAGGACGTGGTAAATCGGCACTTTAAATTGCACTTAACAATTTTATTATTTCTGGCGGGGATTGAACCCGGGTTGCTTGCGTACTGTGAAATTTACAGCAAGCGCTTATCCTCTGAGCTACCACCGCGGATTATGAGTTGTTCTTATATTATTTCTACCCTTTATTTTGTAAATAACTTCATTTTATTTTAGTATTATAATCAATAACTATAATTTACCTAGATGGCGCGATGGGTATTTTAAAGCAAGCAAATTGGATTTATTAATAAAATGCTTGTTATAAATTTATATAAATATTTATTAAGAAAATTATCTCAATCAAAAATCAAAATCTTTATTTTATAACTTTTTTATTTTGCTTACAAATAGCGTTTATAAAATTTCATTTATATTGTACATACCTCCATACCGTAGTACCTTAATTGGTGATGGCTTTGCTATTCGTCCGTTATATAGTTCGTTTGATCGAATAAATGAATGTTTTTATCCAGATTATTGTATTTCTAGGTCTTCGTGACAATTATAAGTACAAATAACTCATTTTCACTTAGCCAATGTTTGGCCAAAATCAAAGCTAGTGCTACAGTATGATCAGCTTACTACTGATTAATAGAGCTCTCTTGGCTTAAAAGGATGGTATTTGGCAAACTGAATGGCCAAAATAGCAGTTATGTGTATTTGATGAGTTTCAAAGAAGGGGCCGCATTGAGTAACGTTTTGATTCCAATCTACGTTCAGCGCATCATAGACAAACTTCTTCTACTTTTGACGTGAACTACGTCTTCGAACTTGCTTCCATAGCGGAATGAAATACAGAAAACAGTTGACAACAAAATCGAGGGATAAAGTTTTGTGTTGCAGCTACATACCTATTATCTACATCCAAAATTTAATTACTCCACTCGATAGGTAAAGGATCAAATAATTCATTACGTTGAGAGTGTGGACTGTGACTGTGTTGGAGCGCCGCCATTTTGAGGTCGTTCCGCTGCACGTATTCACGTAAAACACAAGGCCGTGTCTTCGACACAGCGACACCTCATTTTTTAAGTTCGTAGAATGTCCAGTGTTGGTCATGGGCCTTTTCAGTTGTATGAAGGGTTTGTCTTGAACGTCACGCTTGGCAGGCGGATTGACGATTGTAGTATCAGACGTCTGGCACTTTGACGCTGCTCCTTATCGCTGGTGTTTTTTAATTTATTTTTTTATAGAATAAGGCTGGGTATTCTCACCTGTCGTAATGATACAGTTACCGCAATTTATCGGAAGCTATAAGATCTCCCTAGCAATTCCCATAGGTCGCTTCTAGCGACACTCACGGGAGTGAATGGGAAAAAATCCATAATATTCTATTAGGCCGCCACCACGCGATAAGTAATGGTGTAATAAATAAAATGAGGCGTTTCTTTAAGGAATTCTATTTTTATAAAGATGTTAAAATTAATTAGCTGTAATTCGCGTGAAATTAAAAATCCACCAACACCACTGCCAACACTAGAGAAGACGCACTACCATCGATATTAAGATACGTGTTTTGCCTCAAAACGGGGCATTATAAGGAGAATTATCTTTAGGATAGATAACTTCTTCAATAAGTAATGGACCATTTGCGAACTTCTATATCACAGATTCGTCAATCCATCTAAAACAATGGGAAAGTTTAGGTATTGGAAGACTATTGAAGACTGTTACTGATAAAGCAGACAGGTGACGTTATGAAGGCAGTTCTCCTATTACTTGTCTAATGTAACAGACTTGAATATTATTTTTATTATTTCCAATGAGTTTGTATTTCACAAGACTTGAGCTAACATTTCAATTAGGTAATATTTTATTCATGTGATAAAGTTTTAGTATAGTAATAACTGTTCTCATTCCACTCTTGAATGAAAAATTTATTCAAAAGTGTATGGAAAAGATAGATTTTCTAAAATTATATTATTATTACTATAAAGTATTTTAATAGTGTTCTTTTCTGGTCGGAATTCATAAATGCTTAATAAAATATTTAATTTATATGCAAATATAAGCATATATAAGATAGTATAAAATATATACCCACGTAAAATAATATAAAAAATGAAATACAGAAACAGAAAAGAAACATAAATAAACATACAGTAAAATAAATAAACGATTTTGATGAAATTTTTTGAAGTTGATTCGAGAATGGTTTAGGTTCACAGTTGGACACGCTAGGTGGCGCTATTGTCGAGATCCAGAAATAAAAATGATATAATAAATATAAAAATAGACAGATATAAAAAACAAAGCACTGGCGACGTAATGCGATCCCCTAACAGCGTTCCAAGTGTTCTATGGAAAATCCTACCTACCTACAGAGGGAGATACCCAGTCCACTCCATATCTAGGAATTAATAATAAAAAGTTATATTTTAAGAGTATTAAAAGACAAGACGATTTAAGGTTTGCATATACTATATTATTCGATTATAGTTTTATTATAAATTGAGTTCAGACGATTTAAATTGTTCAACTAAACAACCAGAGAAAGAAACTGGCGGACAGTGCGAGTAATATAACGGAGTACCACCGTCTCTTACGGAGTCCTATTCGCTTTAGCTAACCCGAGAGGCTGATCGGAATTGATCCGTTCGCAAAAGCGACTAATTTCGGTCGGCAGACTAACCCACAGGTCCAGATATTTTTTTAGCTTATCTATTTCAGCTTTAACGCGGTTCCCGTCACACGGTATGGTAAGGTAGACCAAATTCTTGACTGTGCTCGGTTCAGCACAATATCAGGCTTATTCGGAAGAATGTCCTGTCTGTGAAGCCTAGTGCTACCATTTTCAAGTACGGTTTCCGGCAAGTACTTCTATAAAGGTAAATCCTCTTTCCCCCTCCCCACAACAGAAGAGGTCCATGTCCAGCTGTGGAACTTTACGGTCCGATAAAAAAAGAAGAAAAAAACTGTAGAAGCTATTAGTTAGCTTTATAATCATTACACCTCATCACAAATCCACTGCTGTATATAGACCCTTAGACTGTAACAAAGCACGGTCCTAAGACTTCGATCGTTCCTAGCAGCAGGCAGAAACCATCGACACATTATATAATAAAGAATGACAAGAAAAATTCCAAATATCACGCTTCTGAACATTTAATATAAATAAAGATGTATTTGTGTAGATAACAGACTGAAATGCAAAAGTAACTAACGATATAAACGAAATAAAGCTACTCAGCTTTTAAGTTTAATATCTAAAAGCTTTCTAATAGTTCGCTATGAACTAAATGCATTTTCTAGATATTTCCTACTAACTTACGTAACTAATGTCGATAAATAAGTTAAGCATTCCTGGAAGAGGAAAGTTACGAGTACGAATAAGGACCAGGGAAATTAACTTGTTACCAAGAAATTATACTTCAGATATTATTATAGTTCTAGGATCAAATACATACATATTATATCTTGCACTTTGATTAGTTAATTAGATTGTTACAGCTTAGCCCATAATATTTCCAAGTTTTAGATATTTGCGGACATTCTTTCTTCGATCTTTAATATAATTTTATTTCTAAGGCGTGCAAGTTTCACTTAAAATTGAAATTCACGTCGAGCGCTTAGGTCTTGAGCCAGCATAATTTTTTTTTAATTTAACTGCTGGTTGCGCGGGGTGATTTCCGTTAACCCGTGCACCCACTGCATTATGGTAGTCTGTTAATTTTGTCAATAATACGGAAACACCTATAAAGAAATATTAACTACTAGCTTCTGCCCGCGATTTCGTACGCGGATCCTGTTGCTTATGCCAGCGACAACGGGGTCGTCAAAATCGAAGATCTGAAACGTCTGATGTTGAATTCTAAGAGCCCGGGGACGGGAAAACAACGTGATTCGCGAGACGATTCGAGACGTTCTAGATCTTTCATTTTTGTAAGTCAAAAAACAGGAAATGCCCATCAGACTAAACAACTTTTGTTAAGACGTCATTCCTATATATGTTATAGTGTCGCTGGGCTTTGGATGGAGTAACTCCTTGTGTTTTATTAAGTTAATATATTGGTAATATTGTTTAGATCACGTTCACATGAGGCTTAAGTACTTATAGAACAAAAATACTTCAATGCAAAGCTTCCGGGTAAACTATGTTGAAAGTTGACCCGTCCGGCACGTGAACATAAAGATTTCTAGAACTGCTAACCCGGGAAAGAGCGACGTACAACTGACCATGCGAGAAACAACTGACACCGAGATCTACTCCAGCAACACGAAAAGTCTGCCCTTGAGCCTTATTAATTGTCATTGCATAACACAATGATACTGAGAATTGCGTTCTTTTAAATTGGAATGGAAAATTATTTGGTATTATGGGAATTCTGGGAATAAAGACGGTTTCTCCTGCACCGCAACCTGTTAAAATTTGAGTCTCGATTATATTTTGTTGCAACTGGGTTACTTTTAGCCGAGTTCCATTGCAAAGTTGTGGTGGTCTTAAATTTTGGAGCAGAATAATCGGAATGCCAATTTTTAAACAAATTTCATGAGAAGGAAGTCCGGGCATATTTAAAGAATTTAAAAATTCATTCGGGTAATTAGTGGCTTCTTGTTCATTGACCATTCTATTTATTGAACTATAAACTTTGCTTTCCCCCTGTATATTCGACAGTATTTTGTTATTAATCTCAGATGCCTGGTCATTGCGAGGAGTTAAAATGGATCTTTCGCATGGCCAAAAATTGTCCCTATTTAATATAATTGTTACGTCACCGTAAACCGACGATATAAGATGTGGTTGGGATTGCACTATACAACATAACTCAGGCATCAGAATAAGTTTTCCTTGGTGTAGTTGTGTATAGGTACCTTCCCCAATCTTTGATAATTTATCAGAAAATTGACGATCATCCGGGTTATCTCAGTACTGCACTATAATATGTAGAATAGCTCCGAAGTGTCACACGAGCGTTGCTCAACACTTTGTCCGGTGGAGATCTCCCTTTTCTTACCACGGCCAAGACGTCAATTTCATTGGTGCCTGCGGGGATCGAACCCGGTTGCTCGCGTACTGTGATACTTACAACGAGCCCTAACCTTCTGAGCTACCACGGCTCTCAATGAAAATGTTATAAAGGAAATAAATAATGAATAAAGATTTACAAAACAGTTTAATTTTATTTATTCGACGACTTTGCGGCGGACAAAGTAGGTATATGTGGGATTATCATAGGTACCTACTGTTATAATTATCTAGGTACCTACAATACAACAAAATGTCACAAACCGTCGCCGCGTCGTGGATGTAAACTAAAATGTAAACTTTAGGTAGGTACGTCGGTACTAAGAAAACAGTCTTGATGAGTCACTTGTCTTGATAAAAACATGTGTTTACATTTAGTGATATTGAGTATATATTAAAAAGTAAGAAGACATTATTTAAGTAATTTTGAAAACAATTTATAGATACGCAGAACTAATTACAATTATTATCTAAATATTATGAATGCGAAAGTTTGGATGTTTGGCTGGATGCATGGATGTAAATAAGCAATCTATATTAGGTATCTATAGAGCCATGAGGTATAATATAAAGCGATAACGCAGTTTAGTACGAGCATAGAATTATTACGTACGCGCACCGAAAGTGAAGCAAAACTAAACAACGCGAAACCGCGTAAGTTCACTCAGCGACGCGTCAGTGCGCAACGTCACGTCTTACGGAGAAGAAATCACTCGCGAAAAATTGTAAAATGACCGTTTGTGTTGTAAAATATTGACACAACAGTGATGATAAACATAAAAAGTGATGGTATTACATTTCACAGGTAAGTTCATATATTTAGTTCATTATTAGTACGTAAAACTAAAAATACTTACCTAAGCTATCATAATAAAAATGTTGCTAGTTGTGGGGAAAAAATCACAATTTTCTTTTAAAATATTTATTTTCTATTTGTGTTTAAAACGTTTAATCGCAACGCTCTGTGTAAAACTCAAATGTTTATATGTAGATACCTACTTTTTAAGTATTAACTTAATATTAACAATGGGTGCCTATTTAAAACTAATACGGAGTGATCAGCTGATCGCGATCCGTCGACGCCATTTTAACGCAACTAATTTATTTTTAATGCTTTGTTCATTGACCAAGTCGACGTTTTAGAGTATAGAATAAAACCTTTTTTTATTTACTACATCAAGAGATTATTAATAAGAACGCCTTTACGAAGCAGATGTCACTTTACACCCAAACATAGTCTATTTTTAACTGACTCCCAAAAAGGAGAGGTTATCAATTATGTGTACGCTGATTTCTAAGACGATTCTAGATCAATTCATATATACATGCTATAATTTTAGTGGTTGTTTTCCCGCATTCCTGACTCAATGCAAATTATAATTTTAAAATGTTTAGGTATATAATGACAATATTGATAATTATTTAAATTAAAAAATAATCTTAATAATTATTAAAAAATCTTTTAAGTCATAAAAGCATTCAATTTTAACCAATTATACAAATATTTGTTATATAATCTTTCGCTTAATAATTTAAATTCTTTAGGTATTTTATTAAATATTTTACACACATATTAAGACAATTTTTGTCATATTTAACGAGCCTAGGAATGACATCTAGGACAAGTTGGTCTGGTTTATGTCGATTTCAGTTTTTAATAAATATTCAGAGCTAAATAAATTCTAATGCGTAATAATACGGCATAAGCTAGCCTGCACGCCCGACCTACTCGCGAGATATTGCTATTGGTTTGAGATCGCATTCGAGTTTTGTTTTCTCTATTGTAAGTCTGCCATTTTTACATCCTACTAATTGTTATTTTAATAAATCTATTGTACTACCATGACAAAATCATTTGATTTCAAATTAAAAATCTAAATCGGTTTAGAAACAACAGAATTCTGAGTAAAAACATTAAAAAATACACTGAATTGAGAACCTCCTTTTTGAAGTCGGTTAAAATTAAACATTACACCATGTGCTATTGTATTCGAGCAAATTAATTGTGTTTAATAATATTCTTAAATTTTATTACGTCTGCATTTTTGTACCATTAAAATATGTATAATAAAGTTATATTAGTACCATCATTATTGTGTTTATTTTATTCTATTTTATATTGTCATAAAATACGTCTTCGTACGCAATACGTAATCTTTATTATATCGATTATTTAAAATTAATCAATAAAATAGTGATTTGCACAATTTGATTGCAAACGCCAGAAACTGGTATCACTGAATGGCGTGTATGTGTGCGTGTGACGAGCGTAGCACATTCGACTCGCGCCCACTAACATAATGACCTTGCGTCACTTTAACGCTCGTGTTTTGTTCTAGACTGCGTTTCTATACGTAATAATTCTGAGTACGAGTTTGTAGGTACTTGTTGATTTCTTGGCAAGCGTCGAGCGGCACACACAGCGTAGCGGCGGTATGTATGTGTGCATCGTGTAACTTCGTTATTGTTCGGAACGGTTCGGAACGCCGTACGAACAAGACGTGCGTGAAGACTAGCGTCTAACTGCTCATCACTGATAATATCTCTGTCGGGCACGATGGCAGGTGAGACAGCGTGCTTTTTGGCCACGCCCACCAGTGAGTTCGAGCCCGCAACAAGTGTCACCTTAAGTACTTGGAGCGCAATTTAAAGTTCGTTCTCGATTTGGTGCGTCTTGGCGTTCCGGCTATTCATTTTAAAATTAATTGTAAATAGTAAAAAAAAAAGTTAAAGTTAAAATTACAGCCTATACGTCTCACTGCTGGGCACAGTCCTCCCTCATTTCTGAGAGGGTTTTAGGGCAAGGAATTGTCTGCCGCGCTGCCCTAATGCGTGTTGGCGAACTTCACATGTCTTCGAATTTTTTTTCTTATTTCTTAGACATGCAGGTTTCCTCACGATGTTTTCCTTCACCTCCGAGGACGTGGTAAATCAGCACTTAAAATTGTAATTAACAATTTCATTGGTGCCAGCAGGAACCAATGAAATTGTTAATTGTTATTGTTAATTGTAAATAGTAAAAGAAAACATATAAAGAAAACCGAAGAAGCTGAGTAAGCAAACGTCTAATTATATGTCTTTATTATCTCAAATTAAATTATCAGGTAAATAATTCATCTGGATCCGGAATTAAATCTAAAACAAAAATACTTACTTAATTGGTAATCTCATAATATCAAAGGAATAACAAGGGATTACAATGACTAAAGTTTTAACGATGTTCTTTACGCCTGTCACTTTTAATTGAGGGATTAAACATTAATTAATTTAAATAATAGGTCGGGGCAAAAGTTTCTTCGTATTTTGTTTGTATAAAATTGAAGAAAAATATCTTTGGTTGTACCGTTTGTATCTGGCTGATTTAAATATCAATACATAGAGGACATTCAGAAAAAGAAAAATAAAAAGTAAAAAACACTTTCAATTGTTTTTTTGTCCGCCAAAATGAGTGAATCTAACGAAGAAATTCGATACATTCTGAAGTTTTATTACAATAAATGTAAAAATGCAACTCAAGCCGCTAAAAACATTTTTGATGTTTATGTACCCAATACACAAATTTGGTTCAAGCGTTTTCAGTGCGGGAATTTTGATGTCAAAGTTGCAGCTTGCTCTGGTCGCCATCATACGGATAAAGTCGATGCCATTTTTGAAAAAGTGGAGTAAGATCGGCATATTAGTAGTAACGACATAGCCGAGGAATTGAGGATTGACCCCAAAAAAGTTTTGATCCATTTGAAAAAGTCTGGCTATACAAAAATCTCGATATCACTGAAAGAAACCTAATGAATTGTGTACTCATTTGCGATTCCCTATTGAAACGTAATGAAACCGAACCATTTTTGAAAAGATTGATCATTGGTGATGAAAAATGGATCACCTACGACAAGAACGTCCGAAAAAGATCAAGTTCAAAGGGTATTCAAGGTCCACAGACTGTAGCGAAATCCGGATACACACGCAATAAGGTGATATTGTGTGTATGGTGGGATTGGAAGGGCATCGTTTATTATGAGCTTTTACCGCCTGGCTAAACCATTGATTCGGATCTATACTGCCAAAAACTAATTTGACTCAAGCAAGAAATGGAGAAAAGACGGCCGGAATTGATCAACAGAAAAGGAGTGGTCTTTCATCATGATAACACCAGACCACACACATGTTTGGCCACTCAGCAAAAATTGATAGAGCTTGTTTGGGATGTGTAAATGTATCCATCATATAGTCCCGAGCTTGCACCCTCAGATTTTCACATGTTTTGGTCAAATCAAAACTATTTGTCACTAGAGCACTGTCAAAACTACTTGTCGCATATTTTTAATCAAAAATCCCAAGATTTCAATAGCAACGGGATTATGTCACTACCTACAAGATGGTAACAAGTTATCGAACAAAATGGCACATATAATATATTATAATTAAATGTAATTAAACTTTGAAAAAAAAAATGTCTTGAATTTGTGTACAAAATACGAAGAAACATTTTCCTCGACCTAATATTTATGAATTTTATTTATTTTACAGTACAACTTGGTCGGAATTAACAACCTTAACTCAACAAAAATATAATAATAAATTAAGGGTGGATATTCATTTACAATATTGAATTTTTTTATATACTTGGGAGTCGGAAAAATGCGGTTGCCAATCCGCCTGCCAAGCGTGGCCACTATGCCAAAACTGCCCTATAAGGCAATCTATGCGGGGGACCTGTCGCAGTGATCGCGAGGGTGAAAACTGGTAGCGATCACCGAATGGTTAGAGGCACACTGAACCTAAACGTAAAGTTGGAGAGGTCTCGTCTAATGAAGTTAACGCTCCGTCCCCCTCGTGCTCTAGTCCAAAGTCCCGAAACCTTTCAGCTCGAGTTACAAAACCGTTTTCAGTGCCTAGAAGACTGCAATGAAGTGGACGATATGAATGACAAGCTCGTGGAAACTGTCCATGCGGTCGGAGCTAAGTTTTGCAAGACCCGCCGCAGAAGAACACAAAAACTCTCCGATCACATTCTTAATCTCATGGCTGTTAGACGGGAAATGAAGCTGCAGTCTTCAGTAGATTTGCTAGCATACAGGCAACTGAACAGACATGTCTCCAAATGCATGCGTCGGGACTTACGCAACTTTAATACTGCTCGTATTTAAGAAGCGATCGAGCGAAACCAGGGCTCCAAAGTCTTTGCCAGAGATGTCTGCCAGGAAGAGCCAACTGTCGAAGCTGAAGACCGAATGTGGCAGTATCGTTTCCGGGACACCTTAGATTTTGAGTGAGATTGAGAGGTTCTATGTGTATCTAAGTCATTAAGACTATGTCGAAATCTGTCTGCAGTAAGACGGGCCTCTCGCTGTTCGTCCGTTTCAAGAGACCGAATATTTTCAATTCTTAATCTTTCATTTGACAAACTTATTAATCGTTCTTGTCTCAAAGAATTGTAATATTCGCGTCCCGACACTAGTCGTTGTTCATGCTCATGTTCATCTTCAAGAGATCGAATAATATTATGGTGCACCCTATCATTTGTCAAACGGTCTTCATATTGAGTAAAAGTTTCAGATTCTCGAGATAAAATATGACGTTCGCGATCAGCTGTGAGACGTAATTCCCTCTCAGTGTAGGTTTCGGACTCGAGATAATGTATGCCGTTCGTGGTCAGCTGTGAGACGTAATTCCCTCTCAGTGTAGGTTTCGGACTCACGGGATAGTACATGCCGTTCGCGATCAGCTGTGAGACGTAATTCCTCTCAGTGAAGTTTCGGACTCACGGAATAGTACATGCCGTTCACGATCAGCTGTGAGACGTAATTCCCTCTCAGTGTAGGTTTCGGACTCGCGAGATAATGTATGCCGTTCGTGGTCAGCTGTGAGACGTAATTCCCTCTCAGTGTAGGTTTCGGACTCGCGAGATAATGTATGCCGTTCGCGGTCAGCTGTGAGCCGCAATTCTCGTTGTGAAGCGGTTTCAGCTTCTCGGGATAACACATGTTGTTCTCGGTCAATGGTAAGCCTTAGCTCTCGTTGAGAAGAACTTTGAGACGCCCGTGATGTAGCTCGTCTCGCTCTGTCAGCTGCTAATCGCATCTCTCTTTCTGGACAGCTTTCATTGGCTCGAGAAGTTGAGGCACTAACTCTCATAGAGTTTAACCGATGTGCTCTTTCCTCTGCTGATTCTTGAGAACTAACATTTCTCATTCTCTTAGCTTCTCTCGAATTTCGAGATAAAGATAATCGTTTTTTAGGTGGCATTGTGTATTTTATTTTTAATCGACGGCATTCAGTTACCTAACAAAATAATCTACGTTAGAGGTTCTAACTATAGCTACCATACACTTAAAAAAATCTAAATGCCTACTTAAATAATAAAACGGATCCTAAATAAATCCTTAAATCCAAAATTAAATTCTTAAAAATATATAAGTAGGTACCTAAACTACGTCTAATAGAATGAAATAACCTATTTGATACCTAGGTACCTATTTATAACTACAGCTAAATAAAAAAAAAGTTTAATTTATAGTTAAGCTAATACTAAGAAATATTTAAACACTACCAAAATAACTAATACCTATTTTATAAAATATCAACCAAAGAAATCTAAAATAAATTCTTAAACGTAAGTAGACTAAAAGTCACGCTGATAAGCACGGTTTGTTAAAATCAATTATTGTCTGTCAATAAGGTCGAACACTCTGAACGTCTATTCATCAACAGCCAAATATTGTATGAAGCTCGGACTCGGAAGGCGGGGGCCTTTTATACCTCCGCCGCGAGCCGCGTCGAGCGCGACATTCGATACACAAAAATAATCCTTATAGCATGATTCAGTATTCACGCGCGATGGCTTATTAACGTATTTCATGTATAACTTTGGTGTTTCTATACCGATTTCATGATTCTTTTTTATTGAATAGATAATAAAGTTAACTTTTTAATTAGGGATGAGTGAGAGTGTTATAAACGTGGAAGTAGACAAATATAATCAGAAAGCTCCGAACTGCTAAGCTATCGGGAGTTACACGTGTTATTGTGAGTCAACCATAAAAGATAGACATATGCTGTCGTGGGATTTTTTTTTATATAATTTTAAGGAGAACATTTCCGTAATACATGATTTCTGTGTAGCTTTAACCATTAAGGCTGCACACGCGACGGAAGCTTAAAAAATGGAGTAATTTCTCCCGTTTCCCCAACATTTACCTTCACTGCTCTGCTCCTATTGATCGTAGCGTGATGAAAAGTATACTATAACCTGCCCAAGAGTATGAAGAATGATTGTACCAAGTTTCGTTAAAATCCGTCAGTAGTTTTGTTTCTATAACGAACATACAGACAAAAATTTTACTGTTTGCATTTTTGGCATCAGTATCGATCACTAATCACCCCCTGAAAGTTATTTTGGAAATATATTTCATGTACAAAATTGACCTCTCTACGGATTTATTATAAGTATAGATAAAAGGTGGAGGTGTGACTGGTGTGGCAATAGGGCCACTCAAAAGCTGCGGACATTTACAAACGAGTAATAAAAAAATTAGATAGAAAGTGTAATGCAGGCTGTTAGGAAAATCAGAGATCCCCTTGCGCCAACTGGTAAGTGAAGCCGATGAGTGCACAGGTTGTAAGTCAAAAATAAGCAGCTGTAGTTTATATAAACAATTAAGAGAAACTCTGGTTGTTTGTAAACAAACAAATTTTTTGAGCAGCTGGTCTCAAAAATAACACGGATTAATTATACATTATCAAAAACAAATACAAATGAAAAGTGTACAAAAATTGATAGTTCACCGTGTAGTGGCGATGCAAGAATATCCGCTACCCCGTATCGTACACCATTCACCATCTCTTTCTTTAAACAACAGCTCACCCTGCTTCTTGGACGTGTGACGGCGCTGTCATCGCGCCACAAGCGAAACGCACCGAAGCCTAAATCACGCTATCAAAGTTCCGAAGTACTGCACTATAATATGTAGAATAGCTCCGAAGTGTCACACGAGCGTTGGCCGCTACCCGAGCTCAACACCTTGCCCGGTGGGAGATCTCCCCTTTTCTTACCACGGCCAAGACGCCAATTTCATTGGTGCCTGCGGGGATCGAACCCGGGTTGCTCGCGCACTGTGATACTTACAACGAGCGCTAACCATCTGAGCTACCACGGCTCTCAATGAAAATGTTAAAAAGGAAATAAATAATCAATAAAGATTTACAAAACAGTTTAATTTTATTTAGTCGACGACTTTTGCGGCGGACAAAGTAGGTATATGTGGGATTATCATAGGTGCCTACTATTATAATTACCTAGTTACCTACAATACAACAAAAATGTCACAAACCGTCGCCGCGTCGTGGACACTAAAATGTAAACTTTAGGTAGGTACGAGTACGTCGGTACTAAGAAAACAGTCTTGATGGGTCACTTGTCTTGATAAAAACGTGTAATTTTGAAAACAATTTATAGGTACGCAGAACTAATTACAATTATTATCTAAGTATTATAAATGCGAAAGTTTGGATGTTTGGATGGATGGATGGATGTAAATAAGCAATCTATATTAGGTATCTATAGAGCCATAGAGGTATAATATAAAGCGATAACGCAGTTTAGTACGAATTTGTAGGTACTTGTTGATTTCTCGGCAAGCGTCGAGCGGCACACACAGCGTAGCGGCGGTATGTATGTGTGCATCGTGTAACTTCGTTTTTGTTCGGAACGGTTCGGAACGCCGTACGATCAAGACGTGCGTGAAGACTAGCGTCTAACTGCTCATCACTGATACTATCTCTATCGGGCACGATACCAGGTGAGACAGTGTGCTTTTTGGCCACGCCCACCACAGTGAGTTCGAGCCCGCAACAAGTGTCACCTTAAGTACTTGGAGCGCAATTTAAAGTTGGTTCTCGATTTGGTGCGTCTTGGCGTTCCGCCTATTCATTTTAAAATTAATTGTAAATAGTTAAAAAAAAGTTAAAGTTACAGCTTATATACGTCCCACTGCTGGGCACAGTCCTCTCCTCATTTCTGAGAGGGTTTTAGGGCAAGGAATTGTCTGCCGCGCTGCCCTAATGCATGTTGGCGAACTTCACATGTCTTCGAATTTTTTTTCTTATTTCTCAGACATGCAGGTTTCCTCACGATGTTTTCCTTCACCGCCGAGGACGTGGTAAATCAGCACTTAAAATTGCAATTAACAATTTCATTGGTGCCAGCGGGGACCAATGAAATTGTTAATTGTTATTGTTAATTGTAAATAGTAAAGAAAACATATAAAGAAAACCGAGAAGCTGAGTAAGCAAACGTCTAGTTATATGTCTTTATTATCTCAAATTAAATTATCAGGTAAATAATTCATCTGGATCCGGAATTAAATCTAAAACAAAAATACTTACTTAATTGGTAATCTCATAATATCAAAAGAATAACAAGGGATTACAATGACAAAAGTTTTAACGATGTTCTTTACGCCTGTCACTTTTAGTTGAGGGATTAAACATTAATTAATTTAAATAATAGGTCGGGGCAAAAGTTTCTTCGTATTTTGTTTGTATAAAATTGAAGAAAAATATCTTTACGGTACAACCGTTTGTATCTGGCTGATTTAAATATCAATACATAGAGGACATTCAGAAAAAGATAAATAAAAAGTAAAAAACACTTTCAATTGTTTTTTTGTCCGCCAAAATGAGTGAATCTAACGAAGAAATTCGATACATTCTGAAGTTTTATTACAATAAATGTAAAAATGCAACTCAAGCCGCTAAAAACATTTTTGATGTTTATGTACCCAATACACAAATTTGGTTCAAGCGTTTTCAGTGCGGGAATTTTGATGTCAAAGTTGCAGCTTGCTCTGGTCGCCATCATACGGATAAAGTCGATGCCATTTTTTAAAAAGTGGAGCAAGATCGCCATATTAGTAGTAACGACATAGCCGAGGAATTGAGGATTGACCCCAAAAAAGTTTTGATCCATTTGAAAAAGTCTGGCTATACAAAAAATCTTGATATCACTGATAGAAACCTAATGAATTGTGTACTCATTTGCGATTCCCTATTGAAACGTAATGAAACTGAACCATTTTTGAAAAGATTGATCATTGGTGATGAAAAATGGATCACCTACGACAAGAACGTCCGAAAAAGATCAAGTTCAAAGGGTAGTCAAGCTCCACAGACTGTAGCGAAACCCGGATTCATACGCATTAAGGTGATATTGTGTGTATGGTGGGATTGGAAGGGCATCGTTTATTATGAGCTTTTACCGCCGGGCGAAACTTTGATTTGGATCTCTACTGCCAAAAATTAATTTGATTCAAGCAAGAAATGGAGAAAAGACGGCCGGAATTGATCAACAGAAAAGGAGTGGTCTTTCATCATGATAACACCAGACCACACACATTTTTGGCCACTCAGCAAAAATTGATAGAGCTTGTTTGGGATGTGTAAATGTATCCATCATATAGTCCTGAGCTTGCACCCTCAGATTTTCACATGTTTTGGTCAAATCAAAACTACTTGTCACTAGAGCACTATCAAAACTACTTGTCGCATATTTTTGATCAAAAATCCCAAGATTTCAACAGCAACGGGATTATGTTACTACCTACAAGATGGCCACAAGTTATCGAACAAAATGGCACATATAATATATTATAATTAAATGTAATTAAACTTTGAAAAAAAAAAATGTCTTGAATATGTATACAAAATACGAAGAAACATTTTCCCCGACCTAATATTTATGAATTTTATTTATTTTACAGTACAACTTGGTCGACACGGAATTAACAAACTTAACTCAACAAAAATATAATAATAAATTAAGGGTGGATATTCATTTACAATATTGAATTTTTTTACATAGTTGGGAGTCGGAAAAATGAGGTTGCCAATCCGACTGCCAAGCGTGGCCACTATGCCAAAACTGACCTATAAGGCAATCTATGCGGGAGACCTGTCGCAGTGATCACGAGGGTGAAAACTGGTAGCGATCACCGAATGGTTAGAGGCACACTGAACCTAAACGTTAAGTTGGAGAGGTCTCGTCTAATGAAGTCAATGCTCCGTCCCCCTTGTGTTCTAGTCCAAAGTCCCGAAACCTTTCAGCTCGAGTTACAAAACCGTTTTCAGTGCCTAGAAGACTGCAATGAAGTGGACGATATGAATGACAAGCTCGTGGAAACTGTCCATGAGGTCGGAGCTAAGTTTTGCAAGACCCACCGCAGAAGAACACAAAAACTCTCCGATCACTTTCTTAATCTCATGGCTGTTAGACGGGAAATGAAGCTGCAGTCTTCAGTAGATTTGATAGCATACAGGCAACTGAACAGACATATCTCCAAATGCATGCGGCGGGACTTACGCAACTTTAATACTGCTCGTATTGAAGAAGCGATCGAGCGAAACCAGAGCTCCAAAGTCTTTGCCAGAGATGTCTGCCAGGAAGAGCTAACTGTCGAAGCTGAAGACCGAATGTGGCAGTATCGTTTCCGGGACACCTGAGATTTTGAGTGAGATTGAGAGGTTATATGTGCAGCTGTACACGTCATCGTTGGAGCCACACGCAAGTATGAGTAGCGAACCAGGAGCAAGTTTTATCCGACACTATTCCGAAGATATCCGGGACGTCAGTCTGAGCGAGATTAGAATGGCTCTCCAGTACCTTAAAAACGGCAAGGCCCCAGGTGAGGATGGAATTACAGCGGAGCTTCTGAAAGCGGGTGGAAAACCGGTACTCGAAGTCCTTCAGGAGCTCTTTAATTCCGTCCTCCATGGTGGCATTACTCCGGAGGCGTGGAGCAGAAGTGCGGTGGTCTTGTTCTTCAAGAAAGGCGATAACGCTCTCTTGAAGAACTACAGACCGATTTCCCTTCTGAGCCGCGTCTACGTGCTGTTTTCGAGAGTCATTACGAATCGTCTCACACGCAGACTCGACGACTTCCAGCCTCCCGAACAAGCCGGTTTCCGATAAGGCTTTAGTACCATAGACCACATACACACCCTTCGGCAAATTGTACAGAAGACAAAAGAGTACAATCTGCCACTTTGCCTTGCGTATGTGGACTATGAGAAAGCCTTTGATTCCGTCGAAATTTGGGCGGTGCTACAGTCCCTTCAGCGCTGTCGGTATATCGAAGTGCTGAAGTGTTTGTACAGTAGGGCTACGATGGCTATCCGAGTACAGAATCAGAGTACGAAACCTATCCAGCTGCAGAGAGGTGTAAGACAGGGTGACGTTGTATCCCCGAAACTCTTCACCGTTGCATTGGAAGACGTCTTCAATCTACTGGACTGGAAAGGATACGGTATTAACATCAATGGCGAGTACATCACTCACCTTTGATTTGCCGACGATATAGTCCTTATGGCAGAATCGCTGGAGGACTTAAGCACTATGCTCAATGACCTCAATAGTGCCTCCCAACGGATAGGTCTTAAGATGAACATGGACAAAACAAAGATCATGTTTAATGTCCATGTCACACCTATGCCGGTAGTTGTTGGGAGCACTAATCTCGAAGTTTTTCAAAGCAATTTCACGCTAGTATGCTGAGAGAACGTGGTCCTTCCTCCTTATTCGTGCTACAACCATAATTGGCATAGTGGTAATAAAAAAATTTAACTCGCGTCGTTTAATTGTCTTTGCTTAGCAATCAATGGTCGTCATACAAATAAGAGAAAACCATTAAAACATGCAAAATGCGTTTATTTTAAAACCAGCTTTACATACTCGTAATATGTGAATCCTGTAATATTTCATTATTACCACGTTGCTCCACGCTTACATTTGTGTTTTCTATTAAGTTGAAGTTGAAATGACACTTTTTTTAAATAACATAAAATTAAAGAGTGCAAATTGCATGTACACATGGACTAGAAAGAGCTGGAGACCCTTTTTATTGGAAACGAGGAATTCCACCTTAGTCTTTAGAGGTGACAACACATCTGCATTTTGATTTTTAATCGAGGATAAATGTAGATGTATATGGGCCATAGCATCCGCTTAGGTTTATCAGGTGGACTTTGTGCTCGTTTATCACCTTTATTCTATAAAATAATTAATTTACGTAAAATAATCATACTAATGACGGAGGAGTGTCATAAGTGCGAGTCATCTGGTACAGCAAACGTAATGTTCTTGCTAAGCTAGAGAAGGATTAAGGCAAATTTTAATAAAACTTACAACGGGAGGAGCCCATATATATCAGTGAATTTTAAGGCCTTAAGATGTGTAAAGAGTAAAGTCGCAATCCAGCACTATTCTGGATATGAACAGGCTGTAAGGCATTCTATCTTAGTCCTCAGATGTAACGTATTTGTTTTGTATTGAAGCCTTAATTTTTTAAATGGCTGTAGTTATTTGTATTCATTTCACAATCCACCATCAGTTCTTTTTCTTTAATTTTTTACAGAAAGCGTTACTCCCAAACTTGGATTTTTCCTTTATCGTGGAAGTTTACAGTTTACATACATAATTTGCACAGGAACAAACATCCAGACTCGGAACAATTATTTGTTGCCCATACATATTATATTTGTCCCGCGTGAGATTAGCATTAGTAGCGCAAGTCAATATGAAGCTGCTGCACCAGGAAGCAGTAGAGTTGTCACTTAAATTTTATAAAAAATATGTATAATCAACAAAATTAATTCTAATAAAAACATGTTACGTGTGTTCATTACAGTCGTCTGTGCCAAAGCTTTTTGAATGCTTAAGTCAGTTTCTGACTTTGTTATATAATATTTGCAAATTTTCAATTTATTTGAAAGTTTAACGTAAATTTGAAGGTGCTTTTTGAAATATGTAAATATAATGTGTATTTACATATCTATAGCGGGATTATTTATTATATGAATAAAATTTTTAGAATTTTTGTTTTGTCTGCTTGTTTGTGTATCAACTTTATCAAACAAATCGGCAAAAGCAGACTCCACTTTAAAACTAGTCATTTTTACCGAAATACGGAATAAAAACACAGCACCTAAAGTTCTCGTGTCTATATATTATATACACACGTATATAATATATAGACACGGCGAATTCTAGCGTGAAATATAGAAAGAACTAACGATACGAACGAAATAAAGCCACTCAGCTTTTAAGTTTAATATCTAAAAGCTTTTTAATAGCACCCTCGCTATGAACTAAATGCATTTTCTAGATATTTCCTACTAACTTACGTAACTTATGTCGATAAATAAGTAAAGCATTCCTGGAAGAGGAAAGTTACGAGTAAGAATAAGGACCAGGGAAATTAACTTGTTACCAAGAAATTATACTTCAGATATTATGGTAGTTCTAGGATCAAATACATACATATTATATCTTGCACTTTGATTAGTTAATTAGATTGTTACAGCTTAGCCAATAATATGTCCCAGTTTTACACGTTTGCGGACTTCATAAATCTTTAATATAATTTCATTTCCCAGGCATGCAGGTTTCACTTAAAATTGAAATTCACGTCGGGTGCTTAGGTCTTGAGCCAGCATGAGTTTTTTTAAATTTAACTGCTGATTGCGCGGGGTAATTTCCGATAACCCGTGCACCCACTGTATTATAGTAGTCTGTTAACTTTGTCAATAATTCGAAAACATCTATAAAAAAATATTAACTATAAAAGGTGGAGGTGTGATTGGTGTGGCAATAGGGCCACTCAAAAGCTGCGGACATTTATAAACGAGTAATAGATAAATTAGATAGAAAGTGTAATGCAATGTGGTGCAAGGACAATCAAGGATCCCCCTGCGCCAACTGGTAAGTGAAGCCGATGAGTGCACAGGTCGTAGGTCAAAAATAAGCAGCTGTAGTTTATATAAATAATTAAGAGAAACTCGGGTCGTTTGTTAACAAAAATAAACTTTTTGAGAAGCGGGTTTCAAAAATAACACGGATAAATTATACATTATTAAAAACAAATACAAATGAAAAGTGTACAAACATTGATAGTTCACCGTGTAGTGGTGATGCAAGAATATCCGCTACTCCGTATCGTACATCATTCACCATCCTTTTCTTTAAGCAACAGCTCACACTGCTCCTTGGACGTGTGACGGCGTCATCGCGCCACAAGCGAAACGCACCGAAGCCAAAATCACGCTACGAAAGTTCCGAAGTACTGCACTATAATATGTACAATAGCTCCGAAGGTCCTCGATTACGAGCCTAAATTCGATGAAGCTGTAAAGGCTGCAGGGCCAACAGCGTACACTTTCAGAAAAAAAAAAAGAAGTGTCACACGAGCGTTGGCAGCTTCCCGGGCTCAACACCTTGCCCGGTGGGAGATCTCCCCTTTTCTTACCACGGCCAAGACGCCTTAAGTACTTGGAGCACAAGTTGGTTCTCGATTTGGTGCGTTTTGGCGTTGCGCCTATTCATTTTAAAATTAATTGTTAATAGTAAAAGAAAACATATAAAGAAAACCGAAGAAGCAGAGTAAGCAAATGTCTAGTTATATGGCTTTATTTACAGATCTCAAATTAAATTATCAGGTAAATAATTCATCCGGATCCGGAATTATATCTAGAACAAAAACTTATTTGTTAATCTCATAATATTAAAGCGATAACAAGGAATTACAGTGATTGAAAGTTTTAACGATGTTCTTTACTGCTGTCACTTTTAGTTGAGGCAATAAATATTAATTAATGTAAATAATAGGTCGGGGAAGAACATTATTCGTATGTTGTTTGTATAAAATTGAAGAAAAATCTCTTTGGTTGTACCGTTTGTGTCTGGCTGATTTTAATATCGATACATATAGGACATTAATAAAAGAAAAGTAAAAAGTAAAAACACTTTCCCGTCATTTTTCAATTGTTATTCTGTCCGCCAAAATGAGTGAATCTAACGAAGAAATTCGATACATTCTGAAGTTTTAATACAGTGACAGTAAGAGTAGCACAAAGTTGTTTCAAGCATTTTCAGTCCGGGAATATTGGAACTCTGGTACTCCTTACCTGAAGACATTAGGAAAGCACCAAACAAGATAGAATTCAAAAGAATGGTCCGGGAACATCTCTCAAAAACAATGTCGTCAGCATAATACCAATACTGCTACCTTTATGCAGACATATTATGTATGTATGTATATATGTATTTATGTATGTATTTATATATATGTATTAAGGATAATTGTTATATTTGGATTATTATGTATTTGTTTGTATTCATATGCATTTGTGTACTTTATAAGCCTTATTTTAATAGGTGTTATATCTATATAAATTTATTATATTTAGTTACTTAAGTCACCTGCCACTAATTTCTCACCACGCCATGGGTTGACTGGCAGAAAATGCTAACTGGCATTAAGTCCGCCCTTTGTAACCTTTTTATTGGTTAGTACAATAAAGTTTTTAAATAAATAAAATAAATAAATATTGATGTCAAAGATGCAGCTCGCTCTGGTCGCCCTCATATGGATAAAGTCGATGCCATTTTTGAAATAGTGGAGCAAGGTCGGAATATTAGTAGTTACAACATAGCAGAAGAATTAAGGATTGACCACAAAACAGTTTTGACCTATTTGAAAAAGTCTGGCTATACAAAAAAGCTCGATATTTGGGTAATGAAGTTGTATGAAATTGATGTAATGAAAAGTGGATCACCTACAACAAGAGCGTGCGAAAAGGTCATGGTCAAAGGGGAGTCGAGCTTCACAGAAGACTGTAGCGAAACGCGGATTAACACTTAATAAGGTGATGCTATATGTATGGTGGGATAGGAAGGGTATCGTTTATTATGAGCTTTTACCGCCGGGCGAAACCATTGATTCGGAACTCTACTGCCTACAGCTAATATACTCATGCAAGAAAGTGAGAAAAAACAACCGGAATTTATCAAGAGAAAAGGTCTTTCATCATGATAACACCAGACCAAACACATCTTTGGCCACTCGCAAAAATTGATAGAGCTTGGCTGGGAAGTGTTAATTTATCCACCATATAGTCCTCACCTTACACCCTCAGATTTTCACATGTTTTGGTCTCTTCAGAATTCTTTTGGTAGTATTAGGTTAATATCAAGAGAACACTGTCAAAACTACTTGTAGCATTTTTTTGATCAAAAATCCCAAGATTTCTACAGCAACGGGATTATGTCACTACCTACAAGATGGCAACAAGTTATCGAACAAAATGGCACATATACATTATAACTAAATGTAAATAAACTTTGAAAAAAGAATCTCTTGAATTTCTATATGAAATACGATGAAACTTTCCCCGACCTATTATTTATGACTTTTATTTATTTTACAGTACAACTAGGTCGGAATTAACAACCTTAACTCAACAAAAATATTATAATAAATTGAGGTGGATATTCATTTACAATATTGAATTTTTTTAAATAGCTTTGAGTCAAAAAATGCGCATGCCAATCCGCCTGCCAAGCGTTGCAACTATGCCAAAACTGCCATATAAGGAAATCTATGGGGAGTGGATTTTTTAATGATTGACATGATACTTATATAACGTTAGTACGTACAATAGATACTTTAAATACGATTCTGTTTATTCAAATTTTGTTTCGTATTTTGAAGTGATTTGTAAATGAGGCACAATGTAATCTCAATTAAATTATACGAAACGTGCCATCTTATAGCTGTTCAGAGTGCTTCTTGATGCATAATTTATGGATTTCATTTAAAATAATTTTTCTAACTGAAGTGAACAATTTAGAACACTGGAAAATAATAAATATAAACGGCAGTGTAATATAATTATTTACCGTACCCTGTAGTGGCGGTGTAAGGATATCCACTACCTCATATCATCCCGTGGGTGTCGTGAGAGGAGACAGAGGGAAACAAATCAGGAGATGGGCAGCAGCGTTTTCCTAATGACGACTAAAATTAAAACGATAACAACTATGGCAAATATCCCCCTATGAGGCAAACTACGGTGGAGGCCCATGTTCAGTAGTGGACATTAATAGGCTGTAACGGTAACGGTAATATACTTCTTTTGCATGATTCCGTTACGCTGTAGGTGTATTATAGCCGTAGTACATGCTCTCACAGAATACAAGCGTAAAATAACATCGTAATGCTTATATGTTTTGTACGGTGAATGTAAAGAACCAGTAACCCTTTTTACTAGTAAAGAAACGTTCCATCTTAGCCCTGAGAGGTGACGACGCATTTTCATTTTGGTTCTTAAGGCCACAATATCCACTTACTATCAGGTAAGCTGTATGCTCGTTTGCTGTCCTTACTTATATAAAAAAAGCTCCTGATTAGACTAGACTAGATTAGACTCAACTTTAAAATACCCAACCCTAGTACTGTGGCAGTCGATCCGCATATCAAAAGGGCGATAGAAACAAATTGTTCTTATAATGGAAAAAGCCTAAGTCCAGCAGTGGAATGCTACGGGCTAAGAAAAAGAAAGGTGTAAGTGACATCGACTAACACTTTAAATGAAACTACGACATTTCGAGTACTTTACAGCATGGTCATGGCCATGGGTGCTGTAAAGCACCCGAAACGTCAGGAATTAAAAAGTAAAATTAAACGCGACATAATCCGTAAAATTAGTTTCATTTAATGTGTAGTCTTCGCGTAAATATAAAAACATTATCGACTAACACTTCTCCATCAGCACTTTGAATAATAAATTAAGACTGATATTATTAACAGAAATAGTTTCTGCGATAAATAAGTTATGTCTCAGAGTATGTCGGTCAATTTGTGGTTAAACGCTTTTGCATAATATGTCCCAAGATGCACTCTCCGCTCCTAATTTTAGCAATTAAAGTTTAAGGATAGATAATTTTCTAGCAAAAAAAGAAGTTGTAGTGTACTACCATAAAGTATTCGAATTAAGAAAATCCATCACCTTAATTCGTTTTCTTTTTTAATTTTCAATCTCAAAGTAAGTGGTGTTGAAGCCCTAAATGTTAAATCGCAATATCTTAGCACAAAAGCCTATTCACTCTTGCCATGAAAACGCCCAGATTGTATTCAGACGGAAATACAGACGCCGGTAAATTACTCCACTTCTTTGCTGTACGCATTACGAAAGAAGAAGCAAACCATTTAGTTGGTATGAGTGCAATATCGACAACAAAGGGGCGAAGACCAGCCGAAAAAATATAAAATTGAAATGAAAAAATAACTAACAGTCCCATCTGATAGTAAATGGCAACTGCAGCCCTTGGACAGCTGCATCTAACTTCAAGCAGGGAAGGGAAGGAATGCCTAACAGCTTGTTATTACACTGGCTCTCTAATCCCTTCATGCCGAAATATAGCAGTGTAAACATTGCTATTTTGCGGCAGAAAAAGGTAGCAGGGTGGTACGTTTCGTTGGCCTCGCAAAATTTGATTCTTTAAATTACGAGCTTGCAGTTGACTAAAAGCAGATAAATAGACATAGCCTCCATCAATTTGGGGAGTCTACGTATAGGAGTGTCTGGTGAATTGACAAAAACGGCACTAGACACCGTAGGTGTTCAATCATTATTCAAAAATTTTAATAACGTATATTTCTCTTACGTGGTAGAGCCACGCTGCAGCTGTATTATGGTTGTAGCACGAATGGGTCGGCTCGACCGGGGCAGGATCACGCTCTCACAGAATACCAGCGTAAAATAGCAGCTTAATGCTGCTGTGTTTCATGTGGTGAGTGTTGAGAACTGGATACCTTATTTACTGGAAACGAGGCATTCCATCTTAGTCCTCAGGGGTGACAACGCGTCTGCATTTTGATTATTAATTGAGTATAAAAATAAATGTATATGGGCCACAGCATCCACTTACCATCAGGTGAACTCTGTGCTCGTTTGTCACACTTTGTCTATAAAAAAAAAACATCAGATACCTATTTCAATGGTGGTCACAAGATGGTATTACATTTAGTTTACCCTCATTGATAATATGGTAAATGAAACTAGTTTTCACCGATTTTATCACGTATATTTACTTTATATTCCCGACGTTCGGATACGAGACGGGTCACGGAGGCTACCCGCCGGGACCATTGGTGCTGTAAAGTGCTCTCACTGTAAAGTATCTCCTGGTTTGATTCCAACTATCGCCTCTCACGATACCCCCGGGACGATTTGAGGTACTCTTACATCACCATTTCACGGTAGAAATTGACGGTAGAAACTGAGGGTTAAAGTGAAATACATCTTTCTTAATATAGAAACTTAAAAATAACGGTCGAATTTCGACCACTGGACGACCAATAGTAATATATATTAAGTCCTACTTAAGAAACTGAACATAATACTTTCACTACAAACATTTCACTTTCCACGCAAATCGTACTGGAAAACTGTTTCTTTCTAGTGCATGTGTACGTGCATTTTGCACTATTTAATATATAATTTTATGGTATTTAAAACAAAATGTCATTTCAACTTCAACTTACTAGAAAACACAAATGTTAGCGTGGAGCAACGTGCTAATAATGACATATTACAGGATTCAGGTATTACGAGTATGTAAAGCTGGTTTTAAAATAAACGCGATTTGCATGTTTTAATGATTTTATCTTATTTACATGACGACCATTGACTGCAAAGCAAAAACAACTAAACGACACGAGTTAAGTTTTTGTTACTACCATGCCAACTATAAATGTATCTTTGTAAGTGGTAAAGCTACGCTACAGCTATAATATTACGGTTGTAGCACGAATAGCGAGGAAGGACCACGCTCTCTCAGCATACTAGCGTGAAATTGCACCTTAATGCTGCTATGTTTCGTATGGTGAGTGAAGAGAAAAGTCCTCAGGGGTAACAACACATCTGCATTTTGATTTTTAATCGAGGATAGATGTAGATGTATATGGCATCTATTAGCATCCACTTACCGTCAGGTAAACTGTGTGCTCGTTGTCACCTTTATTCTATACTAGCTGTTCCCCGCGCCTTCGCCCGCGTGGAATTTTTTTGCGCAGAACCCTAAAATAAAAGTAGCCTAAGTAACTCCTTATAACATTAGCTATCTTCCAGTGAAAGACCCATCCAAATCGGTTCACAGGTTTCTGCGTGATGCGTGTTCACGCCAAAATAGCTAGCAGATTTTTTTTCAGACTTACTTAACATTTATCGTTATTTTTTGGCCAATTTACACAATATTTTTATGAATTATAGTTTATGTGTTATTCTGATACATTCAGTAGTTTTTGCGTGAAAGTGTAACAAACATCCATACATCCTCACAAACTTTCACATTTATAACATTAGTAGGATAAAAAAACCGAATTTCTCCAATAGCGATGAACTGCTATAAAATGTATTTTCGTTTAGTTAAAATAATATCCCTACATAAAACCTTTTGTATTCAAGCCAAACTATGTTTAGCCAGCCAGATATGCTATATTAAGTTTTTAAGTTACTATACCACCTGGTGGTAAGTGTTTATTAAGCATTAGATGGTAAATTGAAAATTTAGCTGCTCTACAGCCTGATCTGGAGTTTCTGTTGTAGCCCCACTAATGATAACGAATCATTTTGTCATATAAAGGTAAAAACTATGCCATGTGACGGCATCCTAAGTGAGTCCAACACACATTTCATGTCAGGGGCAACATAAGTGGGTGGGTAGTGCCTCAAATTATATTTAATGGCTTCGGATAGATCTTTTCGGCTCTTTCGGATTTTTTACGTGGTAGAGCCATGTTGCATCTATACTATGGTTGTAGCACGAATGGGTTGGCTCGACCAGGGAAGACTACTTTCTCACAGAATACCACCCAGAGACCCTTTTTATTGGAAACAAAGAATTCCACCTTAGTCCTCAGTGGTGTCAACACATCTGCATTTTGCTTTTTAATCGAGGATAAGTGTAGATGTATATGGGCCATGGCATCCACTTACCATTAGGTGAACTTTGTTCTCGTTTGTCATCCTTATTCTATAAAAGAATTAATTTACGTAAATTAATCATACCAATGACGGAACAGTGTCATAGGTGTGAGTCATTTATAGAACAAACATCAATATTCTTGCTAAGCTAGAGAAGGATCAAATTTTAATGAAACTTACAACGGGAGGGGCGCATGTACATCAGTGAATTTTAAGGCCTTAAGATGAATACAGAGTAAAGTGGCAAGCCAGTAGAGTAACAGGCTGTAAGGCATTCTATCTTAGTCCTCAATGGTAACGTGCATATATGTAGCCTTCTTTGTTTAAAAATGGTTGCAGTTATTTGTATTCAATTCACAATCCACCATCAGTTCTTTTTCTTTCATTTTTTACAGAAAACGTTTATATATATATATATATATATATATATATATATATATATATATATATATATATATATATATGTATATAATCTGATTGTGTGTCAACTTTATTATAAAACTGAATTGACAATTGAACTTACAATCACCACCAGGTGGTAAGTGGTTATTGTAAGCTATGGACACCTGCAGCCATCTACAAACGAATAAGGCTATTACGATGCGTTGTCACCTCTGCGGACTAAGATGGAATTGCTCACAGACTGTAATTATTCTGGCTCTCTATATCTTTCAGACCGGAACACAGCAAGCACTGCCAGTTGGCGGCAGAAATAAGTAGGAAGGTGGTACCTTTTTTTTTGCATGGGGAAATGCCTACGCATACCCGCGTTACAGGGACAAGGACGGGTTATGTCGGACTCGCACTGACTAAAACCCTATGGTGTTCCATCTTTGCCGCATATTGACAGGGCCACGGAACGCTTTTGACCCCATCGGCGCCGGCTACTCCATGGCAGCCCCTCCTCGGGAGAAGACAAATCCTCCCCCTGCTCCTACTCTAGTAAGGCGCACAGGAACACGTGGCACGCCTTCCTCAGCGGCCTCTAAATCTATTGGTGCAGCGGGCCCACCCGGGCTCGATGCGCGGAGGCCATGAGGCCAGGGAAGTCGAGTACTCGTAAACTTCAGCCTTCCCGACTCCAGCGGCGAATCTGGTTGGTGGCTCCGCCACCAGTCAAGTTTCGGCCGCGGAGGGTAGGAAGAGCGGTGCCTCGCAATAATCACACTCCTCTCCCTACGCGGCCTCACCACTACCACATCAACGGTGCGGCCCGCCAGAGTCGCGGAGGATAGAGCGAGTGGCGCATCGCCATACCAACACTGCTCTTCCCCCGCGACTCCACCTCGGTTGCGACGGGAAGGCGAAGACACCTCCCGCAACAGTCTTCCAACGCGCATCCGGAGTGGGCTAGGCAAGCCCACTCGGAGTGGTCACTTCGGGCCGGTCCTACACCTCAGGCCAGCAAAGAGGGTTCCTCTTTGTTATTTCTGTGAAATTTAATATGAAGGTAGTTGAGACTTTACATTATCCAAAGATTTTTTTATCTGAATATGGCCTATTCTAAAGAAAAGGAATATGTTTTCTTATTCTTTAGAATTTTATATTATAATGGTAGTTGAGGAGTTTATTAGTCATAAAGTGGAAAATACAGAGCTCTTAAAATGTATAATATTATATATTGTTAATAAAATATTACAATATGTATATTTTGTAGTATACAGAGGCAGCGTAAATCTACCACGTACCTACAAATATGCTTAAGATGTTTTCCGTTAAGCTATTCCGTGGAGCTCAGTTTAAGTGAAAAAATAAAGTGCACTGAGAGATATTTTTTTAGAAAAATCGGTGACAAGTTAGCTAACAGTGCAGCTGATAGCAAGTGGTTAAGAATAAGTTGGAGTGCTTCGTCACCTGTAAAACCAGTCTTCAGTCCTCGTCCTTTAATATAGCATATACAGCATATGCTGCTATTTTGCTGCTATTTGACGCTGTTATTCTGTGTAAGCTTGCTCCTGCCTTGGTCTAGCTGACCTATTCACGCTGCAGCCATAGCCAATAACCATCATATTATGCTATACTTAAGCTCGACCACGTATCATCATTATCATTACAGTCCTTCACAAGTCCACTGCTGAACATAGAAGTCCTTCAAGGAATATCATAAAGCACGGTCTTGAGCCACCTGCCTATATTGACCTTTGATATCAGTGGCGGGCAGTCTTACACTTCGCTTACCGGTACGAGAACCTTTCTTCCCCATCGGTTTTCGGTTCTTTGAGCTATATGGTCGGCCCGTTGCTACTTCAGCTTACTGATCTATTATTCTATGTCGGTTACTCTGGTTCTACTGCGGATATTCTCATTTCTAAGTCAATCCCACAGAGAAACTCCAAACATAGACCTCTCTATAGCTTGCCGCGCTTGACCTTGAGTTTCACATTAAGCCAGCAATGAAAATCTACGTCTCAGATCGTTATTTAATCACTGGAAACACGCACTGGTACCGCGTTATGATGGTTCAATTCGTTAATATGGAATTTATTACCATTGGATTTTATGAGTTTCAATTATTTTCCCAAATTCTTTTTATAAAATAAAAGTACCCTAAATTACTCCTTATAACATTCGCCATCTTCCAATGAATGTCCGGTCAAAATAGGCCTAGCCATTTCGGAGATTAGCTGGAACAAACAGACAGACAGACAGACAAACATACCGACAGATTTTAAAAATATTTTTTTGTTATAAGTACCTATATAATTTTGTATGCATTTAGAAAAGGCTGTTATTTTGACATTACAAACAAACACTTCAATTTTATTTATTTGTATTTATCTAAGGTGATATTATAATTTTTTTATTATTTTATTCCATACCTAGAAATATAACACAAATTATTATCAGGTGATATTGTAAATATTTCAAAACTTGATAATAACAAAACAGCAGATCTATGGGGATTTACGTTAAAATCTATAATAATCGTTAAAGTGGTCTATAATAGGTGCGATTGCATATAAATTACTCCAAAAACCCTAGTAAAATCAGTTTGATTTTACAAGGGGTCGCTTGACAACTGACGCCAGTGTTGAGCTGATTAAACATATTTTCTGTGCATGGAAGAATTCAGAAGATGCTTTGGGTATACTTTGTGATCTTTACAGGGCTCTCAACTGCGTTCACCGTGAGACATTAATCAGGAAGCTACATCATTATGGTTTAAAAACATATTAATCAAACTTATTACGTAATATCTAAATAATAGAACGCAAATAGTTGTTATTAATGGGAGAAGTTCTACCGGATTGGTAGTATCTATGGGTGTTCCTCAGGGCTCAATTTTCGGCCCCTTCCTGTTCTTAGTTTATCTTAATGACTTACCTTACTTGGTAGGGAATAACTATGGTATAGTTTTATTTGCTAATGATATTTTGTTGATTTTCTGACATAAAACGCAATTATTGAAATATGACGAAGTGAATAATGGTATAAGTAATACACTGGTTTAACGTCAATAATTTACTTTTGAACGGTAAAAAATAAATGTACTAAGTTCACAAAACCTAATGTTAAACAAGTGAATACCAGTGTTCTTTTAAATGGGAAGCCGGCCAGTGTTGTATTGTATCCACTGATTTTCTTTGAATTACAGTTGACGCGAAGCTTTAATGGGGCCCTCCTATATCTTAATTAGCTAACAACCTTAGTTCTGCAGCTGTAAAAAAGATGCTTTGCATGTGTTGAAACAGCTAGGTTCGTTCATTTTAGTTATTTCCATAGCATAATATCATAAGGAATCTTGCTATGGGGTAATGCGACTCACATTGAAATTAACTTTGTTATGCAGAAGAGAACTATACGAGCAGTTTATAACCTAGGTCCGAAGGAATCTCTTAGAGAAAAATATATTTACTTTGGCCTCTCAATATATTCACGAAAATTTAATGTACGTACACAAAAAAATAGTTTTATAAAATAGTGATGTATATTCTGTAAATACTAAGAACAATTACAAGTTAGTTATACCAGTTACTCGACTCCATAGAGTTAGTAATTCCTTCATGGGGCAATGTATACGGTTTTACAACAAAGTCCCAGAGAATATGCAGACTTTACCTATCAAAAGGTTTAAAATATTTATTAAGCAAAAAATATTTGGTAAGGGTTATTATACTACTAAAGAGTACATGATTGATTGTAACCCTTGGAATGAGGTGATCGCTACCATGCTGTTTCTAAATGTTTTCATAACAATTGTATAAAATATTATACTGTAAATTGTGCTTTTCAAAAACGTCCCGCTGGTTTTCTTGTTGGTACTTCCCAGGACAAAGGTTTTTTCCGAACCAGTGGTAAAAGTAAAAAATGACTTTCAATAAGTATTAAATGTAATATATGTTGAATAAAAATGATTCTATTCTATTCTAGATCTAAATAGGTATATTTTAATTACCTTAGGGCATTTGCTTGGAGTGATCATTAACTTGAGACGAATATAGAAAATGCAAGTGAAATCGAAACATGAGGGTGGCAACCACAGGGTATATAACATTACACTTTCGATGTAGTAAAACTAACATAATATTTGTGATCGCTTTGTTTGTGTGTCCATATATGTATTTAATTTCTATTACTAATAATATTAATTATGAAAATGTTATTTATTTATTTCTTCGACCAAATAGTAGTGCTCGCACTACTGTGTTCCGGTCTATGTACCAGAACAATTGCAAGCTGAGAGGTATTGTATCTTAGTTCTCAGAGGTATAAAACGCAACTGTAGCCTACTTTATTTGAAGTTGGCTACAGGTGTCTATACACTGCAGTAGCCATTATTTATCGGGTGGACTGTAAGTTCGTTTGTCTCTTCAGTTCTATAAAAAAAATGTGACCGTGAATGTTTGTTTGCTTTTTATGCATGTAAAAAAGAATCCTTCGCTTGTCTTGTAATCAACATATACACATGTTATTCATAAGATTTTTATAGATATGGTATAGAATAGACATCCAGTAACTTTCTTTCTCCTTTATCAGTCGAAAAATTCTTGTTGTTGTCTGTACGTGGTAAAGCCACGCTGCAGCTATATTATAGTTAAACCACGAAATGGTGACCGACCGGGGTAGGACCACGCTCTCACAGAATACCAGCGTAAAATAGCAGAGCTTGATGCTGCTTTGTTTCGTATGGTGAGTGAAGAGAACTGAACCCTTTTTACTGGAAACGAGGCATTCCATCTTAGTCCTCAGGAGTGACTAAGATGGAATAATAATGTGAATAATAATGTGAGTAAATGGATGCTGTGGCACATAGATGTCTATGTGCCACAGCATCCATTTACCATCAGCCTTATTCTATAAAAAAAAAGTAAAAAAAAAGGTGAGGATTTGCCATAACCGTCACGCTTGTCAGGTGGATTGGCGGTAACAGCACGAAATTTCTCGCACCTTCGAAACTAGCATATATTTATTTATAAAATATTTATTTATGTTTGTATTATAAGCTTCCCTTAGCAAGTCAGCCTTAGTTTTATACTTCCAAATTGACCTAAAATAAAGTCAAAGAATTTTATTTGATCTTAAAACTGTTGACATTACAAACAAAATTATCTGCAGAAACATCGTAAAAAAAAACACTAAAGTAGCGGCCCAACTATAATCATCCCAATGCTGGGCACAGGCTCCCTTTCCTCCTCTTTTATTTTTGAGAGCGTTTTCAAAGAAAAGTCCGTCACATTGCCCATAACAATTAAGTTACATAAATTATACATATATTAACATACATGTCTAAATATTACATCTAATTTTTTTTTATAGAATAAGGGTGACAAACGAGCACACAGTCCACCTGATGGTAAGTGGTTGCTGTAGCACATAGACATATACATCTATCTTCGTTTGTGAATTTAAATGCAGATGCGTTGCCAGCCGTGAGGACTAAGATAGAATGCCTCTTTTCCAGTAAAAGGGTCTCTGGTTCTCTACACTCACCATACGAAACACAGCAGCATTAAGCTGCTATTTTACGCTGGTATTCTGTGAAAGCGTGGTCCTTCCCCGGTCGAGCCGACCCATTCGTGCTACAACTATACTATTAATATAGCTGCAGCATGACTCTACCACGTAAATAAAAAATTATATTAAAACCTCTAACTTCTAAACTAGGTAGGGCCTGTATCATAAAAGTCAGCCCCCTTCACAAAAGCACTGTCGGTCAAAAGCAAGTGTTAAATCAGCACTTAAAATTGCAATTCCAATTTCATTGGTGCCGACTGAAATCGAACCTAGGTGCTTGCATACTGTGAAATCAACAGCGAGCGCTTAGCTTAACTAACACGTCTTGGTAATAAATCGATAAAAATGCAGAAAAATCATTTGAGGATATCCTAATAAGTGTATTAAAAATAAAAAAAATACACAGGCAAAGTCACGAGCTATCAGCTAGTCAAGCGCCACTTGGAAGTCATCCGGATCGTATTAAAGTTGTTCCACTGCTCGGTTCTAGATCATTTATATAGCGAATCAGATCTGCGTTCTTGACATTGATCAGTCAAATCTTGACGTGTACGCATTGATTTACATTTTTCTATACCGTAAAGGATATTTTAGAAAGTGCAATTAGTTGAAGTATAATTGTGAATATTTTTTTACGAAAGTAAGTTTTCAAAAGTGATTCCTTCCTTTCATCATGTTTACTGTTTTTTTTATCTTAGGTTTTTTATTTTAATAGCTGAGTACCTTACTTAATATAGAGAAGTAATTAAATGTTAAGTCGTAATAGAATTTCGTTAGCCACAAAAAACAGCATTTAAATCATTTGGTTAGCATTCAAAAATTCTGTTTACAATTTTAAAAAAAAACATTGCGCAATTCTTGTTTTGCAAATAATCTTGATAATGTCCAGTAGCCACCCCAGCCGCGTAAAGCCGCGTTTTTTTAAAATAACAATACATAATCTTTATTATTTTTTCCAACATTTTATTATCCACACATTATAATGCTCATAGGGTTAAACTTTAGGGGTTTATTTACTATTTTTGTAACTAATAATATATATATATTATTAGCTTAACCTATTGTCGCTGATATTACTTGATACGTATTTCCGTATTTTTACAATTTTAACAGTACACCTAAATTTAACCAACTACTGCGGGCCGCACCTAGTGCTTTTTTTACATGCTGCACAAAATTAGATTAGTTGCTTACTCTCTAAGTGCTTATCAAAATTTTATAAACATGAATCACTCATAGCAGCTTATTTTTTATTTTTTTTATAGAATAAGGGTGACAAACGAGCACACAGTCCACCTGATGGTAAGTGGTTGCTGTGGCCCATAGACATCTACATCTATCTTCGTTTGCGAATTTAAATGCAGATGCGTTGTCAGCCGTGAGGACTAAGATAGAATGCCTCTTTTCCAGTAAAAGGGTCTCCGGTTCTCTACACTCACCATACGAAACACAGCAGCATTAAGCTGCTATTTTACGCTGGTATTCTGTGAGAGCGTGGTCCTTCCCCGGTCGAGCCGACCCATTCGTGCTACAACTATACTACTAATATACCTGCAGCATGGCTCTACCACGTAAAAAAATAATAATTAATATTCTGTACTAAAAAATTTACAAGCCGTCCAGAATGTCAAAAATTGCCGATTGATTTAATAATGTTTGCTAGACATGGTTTGCTGAACAATTATCTATTTCTGCTGCTAGATTACATTTCTCTGCTGACAAAAACATGAATACTATGCTAACCCTTTAAATAATACCCCTAAATATATACCTGAATATTTACTGTGACGAGGTTTATTATGTAAGTATTATGTAAGGTTCCCACGATCTATGTACTGTTATTAATTTTCATTATTTTGACTAAGTATAGTTGCGAGATAATAATATCATAATACAAAATTTTAAAATTTTGTTGTTATGCACAGTTTTGGTTAAATTGTTTCGTAAAAGTCCATCAGAGGGCAAATGAGATAGTGCCCAAGTATTTAGTGTATACAAAGCCATAGCATTGATCACAATAGACCTTACAGGTCGCAGTGATACTGGTCTTCTAGACCTGCATAGATTAAAAAAAGTATTTAGTGTAGAGCCAATGTAGAGTGATACATAGAATGTGAGCAAATAACAATAAATAGATATTATGAAGAGATGATGCACCATAAATGGGATGCCCATTAGCGATGTATTGAATATGGGCCAAATTATGAAAGAACCAAACGTGGTAGAGCCAAGATGCAGCTATATTATGGTTGTAGCACAAATGGGTCTGCTTGACCGGGGGTGCAGGACGACGCTCTCACAAAATACTATACAATATAATATGGTGAGTGTAGAGAGCTGGAGATATTTTTTACTGGAATCGAGGAATTCCAACTTAGTCCTCAGGGTGACAACGCATTTTGATTCTTAATCGAGGATAAATGTAGATATCTATGGGTCAGAGCATGAACTTACCATCAGGTGAACTGTGTGCTTGTTTGTCACACTTATTTTATTAAAAAAATCACCTTTTGAATTGATTCTTTGGAAACGGCTAAATTATTTTTAAATTTTTTAAAAAATGTTACCTCCACACTAGGATTTTCTCCTGTATCGTGGGGCCAGTTTATATACATGAATTTCACAAGAACATACATCCAGACCCGGAACAATTATTTTTAGGCCATACAAATACTTGTTTCGTGCGGGATTCAAACCCGCGGTCCTTAGCGCTGCAACTTATTGCTAAGTCACTGCGCAACGGAGCTGATTTTAATGATTTTTTTTTTCACTTTTTATGCATTGTTTCAATTAATAAAATTAATAAATACCGTTAAGAGTGGAACCATAAGGAATGAAGCTTTTAATGTAACTGTTAAGACGAAGTTTTAGTAATTATCTTTAACTTGTGATATTTCCCAGTCGATACAAAAATATATAGGAATTAAACTTTTATTCTTTTACGTGGTAGAGCCATGCAGCAGCTATATTAATAGTATAGTTGTAGCACGAATGGGTCCGCTCGACCGGGGAAGGACCACGCTCTCACAGAATACCAACGTAAAATAGCAGCTTAATGCTGCTGTGTTTCGTATGGTGAGTGTAGAGAACCGGAGACCCTTTTTACTGGAAAAGAGGCATTCTATCTTAGTCCTCACGGCTGACAACGCATCTGCATTTAAATTCGCTAACGAAGATAAATGTAGATGTCTATGGGCTACAGCAACCACTTACTATCAGGTGGACTGTGTGCTCGTTTGTCACCCTTATTCTATAAAAAAAAAAGCGAAAAACGTAGTAGTTAGTGGGTAACCATGCAACTTCTTTATTTTGAGTATATCTGCATAATCTGCAATAACCAATAATATAGGTACAAAGCTTAGAATCCGCTACCACATATCATCCCGTGGGTGTCGTAAGAGGCGACAGAGGGAAACACATCAGGAGATGGGCAGCAGCGTCTTCCTAATAACGACAAAAAATTAAAAACTGCGGTTGCCAACCCGCCTGCCAAGCGTGGCAACTATGGCAAATATCTTCCCTATGTGAGGGTCTATTAGGGAGGCATAAGTTCAGCAGTGGACTTTAATAGACAGTAATGGTAAAATTTAGAAATAAAAAGAATATGCTTTATACTCTGACTTTACAATTTTTGATTTGAAAGTAATAAATATCATTTAATAAATCTATAAAGACTTAAAAATAAATTTAATTAATAAAGTTTTGATAGCCGCTTTCATTGCTAGTGACTATAAGAAGGAACTATGCTCTTAAGTGGTGACACACATTTGCGAAATAAATATTTTCAGTGACCATCTAAATTTAATTGCAACTTATGAAGCTTGCTTGAAGAAAATTAAAATTTTATGAGCACTTTTCCTTTTATGATTTTAATAAAATCCACACCACTAATACTGGAAAAACATTTTACCTCTTGAAATATTACATAAAAATTTAAATTCGAAATTAATTACGAATTATAGAGAAAATTAAAGAGTTTTAACGTAGTAGAGCCATGCTGCAGCTATATTAGTTGTATAGTTGTAGCTCGGCTCGACCGGAGAATGACCACGCTCTCACAGAATACCAACGTAAAATAGCAGCTCAACGCTGCTGTAAAAAAGAGTAATACTAGGTACGTTCGCTTTGGATATAAATTTACTTGAACACTTGGTTAGTACCTTAGAATGCCTCGTATGTCTGGTGGTCGTAAACGCGGTTGGTGATCTTGAGGTTCTGAGTTCTAATCTTGGGTTGGGTCAAAATCATTTATTGGATTTTTCTGCTCAGAAATTCTCAGTAGTAGATCAGAGTCAGGAAGTTGGCGATATCCCCCCCCCCTCCCCCCGTTACTCAGTAAACACGTATAGCCGTATATAGTTATTGAAGGGGTCGAACAGCGGCCTCAGTGACCTTTTATTCTGAGAAACTGATACCACACCACGTTGGGTTCGGGAACAACGAGGTGGGCATGACCCCTGAGAAGGAATGCCACTCAAAGACCGTCTGTTCCTTTCTGAAAAGAAAGGTTAGACGACTAAGATTACGGGTCCCTATGGAATGGACCCGGTCTTGACATCCATCAGAAGTGGACTGTATTTTAGGGTATGAGGTTCGACGCTGCTTCGTCTTCTTAAATAAAACATCAATTTATCTTCGTAATTACCCCATAAGAGTGCGACATTGAAACTTTCACTACTTTTCCTGTCACTATCCCTACTATCTTCTATCTTGATTTAAACTGGAAAACTGGTAGATGGTCCCGAACGAATTTTTCAAATTACCAGCCTCCTATCCTAGTACGCGAGCACGTGAAAGAGAACCGCGCACCGCGCGCCATTTCGACATATTCTGACATTAAATTTCATCATCGCACCCTTGTATTTAACCCCATATGTTTATTTCCTAAAAGCTAATGGTTACCTAATTTTACTTATAGAAAACACATACAAAGTCTTATTATTATAATATACATTACATTGCTATCACATAAAGACATATTAAGATATTCAACAAAATACACCGATATTTCACAGAACATTTTTAAAGTTATGAATCTTAAATATCTATCATACATGTTCAAAACAACAATCTTTATGAATAAACATGAATATTTCACCTAATACATTAGTTGAATTTACAAATTAAAACCTTTAAACAGCATCAATACACTTTAACTAGACTTTAATTTTTCTTAAATAATCTATTATTATTTCGTTATTTTAAGCACAAAATTATACACTTTTAACACATCACTTACCTTATTATTCTACAAAAATCCTGAAACACTTATTGCTTATTTCTACACACATTACTGAAATTTTCACAAATTGATTAAGAATAATAAACATTTTTTTTTATAGTACATTCTTTAGACACTGTTTGAGTCCCATACAAAATGAACAATCAATCTCTGCACGACCCTTATCAACTCAGTAAGAGGCTAGTGCTTTCTTTGTCTAAATTACAGCTATCTCTGTTCATTATAAAACATTATTTATTTACATATGCTATTCTTATCTCGACATTATGTTTCTTATCTCTTATCACAAGAACAAACATATTTTTATCTAAAATAAGTATCTAATTTAATATAAGACTTTTATTCGTATTACATAACCGATTACTATGTAAAACATGACTCTAAGTTAATCTATAAACAAACTTTTGTGGAATTAACTCTCGACCGGGGAATCGAACCGCGAACTTTCGCTCGACAATCGAATTGAATCTATTTACTTTTACATTAATTGTCTTATCATTTGGAATGTTTATATACTTTAATAGTAAATAATTATAAGTGTGAATTTACTTATTTTTATGAAATGGAAATTTATGAAAATGTTGTTTTAAGCGCGTCGTCAACAGTTATAATCCTGTCTTGCGCTGATGGCTAGTCTCCGTTGAGATTAGCCGCCGTGACCGAAATTCGATCTGAAGGACATTATTAGTACCTTAGATAGTTAAGATTACTCTTCAGACCCTAACTAGTTAGTTTAATATAAAACCTTCGGTTCTTAGTTTAGTTTTGCACAATTTTTTAACTTGGACAAGAATAAAGCCACAAAACATAAAAATAAACTCAGTACATGGTAAGCCACTTTGTATTAAATTGCACTCATAAAACCAACATTTATATAGAAAACGGTAACACGGTGAAATATAAATGATCTGCTTTAGCAAGACTAATAATACATTTAGATGAGCGTGACAGGTGCCTGAAAAGAGAATATGTTACGATAAATATAACAATTATTTACACTTAAAGCTATAATTTACAAGGTCTAAAGTCATTTGACAATCGCGTTGTTATTTCTTAAGCTTTCATGTTATTAGATGTTGATGAAATTGATGTTGAGATGTTGTGTAAAAAACTCGAGCCACGCTGCAGCTATAAATTACGATTGTGGCACGAATGGGTAGGCTTGACCAAAGACTACGCTCTCACAGAACACCAGCGCAAATAGCAGCTTAATACTGCTGTATTTCGTATGGCGAGTGTAGAGAACCGCAGACCCTTTTTACTGGAAACGAGGCATTCCATCTTAGCCCTCTGGGGTGACTACGCATCTACATTTTGATTCTTAATCGAGGATAAATGTATAGATGTTTATGAGATTATTATACCTAAAATAGCAAAAATAATGTCTGCAGATCAACCTTCAATACTAGAACAGAATGTCTCAGTACCTGAGACTTTACTAGTTGAAGTATCTACCTAGGCGCATGTTTGGCAAAAATAGAGACCTTCCATCTAGCTTAGTGTACGCATTATGCATTACCTAGGGGACCTAACTTTGCGCGGCGTTAGAAAATAATTGTAACTTTATAATATTTCTACACTTTCTAATCTAAATAAATTTGGAAAATGAAACATGCATTGAATACAAATTTCATCGCAATAATTAGAGCTTTTTTAGAGAAACTAATAACATAAAATAATATATTTTAATAAAAGAATTGCTGACTTAAATATATAAAGATAAGGTTCAATTTCTAACGACGCTCTTGTTTAATGAATTCATAACTATTTTTCTCGTGTCTCTTACCCTGCCTTTATATTATAACTTTCCTGCAAATTTATCGCCTTGGAACTGAAATAGTTCACGAAACGTAATTTATTGAAACTAACAATTTTGTTATACTCGTACTAGGTTGATCAATATGGTTTTGGAAACGCTATGAAACTCTATTTAATAAATACAATTTACATATAAGTATATGTAAATTGTATTTATTTTTCAACGTAACCGTCTTTTAAGCTAATACACCTTGAATAGTGTTTTGCAAGTTAGTTAATTCCCTTGGAATAAACGGCTTGATCCTGGGACTCGAAAAAGGCCTCTACAGCACACATCACCTCATCGTCGCCGTCGAATTTTATACCACGCAAGTGCTTTTACAGGTGAGTTAAAAGGTGAAAATCATTCGGAGCTAGGTTGTTGGTGCTGCATCAACCGAAACCCAGCAGTTCAGATAACCGCGCCTGCAACATCAGATCGATGGGTAGGGGCATTATGATGATGAAAAAGCACTCCAGCACGCAATTGTCCTCGACGTTTATTCTTTAGTTCTTCGCGTAGTTTTTTGATAAATGATGCTTAATTATTTCCGGTTGTTGTATCTCCTTTACTTAAATAGTCGATCATGATTTTATTCAACCGCCTTCAAAAAATTGAGGAGGTTCTCAATTCGACTGAATTTTTTATGTGTTACGTCAGAACTTATTTCTAGGTAAACCGATTTTGATGATTCTTTTTTTTTATTTGAAAGCTGGTTCTTTTCGTTTAGTCTCGTATAAATTTGATCAAGGTCTGACCAGTAGTTTTTAAATTATCCTTAATAATGCGTATTTAATTGACTTCGAATACATTGATGATTTTCTCATTTTATTCCAATGTATGTTTGTATCGATGTTTCACCGTAGCAACCCATTAGACCGATTTTACCAAATGAGTCGCCAATCAATTCATCTTTATTAAAAGTGAAGGAAAAGAATAGAGATCTATATTATTTTTACTGCGTTGTCGGGCATTAATAATATTACTACTACTCAGTATTTTCATAATTTGAACTTAGTGTAATCATTAAAAATGACAATTAAAACATTAATTGTCATTTTTAATTATTATTATTGTTTTGCTAGTGTGGGAAAACAATGTATAGATTGATTACAATAATTATGACCTGACATTATTTTATTAAAACCCGTAATAAAATGGTGATGATGACTAATAAAAAAACGAATACTTGTTAAAAATGATTGTAACAAGCTTTTTTTATTCTATACTATAATCGAATTAAGCTTATTATTGCACCAATTTAATTTTTAATTTTAGACGAAAACGACTTAAGAAATTATTCTGACAAGATTTAAATAAAAAATTAAGTTAAGTATGTAATCAAGGATTTTTGACAACCCTGACACATAATTTCAAGTTTGTATGAAAAATTGAAAAATGTGAGGGCAACTTTGCCACAAGCGTAAACTTTGCTATTCGCAACACAATTAAAGAAGAAAATCATAACTCTGGGTGTTGTGTATTATATTATGAGGTAAACTTACCTTCAAAATTGAAGTCAAATCCTATTATTCTCATTATAAACCCTGATGGCAAAGTTGCCACAAAGTGAGGTTAACTTTGCCCTTTTCGATTTTTGAGTATTTTGTCTATTTAGTGTTAGTATTTGTTTAAATCACTAATAAATACCAAATCTATCAAGAATATTATGTCACATTTAACATTGACGCCCAGTCTGGCAGTACATTTTTTTGGATATTTGGTCCTAAACTTTAAGGTCCCTCCAAAAATGGCAAAGTTGCCAGGTTTCACGGTATAGTTTTTAATTTAGTTTTTCTGGCCTTGGCTACTACCAAATTTAAGGTTCGAAAAAAACGCATTTCTGTAACTCACTTTATTAAGTTCTTAACTAATATAATTAAGATAAGTGTCCTATTCCGAAAACTTATTGATAAACATAGTAATTCATGCAAAATTTAAAGTTTCATTTATTAACCAAGTAGTAACGTCGTGTTCAATAACAATGAGGGAGATGTTGTTAAATTCATATACTGCATGTAACAATAATAATAATAACTGGTCGAATATGACAGCGCCAGACTCTACAGTGACCGGGCCATCATCACAAATAGGACTATTCTTGCGAATAAGGCTGACATTGTGCTAATGGACCGGGCACAGTCAAATGTATTTTTGTTGTACATTACAACAAACGACTACATTATTCCTGTAGTCGTTTTTGCGAACGGGCTAATCCCGGTCAGCCTATCATTCTCGGGTCACTTGAGGCGACTGGGACTCCGGTACGGGCCGCTCCGGGCTCAAATGCAGAAGGCGGTGCTCCTCGATATCGCCCGCACCGTCCGCCGATTTCTTTCCCTTTCTCCATAACGCTCGGCCGCTTGATCTCCCCTGCCGAGGGCTTCCATCTGGTTGGGTTTATATATTTATCATTTTCATTTATATATTTATACAAGCTTACCAGATATAAAACTATATAAATAACCTAAAAAATATAATAATGTCCTCCAGACCGAATTTCGGTCATAGCAGCAAGTCTCAACGAAGACTAGCCATCTGCATAGAGAGGATTATAGTGCCCAAGTGTATGCGCAAGCAAAAGTGTACTCTATTCTGTATTTAACGCATGTTGTAAATGAGATTTGCCGTGTAGTGGCCGGTAAGAATATCCACTGACAGAAACAGAAATAGAAACTTATTTATTCAATATAGATTATAAATAATACTTATTGAAAGTCACTCTTTTGCTTAATTACCACTGGTTCGAAAAAACCTCTGTCCTGGGAAGAACCAGCAAGAAACCCAGCAGGACTTTTTTTTTAATAACAGCATACAATCATGTATGATACAATTAACCACCCAAAAAATAGAAATAGCTTTGTAACGATCACCTCATTCCCAGGGGTTATTATCATCCATAAATTCCTTAATATTATAATAAACCTTATCATATAATAACACTACCCCATATCATCCCGTGGGTGTCAAGAGGCGACAGTGGGAAACTAAGCAGGAGATGGTCAGCAGCGTCTTGCTAATAACGACTAATAATAAAAATAAACTGCGGTTGCCAACCCGCTTACCAAGCGTGGCAACTATGGGAAATATCCCCTATGAGTCAATTTTTAAACAGTGTAGATTTTAAACAGTGGTACCTATAAAGTAACCTAGGTACTACCCCAAAAGGGTACCAGCACCCCTGGTAATGGAGAATCCTCACTGAGCATCCATGGTCAAGCTATCCTCTTCTTCCTGAGCGTGGGTGCTCAGACTGCCCGCGTATTCTGGGGAAGTGGCAAAATCCCGCTCTATACTAACACTGCACGGGGCAAACAGAGCGATAAAATCATGGCGACCCCTGCCACGCTATCCGTGGACTTCTGCAATGTCAGGGACTTCACTCAAATCTTAACGCCGTCCACTACCATCTAGAAACAGCGAAGCCGGCCTTGCCTTTTGACCGAGACGCAGGTGTCCTCTCCGGCTGATAGTACGTACCTCTCTACCCGGGGTACAAATTAGAACACTTCTTTGTGCCTCGGGCTGATTTTGCGTATACGTCAGAGAGGATATCTGTTCTCGACGCCTCGGCAGTCTTGAAGGTACGGAATCATCCTTTGGCTGCGCGTAGACTGCGACGACCATCCCCGCGTCTACGGGTGCCTGTATGGGTCCCATAGCGGTAATGCCGACACAGATCGACTCATTGACCACGACCCAATGGCTACAGATTTCTTGCTACAACAGATCCCATCCGTAGAGATCGTGATGCTTGGCGATTTTAACGCCCACCACGCCGAATGGCTCGGTTCACGTTTAACTGATCATGCGGGACGATCTGTTTATGACTTTGCCTTGGCATATGGTCTGACACAAGTGGTTACTTTGCCTACGCGGATTCCAGATGTGGAGCATCATACAACATCCCTGTTGGACCTTCTGCCGACCTCTCATCCGGACGGATATCAGGTTTCCGTCGATGCCCTCTCGGCTCTTCGGATCATTGTCTGATGCGGAGTGTGGTGCCACCACGCTCCCTCGAGGTTGCGTTCCGTAGGCAGCCGCCGTGTGTGGCATTACAGGTCGGCGGATTGGGACGGAATGCGGTCTTTCTTTGCATTCTACCCATGGGGCGGGTTTGCTTCTCGCCGGACGATCCCAGCGCTGTTACTGCCTCTATCACTGATGTGGTGCTACAGGGAATGGAACTATTTATTCCATCAACTGTGGCACCCATCGGAGGCAGATCTCAGCCTTGGTTTGGTCGCTACTGTAAGACTGCATTACGCGGTAAACAGGAGTGTTATCAGGCCTGGACAGAGGCTTCGGCGGCTCGGGATGTAAACACCAGCATACTTAAAAACAGGTCCAGGTTACAGGTCCTTTAAAAGAGTTATTGCCAAGGCAAAGTATGAGCACATTGGCAGAATTGGCGAGAAATTAGTTCGCGTTCCTTGGGGAACCCGTGCATTCTGGTCTCCCAAGGCTCTTCAAGGGAATTTCTGTAAGTCATCACTACCACCTCTGCACAGGGAGGACGACTCACTGGCCTACGCCGCCAAAGAGAAAACTGACCTTTTAGGCTCCGTTTTTGCGTCCAACTCGACTATCGATGACAGGGGCAACACACCGCCGACCATCCCGCAGTGTGAGTGCTCTATGCCTGATGTGCGATTCACACAGTGCTCAGTACGCAAAGCACTCCTCTCCCTGGACATACACAAGTCGAGTGGGCCTGGCGGAATCCTTGTAAAATATATTTAATTAATCAAAGTATGCACCGTTGTTATCTATGCACTTTTGCCATCTCATAGGTTAATCCCTTTACTAAAAAAACCATGGGGGCGAGAATCAATAAACTCTTTGAAGGCGGTTTGGACTGCCGCATCGGAGTTGAATTTTTTTTCCTTGTAAGAAGTTGTCCAAATTCCGGAAAAAATGGTAATCTGTTGGAGCAAGGTCCGGGGAGTACGGTGGATGTCGCAGACATTCCAATTGTAGCTCATCTAACTTAGTGGTTGTTTGTTGTGCAGTGTGTGGTCTTGCGTCAATTGTGCTGAAGACGTGCGCTCCAGAGTTGGCACCAGTTCTAACGCATCTTTTCCGGTACTCCTACTCACTAGGCGTTGTCCCGAATTCATGGAAGACAGTTTTCGTGCACCCGATCCCTAAAAAAGGTAAACGCTCTAATCCGTCCAACTACAGGCCTATCGCCATCACCTCCTTGTTCTCGAAAATAATGGAGTCCATTATTAACTGCCAGCTCATGCGGTACCTTGAGGAGCACCAGCTGATTAGTGACCACCAGTACAGTTTCCGTCGGGGTCGCTCAGCTGGTGACCTTCTTGTTTACCTAACATATAGATGGGCGCAGGCAATCGAATCCAAGGCATTGGCCGTTAGTGTGGACATAGCGGAGGCCTTCGATCGGGTCTGGCACAAAGCGCTTCTTTCCAAGCTTCCTTCCTATGGGCTTCCCGAGAAATTGTACAATTGGATCAGTTTTCTGGCTGATCGGAGCATCAAGGTCGTAGTATACGGTACATGCTTCAATTCCAACAATTTAATACTCCCTCGAAGCGTATCAGGCACACATCTCTATTTCATGTTCCGTTAAGTCGTTCTAAATATGCTCAAAATTATGTCATTGTCGTACACTTAACTGCTATAACAAAACTTTTCATCTATTGATATTTGCACGACAGTAAAGCTTTCATAAAAAATTAAATAATCACAATTCTCAGAAATAAGACGTAATAAATAATCACATCCTTTCCTCCACTACTAACACAGCACTACAAACACTTCACTACCTACATTTCAAAATCACACACTCACACACACACCTAATTAACCATATATTACAAAAACAACACTACTAGATATACATATATGGACTCATTTTTGTAAAATGCGTACCTTAACCCTACCCTTAAATATCTCCAAATATGTTAATTATTTAAATATTTACAAAATTTATAATGCTACAAAATGATGTTGGTTCTGTTGACAATAAATAAAAAAACAGCGTCTTCCTAATAAAGACTAGAAAAACTTCGGTTGCCAACTCGCTTGCCAAGCGTGGCAACATGGCAATGTATGGGGGAGGCCTATGTTCAGCAGTGGACTTTTATGTGCTGTAATGGATATGTATAGATTTGTTCTTTATCCTAACCTAGCTGTAGTACTTTCTAACCACAAGTAAATGACACTATACGTTCTTAGAGGAGAAAAGTTTATTATCGATAGTCTATGTCGTTCACGGCTAACGACGTAAGTTTTACACTTAAACTAGAAACTAGGTTTGCACTTTTAATTAAACTAAAAAGACATCTTAAGTTGCTTACAAAGATATTAATATTGTTAAGTATCATCTTCTTGGTCATCAATCCACTAAAGTCTACATTTTTATAGTAAGGTAAGTGGATGCTGTGGTTCATAGACATCTACATCTACCCTCGATTAAGAATCAAAATGCAGATGCGTTGTCACACCTGAGGACTAAGATGGAATACCTCGTTTCCAGTAAAAAGGGTCTCCGGTTCTCTATACTCACCATACGAAAACACAGCAATAGTAAGCTGCTATTTTTCGCTGGCGTTCTGTGAGAGCGTAGTCCTTCCCCGGTCAAGCCGACCTATTCTTGATACAACCATAAAATGGCTGCAGCGTGGCTCTACCACGTAAAGGAATGTGCAGGTGTCAGTCAATTTTTATCGTATCATCCACAGGTACGCCAAAAATTGTTCTTTAGAAGTCCATATAAGATTGATGACCCCGAAACACAGCAGCATTTAGCTGCTATTTCAAGCTGGTATGCTGTGAGAGCGTAGTCCTTCCCCGGTCGAGCCGACCCATTCGTGCACCATAACATATCTGTAGCATGGCTGTGATATAGGTTTCTCCCACTGTATAGAGTACCACTCCACTGTACGATTAAAACAAAAATCGTTGAGTTTAATTAAAGTATCGATGTTCGCAGTTCCAGATGTTTAGCCTCTTTGACGTTGCTTTCTGTCTGGATCTAAATATTTTATGCCTGGCGTAAGTGATTTGGTTTAATTTCGCTTCTGCCATCCATCGCAAGCCATAGAACCTTTTTTTCAAATCCCATAGTCACCTTTTACGACATCCATGGAACTGAAAATGAGGTAAAGGTTTCTCTTACTCCCCACATGATACAATACTCAGTAGGTATACTAATTACCGTTACAGCCTATTTAAGTCCACTGCTGACCATAGGCCCCCATCCCCATAGCTTGCCTCATAGTGGGAATCTTTTCAATAGTTACCACCAACGCTTGGCAAGCGGGTTGGCAACCGTAGTTTATTTTTATTTTTAGTCGTTATTAGGAAGACGTTGCTGCCCATCTCCTGATTTGTTTCCCTCTGTCGCCTCTTACGACACCCCGGGATGATACGGGGTAGTGGATATTCTTACACCGCCACCACAGGAACTACGGAGGTATATTAATTATGAAAATAGAATTATTTAAAAACTAACGACACAGCCTGACGTAGTCTAGGGAGGTATCTTACAAATTTTTGTTGTTCAAGTGAATAAATAGGTAATAATATCGTAATATTTTCCTATGCGCATGCGGGAAGACATAGAGTAGCGCACATTTTTTGTTTGGAATAGCTTCTCTAGTACGTACTTAGACTTTGAACGAGAAAAGAGCCAGCCCTCTTATCACGCGCAATGACATTGGTTTTATAGCTATAATAATTAGCCCTTCTTTCCGAAATAAGTACTTTACGTTATTTTAAAATGGTTATGGATTACAAAAACCCCTTATTTTTAATTTTTTAATTTATTTATTTAACATTAAAGAAATTTACACTGTTACAGTTTTGAGGGCTGCCAAACTATTCAGCAGTTTCTTGGCATAAAAAAAAAACTAATGACGAAGGCCACCTGATGGTAAGAGGATGCTGTGGCCCAAAGACATCTTTTCTCGATTAAGAATCAAAAAGCAGATACAATGCCACCCCTGATGATTAAGATGGAATGCCTCGTTTCCAGTAAAAATGGTCTCCGGTTCTCAGCTCTCACCATACAAAACATAGCAGAATTAAGCTGCTATTTTACGCTGGTATTCTGTGAGAGCGTGGTTCTTTCCCGGTAGAACCGATCCATTCGTGTTACAACCAAAATATAGCTGCAGCATGGCTCTACCACTTAAAAAAACATTCTATTCATTGACATTTTTGATGGTCAATTCTTGACAGAATGTCGTTTGTATTTAAATGAAGGTCAATGCTATTAATTCTGTCCTATCTCTTAGAGCTACCATAATACTAATAAAGTTAATTTAAAAAAACTTTACTTTCAGAAAAGATACACGTTTCATCATGTTCTGTAGAAATTTATCAACGCTACAAATTCTATTTATACTAGCTATCTTTCGACAAGCAAATAGCATAGAAGACGGATACCTTAGATTTGTGAAGGATGATTGCTATATAAAGGGAGAAGCATTATCTTGTATGAAGTATCGAGCGTTAAAAATTGCCACGAATACATTTTTTGGTGATCTGTATACAAATGAGACGATTAGAGCAAGCAAAATGATAAGCTTCGTGCCTCTAGATGAAGAAACAACGAAATCTATAGCAACGAATGAGGAAGAAGAGATACTGGTAAAAGAACCAAGAAGCATTTTATCAGAGTGGTCGGAGTTTGCCAAGTATTTAATAAAATTAGTAAAGGTGTTCTTTAAAACTAAAGGATTAAAAGTAGATCTTCCTGAAGGTGCTAGGACGATTGAGGAGCCTGACAACGATGATGGTAAGTGTACTTTTTTTCCTTTGCTTAATAGTATTCGATATGTTATAATCTATTAACAGAATAAAAGCTTTTGATATGTCATGTCCTCCGGACTGAATTTCGGTCCCGGTAGCCAGTCTCAACGGAGACTAGCCATCTGCGCTGGACAGGATTATAGTGCAATAAATGTGTGCATATGCACAGGTGCACTCTCTGTTTCCTAACTCTCGTAGTCCGATGAAACCATAATCTGACACAACCGGAGAAAAATCGAGCGCAGGAGCAACAACAAACTTTGCAACAAGTTTTATGTGCTTTCCGAGGCACATGAACACTCACCCTGTTCTATATTTTGAGAGGAAAACTAAAGTATTGCTCTTAAAATATACCGCGTATCGTATAATTATACCGTATAGTGGCGGTGTAAAAATATCCACTACCCCATATCATCCCGTGGGTGTCGTAAGAGGCAACAGAGGGAAACAAGTCAGAAGATGTACAGCAGTGTCTTTCTAATAACTAAAAAAAAAAAAAAAACTGCGGTTGCCAACCCGCTTGCCAAGCGTGGCAACTATGGCATATTTCTCCCCTATGAGGCAATCAATGGGGGAGCATCATATTGAGCAGTGGACTTTAATATACTGTAACGGTAACGGTAACGGTTATACGAAAGTAATTATAGTATTAGTTACCTTATAACTATAATACTTATCTGTAATAGTAGTCTACGTAAAAGTTATGCATGTGACAAACTTTCAAAGCTTATGTTAAAAACTTATATCTAATTTTACTCTATGCAATATATCTAATCTAATATAACTCTGATTTAACTTCGTTTAGCTAATGTTTTTTTTTTGTTCAAATACGATTTTGCGAAAGTTAAATTTTATTGTAAAAGTTTTTTGCGAAAATATTTTAACTCTCTAACTCTGACTTAAATTAAATGTTATTTTTCGTTGAATTTTTACCAAGCACTAATCAGACAGTGAAACTTTAAGCTATGTATTTCACGATAAAATGGTTCATCGTAATAGAAAGTTATTTGGATACGGTTTATTAGTCTTTGTCTAAAATCTGTTGATCATCCGTTATCGCCACAACTTGTGTTTGCAGTGCTAATTGCCTGTCATTGTGAACTTCGATTATCACTTAATACTCTGTAACTACAAACTTTTATTTCTTGTTTTATTACAGTATTGAATTTTGTATTGTTCGTTAAGTTTAAATAATTGTTTTACTTAAGATTTTGAAGTAATATTAATATTTTCTTTAATATTGAAATCTTATGAAAAATTAAATAAATGTGGAAATTACTTCCATGTTCAATGAAGTGAGTTTAGTTTAACCTCACCTGAGCTAGTATACCGTTTAATAAGACCGTGTAGTCAAATCATCTTAATCATCACTATCACATTCATCGTTTATTATTTTATTATTTTTTATTATGGCCACTCCGGTGATAAATTGTAAAATAATTTGCTCCCAACTATTTAAAAAATTAAATATTGTAACTTTATAATATCCACCCCAACTATTTAAAAATATATTGTAACTTTATAACATCCACCTCAATTTTGACTTAAAGTTGTTAATTACGACCTATGTATATTATCAAATTAATAAAAGTCATAAGTACTTAAATTAATTAATGTTTAGTATCTCGTCTATCTTTCGTTTAACTACTACGTTTTCGTTTTACTACTATCGTTTAACCATCTGACGTGGCATAATTTTTTCAATTCTAAGGACGAGGTAGTATATTTCTGAACATAGGTCTCCCCCAAGGAACGCCACAATGCACAGTCCTGAGCCACCTGTATTCATCGACTTCCTGCATGTCTTGCCAGGTCGTCACTCCATGTGGGGCCGCGATTACACTTCGCTTACCGGTACGAGTCTGCCACTCGAGAAACTTTCTTCCCAATGGGTTGTTGGAAATTGTGATCAAACTTCAATTCATATAAAGTGAACTCAAATTTTGCTTGCTTTCACTGGCGATACAGCTTTGGTATCATTATGATATGCTGAGTTGTAGACCTATTTGAGGTATTACCTTTTTTTGGAAATTGAATATAATCTGTTGTGCAAACAATAATTCTTTTCTTAATGCACAAATAGCTTAAGCCTTATACGCTAGATTTCACTACGTTGCTTGCTACGTTAAAATGAAAAATTAAAGCTTAGCAAACAAAGTTATAAAGTGCATAAATACGCAAATACTACATTTAGCCGCATGGGAGTGCAATTTTGCGGTCGTAACCTTCGCAAATGTAAATTTTGCAAACAAACAAATAGTGCAAGTGGTTAACCAAATTTACGTAACTAAACTGGTTATCTATTCAACTTTGTTATTAATTTTATTATATTCAACTTTGTTGTTAATTTCATTACAAATATGTGTAGTATTCTTTTTTTTAAAGGAGGGGGGGGCAAACGAGTATGGGGCTCACTTGAGGGTAAGTGACTACCGCCACCCATGAACAACTGCAACACCAAGGGAACCAGGGGAATTGCAGATGCGTTGCCGGCCTTTTCAAAAGGAGTAGGCTCTTTTCTTGAAGGTCACTAAGTCGTATCGGTCCGGAAAATCGCTGGTGGTAATCGATTCCACGAGGAAGTTGTGCGAGGAAGAAAACATCTTCTAAATCGCACAGTGGTGGACCGCCAATCATCCCGATGGTGTGGATGGTATCGGGAGTTCTCCCGCGATGTGCGTTAGTGAAATTTGGCGTCTGGGATTAATCCGAACAATTCCTCAAAGCACTCCCCGTGGTAAAAGCGAAAGAAAATGCAAAGGGATGCAATATCTCTTCGCAGCGCTAGTGAATCGAGCCGATCGGAAAGGACTAGGTCGTGTCGATGATTCGAGCCGCTCTGCGCTGGATGCGGTCAAGTGGAAGGAGCTGGCACTGGGGAGCCCCAGCCCAGAGATATGAACAGTATTCCATGTGAGACCGAACCTGCGTCTTGAAAATTTGCAGGCATTGTGCCGGCATGAAACACTGTCCCCCTCTGCTGAGCACGCCAAGCTTTTTATAGGCCAATTTGGCCTTCTCTTCCAAGTAACCTAAAAACTGCACGTCACTCGATATTTCGACGCCGAGGATTCCGATACTGGCTGAGGCAACAAGGAGAGTGCCTTGAAACTGAGGAGATACGACAAAGGGGTTCTTTTTAGCGGTAAACGCGCAAACTTGTGTCTTCTGAGGATTAAACTGGGCTAGATTTAGTCGCCCCCAATCCAAGACTTTGTTCATCAAAGACTCGACTTCAGACACAAGTTTGTTCCGGTACTCGGCGACGTTTTCCCGAGAAATATTGGCACGGTCGGTGTATGGAGCATCATCAGTGCTGTCATCCGCATAGCAATGAATGTTACCGGTTTGCAACATATAATTGATATGCAGAAGAAACGCAGCCTTGTAGAACACCAGCGTTAATAGGCTTGTAGTCGGAGCATGCACCGTCTACAACGACCTTGATGCTATGATTTGCAAGAAAGCTGGTGATCCAATTGCACAATTTCTCGGGAAGCCCATAGGAAGGGAGCTTCGAAAGAAGCGCTTTGTGCCAAACCCGATCGAAGACCTTCGTAATGTCCAAAAAAACGCCAATGCCTCCCCCTTGGACTCTACTGCCTCCGCCCATCTGAGTTAGGTAGACCAGAAGATCACCAGCTGATCGACTCTGACCAAAAACGGATTGGTGGTCACAAACCAGCTGGTGATCCTCAAGGTAACGCACGAGCTGGCAATTTATAATGGATTCCATTATTTTGGAGAACAAGGAGGTGATGGCGATAGGCTTGTAGTTGGACGGGTCTGAGCGGTCGCCCTTTTTAGGGATCGGGTGGACAAAAGCTGTGTCTCATGATTTCGGGACTACGCCTAGGGAGTAGAAGTACAGGAAAAGACTCGTTAGAACCGGTGCCAACTCCGGAGCACACGTCCTCAGCACAATTGGGGATTCCGTCAGGCCCACTCGACTTGTGGATGTCCAGGAGAGAAGTGCTTTGCGAACCGAGCGCTGTGAGAACCGCACATCCGGAATGGAGCACTCACATCGCAGGATGGTCGGCGGTGTGTTCCCCCCGTCATCAAGAGTCGAGTTGAACGCAAATGGGAGCCAAGAAGGTGGGCTTTCTCTTTTGCGGCGTGGGCCAGTGAGTTGTCCTCCTTGTGCAGAGATGGTAGTGATGTCTTACAGAAATTCCCTTGGACAGCCTTGGTGAGAGACCAGAATGCACGGGTTCCCGAAGGAAGGCGAACTATTTTCTCGCCAATTCTGCCTATGTGCTCTGACTTTGCCCTGGCAATAACTCTTTTGAAGGACCTGGAGGCGAAGTTATACTTCTTTTTAAGCACGCTGGTGCTTACATCCCGAGCCGCCGAAGCCTCAGCCTAGGCCTGATAACACTCCTGCTTACTGCGTAATGCAGTCTTACAGGAGCGACCAAACCAAAGCTGAGATCTGCCTCCGATGGGTACCACAGATGATGGAATAAATAGTTTTAATCCCTGTAGCACCACATCAGTGACAGAGTCAGCAACAGCACTGGGATCATCCGGCGAGAAGCAAACCCGCCCCCATGGGTAGGTTGCAAAGAAAGACTGCACTATCCCACAATCTATGCCTTTTTGTGGTACACTTTACTGAGAAATTATCTCACTTTCAAGTTTGCGCTTTCACATAGTATTTTCGATAGATGTAGATGTCTATGGGCAACAGCACCCACTTACCATCAGGTGGACTGTGTGCTCGTTTGTCACCTTATTCTATAAAAAGACTTCGCAAGCCATTACAAAGTTGTAATTTTAGCTATTTGATAGAAAACATATACAAGTTTACCCTAAATCTAATTTTGCACTTTCGATTCACCAATTATCACCGTCAAAGTCAACTCAAATCCGAATATACACAGTCAGGTCATAAGTATTGTCACACAGTAAAAACTTTTCTTTTAGAATGCTGGCCACAAAAAGTTTATTGAATTCAATTTCGAATTGTTCATGAAAATAAAACTGTATACTTTTTAGAATTTTACTCATTTTAAATATGGAGTGGACGCTTAAAGAAGACCGTGTTGCAGTTATTGCGTTGCATCGTTGCGGTTACGCGCCAATTCAAATTTTTGACATACTGAAAAATTTGAATATAACCAAAAGATTCTTTTATCGTAACATCAAACAATACAATGAAGACTCTAGTGTAGATGACAGGTCAAGAAGTGGTCGCCCTTGGTCTGTTAGGACTACAGCAGTGATAAAAGCTGTGAAGGCGCGAATTCAAAGAAATCCCAAACATAAGCAGAAACTGTTGGCCCTTCAGATGGGGTTAAGCAGAACCACGGTGAAAAGGGTGTTAAATGAAGACTTAGGGCTTCAGGCATATCGAAGAAAAACAGGACATCGTTTGAATGCTCGTCTAATGGACCTGAGACTGAAGAGATGCCGCGCTTTGTTGAAGCGGTACGCGGGAAAAAAATATCGGGAAATTCTTTTCGGATGAAAAATTTTACCGTAGAAGAGAGCTACAACAAACAAAATGATAAGGTGTACGCACACAGTAGTGAAGAAGCGAGCAACCGTATTCCGCGTGTCCAACGAGGTCATTTTCCATCCTCGCTCATGGTATGGTTGGGAGTTTCTTATTGGGCTTATCAGAGGTACATTTTGTGAGAAAGGTGTAAAAACGAATGCACTTGTGTATCAAAATACAGTCCTGACGAACCTTGTGGAACCTGTTTCTCATACCATGTTCAATAACAGGCACTGGGTATTCCAACAAGATTCGGCGCCAGCTCATAGAGCGAAGAGCACACAATACTGGCTGGCGGCGCGTGAAATCGACTTCATCCGGCACGAAGACTGGCCCTCCTCCAGTCCAGATTTGAATCCGTAAGATTACAAGATATGGTAACACTTGGAGGAAAAGGCGTGCTCAAAGCCTCATCCCAATTTGGGGTCACTCAAGACATCCTTGATTAAGGCAGCCGCCGATATTGACATGGACCTCGTTCGTGCTGCGATAGACGACTGGCCGCGCAGATTGAAGGCCTGTATTCAAAATCACGGAGATCATTTTGAATAAACTTTAGTGTCATAAGAATCTATGTTTTCTTAAGTTCATTTTGGTATATAAATGGTTACATAATGAATAAACTTGTTTCAATTATTTTATATTAAACATGTGACAGAATTTATGACCTGACTAGGTAATATTAATATGTTAAATATATGTTAAGACATTAAATGTCGCCTCCATTCAATAAACGTTCTTTTTGTTTTATATTCATTTGTAATCCCGTTCAAAAACCAATTTGGAACGTTTGTCTTTAAAAGTTACTTATAAGACAATATCTGTAGTGTAATAATTTTCTTGCACACCAAATAACAGCTATAATACAGCAGTTATACAGCCTCTTTTGTGATTGTACGCATAAAGCTGCATAATTTGTGCCAATTTTTTACTTATAAGACCTGTATAAGCGCTTATACAGCTTTTACACAGCCAGAAAATACATATATCAATAAATTTATATGTAAATTTATATATCAATTTGTGTTTGTATATTTGTATACAAGTATACATGTGTATATTTTATATGTGTTTACGTCATAGCGAAATAAATATTAAAAATACAATAAAGTATTTTCAAATATTTCTCTATGTAACAGAGCGTTACTGGTTTTTGGCTGATTTCAAACAACTTCCGGCAATAATAAAACCGTTAAAGGCAAAGGTTACTTTCTCTATTTTAACAGGTTATTAGACTGCCCCGTTGGTCTGGTGGACGTTAACGCGATTGCCGATCATGAGGTCCCGGGTTCGAACCTCGGGTCGGTACAAAATCAGTGTTTAGGTTTTCTATCAAGAAATTCTCAATAGCAGCCCGGAGGTGCACCTGTGCTTGCGCCATACACTCGGGCACTATAATATTGTCCTGCACTGTTGACTTTATGATGAATTATCCACGGTGGAGGACAACATTATTATTAGGCTATATTCTCTAGGTTAATAGCAACGATGATTTTAAATTAATTTGATACCTACTGCGATTAAAAATACAAAACGTAACAATTTATGGCAAATCGTCCCAACGACGGAAGTGACCCAAGTCCAGCTGTGAACTTCAATTGGTTGATAAAAGCGTGATTGAAAAGTAGCGGTGAAAGAATACTCACTACCCCATATCAACCCGTGGTTGCTATAAGAGGCGACGGAGAACGACTAAAACAGGAGATGGGCAGCAGCATCTTCCTGATAACAGCTGAATAAAATATATTTGCAATTTTTATTAAAAAAAAATGAGGCAATCTATGGGGGAGGCCTATGTTCAGCAGTGGACTTTTACAGGCTATAATAGAATAGATAGATAGATAGATACTGGCTCCTCAGATACAAGTTCACATTAAGAGCCAGCGACTTTACATTTATTTGTTAAAATATATTCGTGAAATAAAGAATTATTATTATTATTATAGATAAATAATAATTAGTTAGTAGCAGCCTATATAACACGTCTCACTGCTGGTCACAGGCCACATCTCATTTTTTAAAGAGGCAATGTAGTGTTAACCATATGCTCTAACGCATTTTGACGGCCTAACATGTCTCCGAGCTTTTTTAATTTCTCCACCATTCTTTCACCACCGAACACGTTTTAAATTGGCATTTAAATTGCAATTAACAATTTCTCTGGTGCCAGTGTCGAATCCGGAATGCTCCCGTACCTTGAAATTTAGAGCCAGCGCTCATCCTCTGAAGTCTGAACTACCATTGATTCACCAAGTAAAGAATAATATACAATTTAACGTTGCGTTACATATTATCATAATTGATTTTACAACTGAACTGAAACACAATAATGATGTGATAATTATTGTGTTTCATTTCTAATGTTTACACAATGTACATCACTCACCTTCGATTTGCCGACGATATAGTCCTTATGGCAGAATCGCTGGAGAACCTAAGCACTATGCTCAATGACCTCAATAGTGTCTTCCAACGGATAGGTCATAAGGTACTATGGACGTTAAACATGATTTTTGTTTTTTCCATATAGATAATATGGACAAAACAAAAATCATGTTTAACGTCCATGTCACACCTATGCCGGTAGTTGTTGAGACCACTAAGCTCGAAATTGTTGACGAATATGTTTACCTGGGACAAATAGTCCGACTAGGTAAGTCCAACTTCGACAGAGAGGTCAATCTACGGATTCAACTAGACTGGGCAGCGTTCGGGAGTTTACGACACATCTTCTCGTCAAGCATACCTCAAAACCTCAAAACTAGATTGTACAACCAGTGCGTGTTGCTAGTGATGACCTATGGATCTGAGACGTGGTCCTTCAATGCTGGCCATATGAGGAAGCTCAACGTCGCTCAGCGAGCTATGGAGAGGGCTATGTTCGGCGTTTCTCTGCGTGATAGACTTAAATACGAGGATATCCGCAGTAGAACCAGAGTAACTGACATAGCCCAAAGGATTAGTAAGCTGAAGTGGCAATGGGCCGGCCATATAGCTCGAGGAACCGACAACCGATGGGGAAGAAAGGTTCTCGAGTGGCAGTCTCGTTACAGCAGGTGAAGTGTAGGGCGTCCTCTCACTAGGTGGAGTGACGACTTGGTAAGACATGCAGAAAGTCATTGATTGAGTAAGATGCAGGTGGCTCGGGACCGTGCTTTGTGGCATTCCTTGGGGGAGACCTATGTTCAGCAGTGGACTTGTGAAGGACTGTAATGATGATGATGATAATGATTTCTGATGTTTACGCAAACACTACACATTTAAATATAATTAGTTTTTACGAATAAACAATAAGTTACTATACACTGTCTGTCTGATGCTAAGAGGATACTGTGGCCTATAAACATCTACATTTATCCTCGATTTAGAAAATGCAGATGCGTTGTCACCCCCGAGGACTAGATAGAATGCCTCGTATCCAGTAAAAAGGGTCTCCGATTCTCTACACTCACCATACGAAACACAGCAACATTAAGCTGCTATTTACGCTATCATTCTGTGAGAGTGTGGTTCCACCCCGGTAGAGCCAACCCATACGTGCTACAACCATAATATGCTGCTGCAGCGTGGCTCTACCACATATAAACGAAGAGAGCTGGAGATTATTTGTACTGGAAACGAGGCATTCCATCTATTCCTCGGGGTTGACGACGCATCTTCATTAATCAAAAATAAATGTAGATATCTATGAACCATAGTATCCAATTACCATCACTCATTTGTCACTCTTATTTTATACAAGAAAAGGTTGACAACCTCAGTTTTCTATTGTATTTGAAGAGTTATCAGGAACTTGCCACTGCTTATCTCCTATTTAATTTCTCTATTGCCTATTACGACACCAATGGAATAATATAGGGCAGTGAATCTATTACGCCCCTGTGTATTGACTTAAAGATAAAATATTAATAATACTGGTTCAATGTAAAAATTGAAAATAAGGCTTTTTGATTGACATCACCCGGAATATCCTTCTTCTTTTAGGACGTTTCCTTGACACTTCATTTGCGTTTTAATAAAATCTAGGAAAAGGAGGAAAGGAAAAATACATTTTGATATTCCTTTTATGATCTCTCCTTTTATATTATATTCGTGTAAAGTATCGTAAATACATATATTTAAACTATTTTTTTTTCATTGATTTAATACAGCTTATCAAGTCCACTGCTGAACATAGGCTTAGCAATCACCTTGGTTTCTGTTTGTCTATAACAGAGGTTTTTGTCATTTAAAAAATATGCGATTACTAAAATACAAACATGAGTTTAAGAAATAATTGAATTCCTAATTAAATAGCTATTCCTAGTGGTAGAAATAGGTTCACAAATACTTTAAATAATTATGTAATTTAATAATTTCATTTAACTAACAAGGAAGCTTAAAAACAACAGGTATAAAACCTTATAAAATAAGAGAGATAATCTGCACTAAGAAACACGCATATATCCCAACGCGCACTTGTTCACTTTGTTCAATACGCTTAATTTGGCCATGATCTTGTTATCTTCAAATAATTTGAACCGTCTCGTTAGCCGATGATCCATAATGGAAACAACAATGGAAATAGTAAATAAAACTGGACCACAAAAATTGCAAGTAATTGATTACACAAATTTTTGTGTCAATATAACTGTTATAATAGTCAGCTGTGTTGGCATTAATTCGGCTAAAGCGTGGGATTCTGTGCCGGGTTGGTCAAGGTTGAAAACAACAAATGCGGCACTAATTTATGTTTTGATTGGATGTACAAGACGGTACACTCTAATGTTTTTTTATATTTACGCGAACACTACACATTGAATAAAACTATTTTTACGGATTTTATCGCGTCTAATTTTACTATTTTGAACCATGGTCACGGGGACTTCCGTTACCATCTTTAAAATTTAAAGCTAAATTTAACATAATATGTTTTAAATATATGTCTTATACCATCGCATCCTCGTTGGCCCATAGATCCATGGTTAAGAATCAAAATGCGAATGCATTGTTACCCCTGAGGACTGAATTGGAATCCCTCGTTTCTAGTGAAAAGGGATCGTTTAAAAAGTGACGGCTCGATAGCGTAACTAAGTTAAGTGTCTATTGTAGCTAAATTGCGGCTCTGTGCTATGGCTTCGATTCATCTATGGAGGAGATGACCTACAAATACGAACAATTTTTTGTATATTCAGTGTATTTGTCCATGTGCAAGTTTCGTGTGTAGTAACACTCCCACGAATAAAATGATAATTTATTATAAATGTTAAAAAACAGTGTTTTATAAGTAAAACATAAAATATCATATTTATTATTATGTAGATTTGCAAATTCTACCAATAAATCGAATCTCAGTATCAGTCTCGCACATTCGACGCGGCGGTTACTGGTACACGATTGTTATACTATAAAACTTACAAGTCAAGATTTTTCGGGCATTTCTCTAAGTCAACTTTTAAGACACTCACATGTCCTGAGTGATAATTGTGGAAAATATTCCCCTACGGGTCAACCTATAAAGGAAGGCTATGTTCAACTATGGCCTTTTGATAGAATGTAATGATAACAATGATGTTGAGGTGATACATATTATCTTAGAGCATAATTGAAATAATACGCAAATTATGTTTTATGATAACTCCGTCGAAAACGAATGCAAAATTTCACAGTATCTACGTGAGCACACCGAATTCGTCTCGGTGAGCACACCAAATTAGATTCTGGTGGCAACCATGAAAGTGTTTGTTTCAATTTTAAGAAATTTATCATGCCCTGCGGTGAAAGAAGTGAGGAAACTTACAAATTATCTGAGAAAATAAAATATTTTGAATATAATTGAATGATTTTATTTATAATTACTAAGAACATATTATTATACTTAGAATGTAGAAACTATTATAAAAGTTACATTATGGAAGATATTTGGATGATTGAGATCGTATTGAACTGAACGTAAACAAAATAAATATGACTACTACAGCCTATTAAATTACACTGCTGAACATAGGCCTCCCCATAGACTGCCTCATAGGGGGGATATTTCCCATAGTTGCCACGCTTGGAAAGCGGTTTGGCGACGGCAGTTATTATTTTTAGAAGTGACAAACGAACTCACAGTTCACCTGATGGTAAGTGGTTACTGCGGTCCATTGACACCTGCAGCCAACTTTATACAAAGAAGACCACAGATGCGTCGAAACTCCAGAATACTAAACTGGAATGCCTCACAGCCTGTAACTATACTGCCACTGTCTAATTTTTAGACCGGAACAGCAAATCAAACGCTGCTAGTTGGCAGCATAAATAAGAACGATGAAGTAGCTCTACCACCTAGTATGAAAATAATTTATTTGTTTAAATATATATTATAATGTAAAAATGTAGATTTGCTATTTAAAATTAACTTTATCGGTTGATTATTTTTTCAGCTAGAGGCAAAAAGAAAAAACTGGCGATCATGATTCCCCTAATGAATCTACTAGCGACATTTAAGACCAAACTTCTTCTTATCCCTATTCTTCTTACTGTGTTGTTGATAAAGAAGATACTCTTAGTGGCTGCTTTACTGATTCCGAGTCTACTCAGTACATTGAAGTCCTGCAAGGTAAAACGTTAGATTTTATTGGTTTTTAACCTTTCCTTTCTTATTAGCTTGTAAAAATCTACTGGAGCCCATCCCGTTGTAGGGAGGAATTGCCTCCATCACCACGCTTCACAGTTTTTTTTAAAGGGTGACAAACGAGCACACAGTCCACCTGATCGTAAGTGGTTTCTGTGGCTCATGGACATCTACATCTATCCTCGATTAAGGATCAAAATGCACATGTGTTGCCACCCCTGAGGACTAAGATGGAATGCCCCTTTTCCAGTAAAAAGGATCTCCGGTTCTCTACACTCACCATACGAAACACAGCAGCATTAAGCTGTTATTTTACGCTCGTATTCTGTGAGAGCGTGGTCCTTCCCCGGTCGAGCCATTTCATTCATGCTACGGCTATCATGTAGCTGCAACATGGCTCTACCATGTATAAATTTTTGTTGTAATGGCCTATCACAGTACCAGGCGTCTGCACTTTTGACGCTGTTTTCCGTCTCTTTCATGTGTATTACACCATCCGGCTTGAAATATATATAGTTATACTGCTATCTAGCAGAAGCGAAAATGGCTAATGAATTCTTTTTTGCCAATACTATATTTTTTCGCTTTCTTTTCTGCTTTATCAGCACGTAAAACTCAACTTCTGGACATGAGCCTCTCAAGTTACAGGTCTACATCTATCCTCGATTACGGAATGCCTCGTTTCCAGTAAAAAGGGTCTCCAGTTCTCGACAATCACCATACGAAAGAGAACAGCATTAAGCTGCTATTTTATGCTGGTATTCTGTGCGTCCCCGGTGGAGCCGACCCATTAGTGCTATAACTATACCAGTAATATAGCTGCAAAATGGCTCTTCCCGTTGCTGGTCTGTTTATTACTATCAAGAGTAAACAAAATGGTTATTCTGCCATCTAATGGAAGCCATGAGATCTTTCTAACTTTTACACAGTCGCATCTACGTCCGTATAGTGAAGATGTCGTCCCGTGCAGTGGCGTAAGAGGCGACAGAGGGAAACTGAGGCAGGAGATGGGCAGTATTATCTTTCGGATAACAGCAAAATAACAAAAAAACCCGCTCGCCAAGCATCCTTGGGATTTAGATTCCTTAGCCTATGTTGCTGTAATGAATGATAGAATGATAAAGGCCTCTTGCGAAACCCACGCGGTTGATGAATATAAAGTTAATTTCATTTTTTCCTTTTCCTAATATATGAGTAATTAAAGAATCTTGAGTATCGATTTTCCGATATTCCCGGGGTTGGTTATGAATAATGTTAAGGTTTAAAAACTAATGAACTAATGATTGGTCCATTATGTCAGAGGAAAGTATTTTATGCCTTTTTTAAATGTTGAAAAATCTGCCAAAAACATTACTCTTAGGGGTTGATTTTATACGTAACATATCATTGCTCTAGCATGCTTTATGGTCAGCTTAACTGGAGAAAGACCACGCTCTCATCTAATACCAGTGTGAAAAAGTAGAATAGTACTGCTGCATTAAGAATACAGGATTAAAAGAACATGAAACAAAGAGCAACTCTAATAATATATCATTAATTCTTGACAGCTTATCAGAAGTACACTGCTGAAAACGGGCCTCCCCTATAGATTGCTTCATTAACGGGATATTTGCAATAGTTGCCACGCTTGGAAGGCTTGGTTGGTAACTGCAGTTTTTATTATATTGTGTTGTCGTCAGGAAGATGCTCCTGCCCTTCTCCTGCTTAATTTCCCTCTGTCTCCTCTTACCACACCCACGCTATGATACAGGATAAGTAGTGAATTCTCTTACGCCGTCATTACATGCCACAAATCATCAAAAACATATCTTTATATATAAAAATTATGTGTCACATAGTTTGTCCGCTTTGAACTCCTAAGCTACTGAACTGGTTTCAGTAAAATTTGCACACTGTGAGCAGTTTGATCCAACTTATGCAATATGATAGTTTTATCCCGATAAGTGACCTTAAATATTTTTTATTACGAATTTAAGGATTTTTTATAAGACAAAGGGTTGTCGGAGAGGACAGAACAACGTCTGTCTGTCCAGCTAGTAGTTTATATAAAAATAATAACATAAACCGGACGGCTCCGTGGCGTAGTGGCTTAGCAATGAGTTGCGGCGCTGAGGGCCGCGGGTTCGAATCCCGCACGGAACAGGTATTTGTATGGCCTACGAATAATTGTTCCGGGTCTGGATGTTTGTCCTTGTGAAATTTATGTGTGTAAACTGCCCCCACGATACAGGAGAAAATCCTAGTGTACAGGTAACGGTTTTCTAATAAAAAAAAAGAATAATAATTTATTACCTTTGCGTTGCTAAATAAATGGTAGATGATGTGACAGTATATTTTATAATTTTTAAAATATTTTTATTTATTTTAATATTTTAAATATAAGTTCTTGCATCTTTTGAATACGTTTTAGTCAATATTAGCTGTACAAGAATAAAAGATTAGAGATTATTTTGTTCTTTGATGCAAGAAATAATTAGCTTTTAAGTTAATGAACATTATGAACTCAAGCTTGTTTAAGTAATTACATGCGGGTGTTAGTTAAAGTTTATTAAATTGAACACGAGTCGCCTCTTATCTTAAGTTCACTCTCAGACACTCTTGTAAGGTATTTGACAGATAAATTTCACTCAGCTGCTGGACTTCACTTAATTATATGAAGAAGAGCAGATAATAAATAAAAACATAACAAAGGAAAATATAATTTCCAAGTAAAATAGCAAAGCTTTGTTTATAAACTTTTTACTTCTTAAGTCTTGCGTAGCAACCTATAGTCTCTCTATTCGATAAAATTTGATACTTTAATTTAATTTATAAGCGGACTAAAAGTGTTATTTTTTAATTTAAATTAGTTCATTCTTAAATACTACATTACCATTACAGCCTATTAAAGTCCACTGCTGTACATAAGCCTCCGCAAAGGGGTAATATTTGCCATAGTTGTCACGCTTGACAAGCGAGTTGGCAACTACAGCTTTTTATTTTTAGTCGTTATTAGAAAGATGCTGCTGCCCGTCTTCTGATTTGTTCCTCTCTGCCACCTCTTACGAGACCCACGAGGATGATATGGGGTAGTGGATATTCCTACACCGCCACTAAACGGTATCGTACTCCATCCTAAATTACTCAAGATTAATTTTCCTGATGAGAATAAAGATACGTAAAATTGCGTGCGTGTACGTACACGCGGGTTATTAAATATACTTGCGCTTCATTTTAGCGTGGATAGATGATAATCTACTGAAACTAAGGCTTATATATTAATTTTATCACAATCACAATCATAACTTTTCAGGAAAAATAAAAACAAAACATAATTATCGAATAGTTCAGCAATCATACGTCCTATCAAAATAAATGATGAGGTTTCAATAGAAAGCAAATTTCCTCGATATAATTCGATAAAATTTTCTCCTGTAATAGTATCAAAAATGAAAACTTTATTTGCATATAAAGATGAAGCAAGCTTAGTGCGTTATGTGTATTAGTATTTATTTTTCTTAAAAAAATATTTTGGTACGTTGTTAGTAGCCAATAATTATTTTGTAGGTGGGTATATTACTCGTACTTGTGGTAATAAACCAACCTCCGCCATTGATAATAACTTTTATAGTTATCGAGTAACTCCTGCATGCCAACAACCTGCTCAATAACCAACCTAACCTAAATTAAACAGGAGATGGGCAGCCCATCAAAGTCAAGAAGATGCTGTTGCCCACTACTATAATTTTTCATTTTTCTTTGTTGCCTCTTACGACATCAATGGGACGGCATGGGGTAGCGGATTCACTTTGTCGTTTTTACTAATAAAATTGGTATCCGGTGCCCGTCACTCCATATACGAAACACTATTTCACGCTGGTATTTTATGCGAGCGTGGATTTTTTCTGGTCCGGCCTACCTATAAGTATTGCAGCTATAGTTTACACGCTGCTAGCGTGGCTCTACCATGTATATATAACACGCTAAATTACAGTAATAAAAGCAACATATTTTTATTAAATTTACTTCGTTCTTAGTTGTATTTACTCGTCATCACTTTATTAACCCCTAACAAAAAAATTATTAAATATGTCTCGTCTTTCCTCAATGTTGTATTTTTCAAAGTAAACAACTTGGTGACTGTGGTAGAACTCATATTAGATCCAAGAAGTACCAAGAGGTGAATCCAGAATTATAAAGTTTTTTCTTGTCTACTCATTGTTTTTTTACAAAGTGCGCGTTTTTACGACAGTGGTAGAGTAGGTGCATGCGGAGAAGACTCTACATAATATTGTACTCCATACTTGGAGACGTGTTCGTGATTTTATAAAAATAGAAGCATTCGGTTGTAATGTTCTGTCTTCTTATTGATGGTTGTTTAGTGATTACTCTTAGGTGTCGTTACTAAGTACGTTTTGATTTACTACACTAATAAGCCTAAATGAGGCACGCAGCAGCTATATTAATTGCAGCAGGAATAGGTCGACTTAACCGGGGTAGGACCACGCTCTTACAGAATATCAGCGTAAAATAGCTGCTTAATGCTGCTGTGTTTCGTATGGTGAGTGTAGAGAGCTGGAGATATTTTTTACTGGAATCGAGGCATTCCATCATAGTCCTCAGTGGTGACAACGCATCTGCATTTTGATTCTTAATCGAGGATAAATGGAGATGTCTATGGGCCACAGCATCCACTGCCTATCAGGTGGACTGTGTGTACATTTGTCATCCTTATTCTATTAAACGAAGCTCATTCATAAAATTAGACTTACAAAGTTCATTTTTAATTTTGATATTGTTTTGCACCAAGATCTAATAATATATTATTCCCTTCTTCCAGATAATTGGTCCTCATTCTTGAAGGTGCGATTAAGTTAATGTTTTCTACAATAAATATGTAAATATCAGAAAGGGTTGGTAGCTTCCTTAATGAGATAATTCAAATATGGTAGGTGTGCATGATCTGGGCTCGATATAATGTACACTAAATTTAATAGTTCTGATAAATTGTATTTTTCCTATCATTTATAAAATGCTCTCGTGTAACTTGTATTGTTTAAAGACTTAAAAAAATGTTAACAAATATATATTTTAATTTAATTCGAAATCAAGATGTAGCAGTTAGTTATTAGGTAAAGGACACCTACACAATATCTACGAATATGTGACTGCTATATGGGTGTGAAGGAAAATACCAATATTTCCTTGATTATTAGCTTATAATGTAAAATACCAAAGTAAACACTATAAATAAGTCACTCAATTCTGCAACATTGACTTATTGAAAACTGTGATCATTTTTAATAATCGAAAAATTGGTAAAACACTGTTACTGTTTAACACGATTTTTTTCGGATGTATACAGTTTGATAAATGCTGCTGTTTCGTATGATGAGTGTAAAGTACCGGAGACCCTTTTTACTGATACGAAACATTCCATCTTATTCTTCGGGGGTGACAACGCATCTGCATTTTGATTCTCATTTAAGGATAGATGTACATATATGTACATATATGGGCCACAGAATCCACTTACCATCAGGTGGGCTATGTGCTCACTTGCCACTCTTATTCTATAAACAACTACAGTTGCGATGATGTGTCACATGCTCATAAACAATTGTTTCAAGCTATATGTACTGACGGCTTTGTTCAACGGCAAAACATTTTTTTTCCTAACAATAAATTAATGATCATATTCTTTGTCAATTTTTATTAAAGTCCAATGCCGAACAAATGCCTCCCCCATAGATTGCCTCAACCTGTTCAGCAGTGGACTTTAATAGACTGTAACGGTAAAGGTAACATTACATTTACACTTTCATATTAATTAAAAATTGACACCGCTAGTGATAAGAGCTAGTTGGCAGAGTTCTTGGCATAATACAGCAGGGAGTAGGACTGTATGACAATTTTAATTTTAGTTTTTTCAGTATCATAATAAGTATTGAATTATTATGTTAATCGTGTTCTTTGGCATTTCATGCGGTAGTCCTATGTCCAGCAGTAGCTTGTGAAGAGCTGCGATGATGGTGATGATGATTTATAATATAAAATAAAAATAAATACGCCATGTATTTCTTACGTAATAGAGTCCACTTCCCCATGTCATCCCGTCGGTATCGTAAGAAGCGACATAGGGAAACTGCAATAGAAAATGGTCATCAGTATTTTCCACATAATAACTCAAAACAATAAAACACAACAGTAGTTGACAACCCGCCTGCTAAACGTTGCAATTATAGCAAATATGAGGGAAGGTTGAATCTATATGGAAGCTTATGTTAAGCTGTGGCCGTTTATAATGGATGATAAATAAGGAAAACAATACCTACAATGCATTGAATTTCTGCAAGTGAGTGTAGAGACCCGGTGACCATTTTTAATGAAAATGAGGCATTCTATATGAGTCCCAAACGCATCTGCATTTTAATTCGTAATCGAGGATAGATGTAGATGTCTATGAGCCACAGTAACCACTTACCATACAGTGGACTGTGTGCTGGTTTGTTACCCTTATCCTATATAAGAAAAGGAACCATCTAGTTTTATTGATCGTTCTAACAACATGGGAAACAACATTCTTATTATTAACGGTATTTTTCAGCACCATCATCCCATGACGCACTATTCATCATACTTCGACGGAGGATCCTCGGATTTCAATTCAGATTACGGCAGCAATTATGCTTATTCATCGAGTGGCGGTTATGGGAAAGACTTCGCCGCCAATAGGGCGTATTTACTACCAAAGCACAGGCCAACACCCGCTTCTATGTATTTTACCGCCCCAGGAACAACCGCCTAAAATAATATTAAAAAATCAAGGTGTGGCTGTGTCGTGGAAGTGGCCGTGTGTTTTATGTGAATACGTGTACATACGTAACGGCGGCGCTCCCCCCTCCGTACAGTTACACGATGCACCACAGTCCTCATTCAACGTAACGAATTCTTTTATCCTTTAGCAATCAAGTGGTGTAATTAAATTTTGGATGTAGATTATAGATATGTAGTTGCAACACCAAACTCTATCCCCGATTTTGTTATCACCGGTTTTCTGAATTACCTCCCACTATGCAAGCAAACTTAAAGACGTATTCACGGCAAAACGTAGCATTGTGTTAACTTATTACTTTTTTAGTTTAATAATTATTTATTGTGAAAATAGTTTAGACATAAATTATTAAAAGTATAATTTTAGGTTTTGTTTTTTAAGATGAGTTTACTGTTTTTTTTTATTTAACTTTAAAATGCTAAATGAGTATACGATTCTTCTTCTGAAAAGTGGCTACTGTAGTCTATGGACGCAAGGTAAACAACGTGCACCTTCACTTCTATTTCTTCAGAAGTATTTAGATGAAATGCCTACCATCCTTTATTACGTAATGGCTATTCATGCCCATCAAACGAAACAATACAGTAGACAATACAGAGAACTGGGAGGCGAATAAGAAATACTCGTAAGTAGCTTAAATAGCGAAGACTCATTGGTAGAAAAAAATGTCCTCCCACCCAGTGACAATTAGATGTTTAAGAATTTATAAAGCTCTTTATAATTACGGTCAATATTATATTGGTCAACCTATATTAATTAAATATTATTTAAACTTACGCCTGTATTAAGTCCCAGTCGAAACCAGTGTCAGGAGGCGGTTTAGGTCAGTATTTATTTAAATGTAAATTTTAGATATAATGTTAACATGAATATGTTTTCAGGAGTACAAATAACACGATATTATTCTTATATATAAATAATAATAAATAATTATAAATTTAGCCTGATTTTTAAACTATTTGCAACACAATGTAATATTACGTACATTCTATTTTTCTTTATCAAACCTTATGGAAATATCGATGTAGATGATAGCATTATTTACAAACCTTTGTGGTTTATAGATGCTATTTGAATGATATGCTTTTGTATTCAACTTTGAAATGATAATTAAATTACAAAAAAATATGCGAAATAGATAAAATATATCGTTTGAAACGAGTAAATAATTTTAATCCTGTTTTTCCCTTTAAACTAACTGAAATTAAAAGCTTTTAATAAATAAACCACATTTATTTAAGATTAATTTAAGATTTAATTAATTATTTACATTATCATTGTTGTTTGTAGATATTATAAGGTTTTATTCTATCTTGTTTTATGTATTGTGACTAAAACTATCGTTCCATTTTTTTTATAATTAATCTAACAAATGACTGATAATAACTTATTACATTATTAGTTTAGTTTCATTATTTATATAATGATTTTTTTGAAATAAATACACTTGTGAGAGATTTATTAAAAAGACATTGATTAGCACAATGATGTTTTAATGATTTCATATTATTTTATTTAGGCCACTTAATACTGAAAATATTTTAACCAACTTCGAAAGTTCACCCAAAGAGTAAAACATAACTTTTAATAAAAAGTAAAAGCTAACGTCAAAGAGCTAACGGTTTACAATTGACGAATATATCGTGTAACATATAATTTAAAAAAAAACATAAAATCGAATTGCAAGAAAACCCCTTTTTTAAAGTTGGGTAAAATTAGTTTCACATTCTGAAGTTGGGGCTTTAATTCTTGTGTACACTTTAATTCTTCGACTGCCTCGTTGGTCTAGTGGTCGTAAACACGGTTGCTGATCCCGGGTTCGAATCCCAGGTCGGATCAAATATGGTTTTTCTGTCAAGAAATGCCCAGTAGCAGCCCGGAGTCAGGAAGCGGTGTTGCACCCCTGTGCCTCAGAAAACACGTAAAGCCGTTGGTCCTGCGCCTTATCTCTCTCCAGTTGTGTCAAATAACCATCACATCGGACTATGAAAGTGAGGGAATAGAGAGTGCACCTGTGCTTGCGCATACACTTGGGCACTATAATCCTGTCCTGCGCAGATGCCTAGTCACCTTTGAGACTGGCCGCCGTGACCGATATTCGATCTGGAAGACATTATTCTTCTATACATTATGTCTTAGCACTGACTTTATACTGTGAATTTGTTTTATTCTTTTTTTTCTTTGCAATCGGCCTTTACTTTTTATTAAAACATAATTTTTACAATTGATTTAAATCTAATGTCATCTTTCCTTAACGCTAAATATTCATATCATTGAACTTAATTTTTTAAGCCTATCACTCTCAAAGTTATTACTCTCCACCATTTAGAAAATCCACTTTCACGCAGTTTGTTTTCTTTTTAATACTTCATCATCATCATCGTTTTAATCATAAACCTGTTAAGTTCTTGGATTTAATCTAGATCTAAGATTTGTCTTAGAAACGCTTAGCAGGTGGATTGACGATCGCAGTACCAGACGTCTCGCAACTTTTACGCTGCTGCCCGTCTTATGTCTGGGTATTTTAAGATTGGCGTAAAGGTATAGTTACACTGCCTTTTATCGGAGGCCAAGAGATCTCTTATTACACCAAAGTGAATATTCCAGGTCATTATTAATACCTGCAACCAACTTCAATCAATGAAAACTACAGATGCGTTGTCACCTCTTAGGACATTAGTCCAAAGAGGTGACAATTATATATTAATATAATGCTTCCTTGAGTTTTATTTTTTATTTTTAGTCGTTTTTAGGAAGATGGTGGTGCTCATTTGCTGATTTTTTTCCCTCTGTCGAGGCGACACCCACGGGATGATATGAGGAAATCAATACTTTTACACCGCCGTTACACAGTAATATAATGCCTCATGCCTCATGGCGGATTTAATTATACTGGCTTTCTATACCCTTTAAACGGAAATACAGCAGTGCGAATAATACTGCTTTGCAGTAGAATTACTGAGGTGGGTGTTGCCTGCCTATCGAGACAAACTCTCTGGATAGGCAGGAACGAATTTTATGGTGGACTAACTTCCTGTGTAGCATTCCCTGACAGTCAACCCTGGGTGTCAAAGATAAATGTTTTGTACGTGGTAGAGCCACGCTGCAGCTATATTATGGTTGTAGCACGAATGGGTCGGCCCGACCGGGGTAAGACCACACTCTCACAGAATAACTTAAGGCTTAAGCCTGCTGTGTTTCCTATGGTGAGTGTAGAGAAGCGGAGACCCTTTTTACTGGAAACGAGATATTCCATCTTATTCCTCAGGGGTGACAACGCATCTACATTTTGATTCTTAATTGATAATAAATGGAAATGTCGATGGGTCACAGCATCCACTTACCAGCAAGTGGACTGTGTGCTTGATTGTCACCCATATTCTATTTAAAAGAAAACCCTTACTTAAGTCGTTGAATCCAACAAATCGTTTAATTCGTCTTCCATGCAGCTTGCATTGTTGAGCTTTTTGCAGCCCTGAGCTTTTTGCAGCCCTAAATTTCCCAAGGGCTTTGTGCAGCCCTTGGGAGATTTTGACAGCAACTTGAGCCAGCAGACAGCTGTCATTTGGCGATGGTATCTCAAGGCGCCTAAGCGGACAGACATCGTAAGGTGTAAACTCCAGTCGTACGTCGGAGCTTACACACACTTTTTTTTCTATAATATGTACCCAACGTTGTATTTCTGTCAGATGTTTCTCTCTAATGCGTCTTGTTATTAATGGAGGACAGTGTAAGGAAAATGAAATATATTGCGGTACATACTTTACGAGGAAATTCGTGAGATGGAGAAAACATAAAAGTCCGAATTAAATAATAATAAAAGTTTATATAACTTTATGCACATGTTTAAATAACTTTAGGCACATCTTCATTATTAAATGAGAATTTGTTCGAGGGATATTAATTAGAACCTGTATGCTGAGATTCATGTCGGAAGGTCAATAAGCCGCTATAAGTCTTCTTACGCGGCTCATATTAAAATGCTGTTTAAATGAACAAGAATAAAGAGGAAATATTTTGATATTGAATTAAAATGTATTTTGAAAACATTTCATAATATATCACAGTGTTTTTTAAATAGAACATTAAAAGAAATGAAAACTTGGAGCATTAGTAGTAGCACCACCTAGCATATTAATGTTAGGTTATTTTTTATCCGAAACATTATATAGATATAGATACATTTTATTTAATCTGGTACCTATTGGTAGTGTTAAATATATCTTAGAAAATTTATTAATTTACATAATTATTATCATTTGACCATTTTTACTGGAAACAAGGCATTCCATCTTAGTCCTCAGAGGTGACAACGCATCTGCATTTTGGCAACAGAATGCACGTACTATCAGGTGAACTGCGTGCTCGGTTGTCACCCTTATTCTATAAAAAAAATCCACCAAGTTACATCCATAATATAACAACACAACTTGATTGTATCGGGAGGGAAAATGTAAGCGTATGCCTTTGGTGTTCGTGTGCGTGTGCGTGTGCGTTTTATTTGAAATAACATTTATTAATTACTTGACGACGGCACCATCTAGTATGTGCGTGTGCGTTTGCGTATGCGTTTTGTGTGCATGGGCGTGTGCGTGCACGTCAGCGTGTACGTGTTCGCGTGTGCGTGCATGAATGTATGCTTGCGCGTTTTAGCGTGCGTGTGCAAGTTTGTATGCGTGTGAGTTTAATTTTTTAATTTTTTTTGAAATAACATATATTAATTAATAGAATCAGGCGTTACTTTGCGGAAATCCATTATATTAAAGTTGGAAAAATTTACTTTGCTAATATCCGCTCAATAAAATAAAATAAAATGATGTGTCTTACCTAGTTTGATTTCCCGTTTGTTTCCCGTCACCACTAATCCCAGCACCACTACTCCCACCACCACTACACTAGGAAAGACACACCACCGACGACAATGCGACACGTGTTTCGCCTCTACACGAGGCATCTTCAGGTGTAGTAGACTCTACGGTGGCTGACCGCTAAGTGAGCGGCGAGCCAAAAACAGCTGCTATTTATAAGACTCGCCGACGCAACCGCTTCGGCGAGTCTTCCTTCTTATTTATTAATTACTTGGCGATAGCACCATCTATGGGATTATAGATAGATATCTAGATATCCAGATTTTTGATTTGCTGTTTTGGCACTTAACCAACATGTTTTGTGAATATTAGCCATTTTGGTTTATGATATATAAAACATTTTCAAAAATAACTTGACTACTTCATCGCCATTTATCGGATCCGAGCTTAGCTATAAACCATCATCGCGATAAAACAAATATATTACCATTGATCAAGACTTTCAGAAGTTACACGATTACTAACAGATGCACCAACGATTATATAATATAATATAATAAAGATATTGTTTACCTTTGCAATACAATCAAAAGTTAATCAATGATAATAGAGTAAGTGCACAAACTGGACAATAGCTAGAAAAATGCAAAAATTATCTAATAAGGGATTACCTTTACAGCCTACTAAAGTCCACTTACTGAACATAGGCCTCTCCATAGATTTCCTCATAGAGGGGATATTTTCCATAGTTGCGAGGCTTGGCAAGCGGGTTGGCAACCACAGTATTTTTTATTTTTAGTTGTTATTAGTTTTTTTTACGTGGTAGAGCCATGCTGCAGCTATATTACTGGTAAAGTTGTAACACGAATGGGTCGGCTCAACCGGGGAGTGACCACGCTCTCACAGAATACCAGCCTAAAATAGCAGCTTAACGCTTAACAAGGCATTCCATCTCAGTCCAAAAGGGTGACAACGCATCTGCATTTTGATTCTCAATTGGATAAATGTAGATGTCTATGGGCACAGCATCGACTTATTATCAGATAGTCTGCGTGATCGTTTGTCACCCTATTCTATAAAAAAATAATTAAGTTCATACTGAACATCCGATTTTTAAAATTCAGATTTTGTATTATATTGCCTTGTAATCATTGTTATATTCAAAGATATAAAATATAATAAGATGCCCTTCTGGCCTAATTTTAAACGGCAACAACTTTTGTAAGAATGGAAGCTTCCAACTATGCACGAGATATAGATGTTATTTGTAATATGACCGTGACTTCTGTTACACATTAAAATGCACATTTTTTTAAAGAAACAGTGTAATAATAATAAAAACTTATATGAGGTCTAAATGATTAATAAAAAAAATATTCTGGAGTTGACCGTAGTAGCGGTGTAAGAATATCCACGACCCCATATTGTCTCGTGGATGTCGTATCAGGCGACAGAGGGAATCAAAACAGGATAGGAGCAGCAGCATCTTCCTAATAGTAACTAAAAAATAAAAAATTGCGGTAGCCAACCTGCCAAGCTTACCGGCCATGGTAAACATTCCTTGAATAAACCTTGTGACCAGGAGTAGTCATGCTGTAAAAAAAATTAAGTCCAAGGTATATTCTTAAAGAAAGTTTCACTGAGAGGATTTGCGACTCTTTTGTAGGACCCTTCCTCCACCAAACTACGATTGAAGCAGGATTATATCTACGTAAACCTTTTCCCAAAAGCTGAGTGGCTTTTTATTATTCATCGATCCACTGCCTTAAACTGCAGGAACTGATTTAGGGCATGTTCTATAAACTGATGCTTAAAAATTGACCGATGCCTGCACACTTCCTTACGTGTTAGAGCCACACTGCAGTCATATTATGGTTGTATCACAAATGGTTCGGCTTGACCGGGGAAGGACTACGCTCTCACAGAACGCCAGCGCAAAATAGCAGCTTAATGTTGTTGTGTTTCGTATGGTGAGTATAGAAAACCGGAGACTCTTTTTACTGGATACTAGACATTCCATCTTAGTACTCCGGGGTGACTACGCATCTGCATTTTGATTCTTAATCAAGGATAGATGTAGAAGGATGTCTATGGGTCACAGTATCCATTTACCATCAGGTGGGGCTGCGTGCTCGTTTGTCACCCTTATTCAATAAAAAAAACACTTTGCGCAAAGCAATCGCTACACTTCAGTTTTCTTTAACACTATGTAAAAAATCCTATGTAAAATAGTAGCAAATTTATTTTGAAGTTCCTGGCATTAAAACGCATTTCAAATATGAATTTTAGAAAAAAAACTGCCGTAACTAAAATTATTTATTATAAGGGCAGACTAGCTAGTGATAAAAGTGTGTAGATACGTAAATACAGACTGCCACGTAATAGCCAGATATTCTAACGAAAAAACTGTAGGGTATTCAGACAGAGATATTTTTTAAGCCAGTAGTGAATAAATAAATACCCCAATAAGTATTATTGCCGTGTGTAGACATGTTTCAGTAGTAAATGATTGGTTCATTTGACCCGAGTCGCATCAAATTATTGATGATTGTATTTACATTTTTTGAACTTTCCGGATCAAAAGTTTGACAGGACCTACGACCAGAGAGTATAGTAACGTCCAACAACCAACATTATCGAGCGCGTCTCACAGATCACAGAAGACTGAAACTCGAAAAGATCAATTTGTATGATCGACCCGAATGACTTCGACTTTGACTTGTTTCTGTTTCTGTTTCCGGTTCTTAAGACGAATCAATATTTGAATGATCTGGTGACTAAAAAATGAATGAATGACACATGTCTAGCCGTGTGATATTAGCGTAAGTGATTCTATCGCCCCATTTCGTAGGGCCCGTCTCCTGGGTGTTGTAAAAAGCCGACTATGACAAATTTCAGAAAAGTTTCCGCTTTCATAAGATGGCGGTATAACAATTTCGTTAACGCCAAATATGTAACTCAGATTTTGACGGCTCCGTGGCGTGTGCAAGTGGGGGTAAAGTTTAAAAAAAATAATTGAAAAATAAAGAGAGATTGGTGATAGGTATTAGCGTGAAACATATTAGACGTATGGTAATGCGATCATACCGTCTGCCAAGCAAAAATTAAAGCAACAGTGGACTTTTACGAGCTGATGAAGATGAAGAGGAAGTAATTTATTAAACTAGCGATCCGCTCCGGCATTGCACGGGTGATTTCTGAATCCCAATAACAGCACCACCTACCGGGTCCTATTGTGAATCTAAACCATTCTCGAATCAACATAATCATATACACAAAATTTCATCAAAATCGGTTCTGCCGTTTAGGAGGAATTCAGTCACAATCACACGGTCAAGAATTAGCATACGAACTAATTTTTATAAAAACGTATGAAAATCGTTACATTATTACTTTGTTATACTCGTAACTGCCCTAGGGTAGATTCGTTTTCGATTTAGAGTTCTTTTTATTACCAACTTTTGAAGTCCTGTTTAATTTGCCTAAAAAGTTTTTGGTCTTATTTTCCGTTTAACTTGTTTTAAACAAATTTGGGAAAGGACAAAGTTTTCTTCAAAGTTTCAGGGCTTGTTAATAAAGGTTTATCCTTATTTTAACCTAAAATAAGACAGTAAGTGCTAGAAATACACGTAATATAATATATAATTTCTTAATTAGTCTTTTATTGACTACGCTTATTGTATAATCAATACAAAGGTATGACGAGATAGGTTTGAAATTGAAATGAAAATTCAATAAACAGTACTGGCAAAACCAAATTTATTAAGTCTTAAGAGTCCGAGGGTTATTAAACAAAAAAACAATTCAACTGCGCGAAGCAACAGACAGCCAGCGCCATCTATGATCGCACTTAGGAACCAAAATCACGAAACACTTATGTCAATATTAAGAACTACCGTAAAATCTCTGTTACATTTTTCAGCTTCGATAATCATCAGGGACTGAATGCTCCTTTTTAATTATCATAAATCAGTGCTTGATTACTATACCACATGATGGTAAATGGTATTGTTGTCACAGAAGTTAAGCGCAGTAACTTAGCCAAACAAAACCTATTTACTTTTAAAATCTATTTTCCTTGAAGACAACCATATCTCTTAATTAGAACTAATTACAAAATTTATTTTTCCTTTTAAGCGCTACCTGGTATTTACACTTAGAGACCTACTTTGCCTTTGTTTCGAATAAAAAGATAAAAGTACATTTACGTTTCTTTTCAACTGTTTTTGCAACTCTTAATATTCTTAAGCGCCGTTTTCGGAGAAATACTGTCTTATGAGTTTTTTTTAAAGAATAATGGTGATAAACGAGCACACATTCCATCCGATGGTAAGTTGATGCTGTGGCCCATAATATCTACATGGATGTAGATGGTATGGGCCACAGTATCCACTTACCATCAGGTGGGCTGTGTGCTCGTTCTGTTTCGTATTCAATTAAAAAAGTACTTTGCGCAAAGCAATCTACACATCAGTTTTCCTTTACGCCGCAATCCATAGTGTAATTTGACATTACGGTGAAAAATAATATGTAAAATGACGCAAATTCATTTTGCAATTTGAATTTTAGAAAAATAAAAACTACCGTAACTAACATTATTTATTTTATGGCCACACTAGCTTGTGTTACAAGTGTATGCGTAAATACAGATGATAATAGTCAGATGTTCTAACTAAGTCTAAAGTCAGAGTAGTCAGTGAGTACCCCACTCAGACAGAGATATTTTTTTAAAGGAGTAGTGAATAAGAAAATACCTCAACATGTACTATTGCCGCGTGGTACTATCGTCAGTGATTCTATCGCCCCATTTCATGGGGCTCGTCTCATGGGTGTTGTATGGAGCCGACTATGAGAAATTTCAGAAAAATTTCCGCTTTCATAAGATGGCGGTATAACAATTTCATTAACGCCAAATATATAACTCAGATAAGAATATTCTATTCTATTTCATTCTATCTATTTGACGACTTGTGTTATATAATTTTGTATGAGCTGAAATCAGAGGATAAACCATAACAACACAAAGCTTTGATAGTAAACATAATAAGCCTATAAATATTCAAGTATTATTTTCATCATTATAATATCTTGATAACTTAAACACAGTATTCTCAAAGCTTCTTTGATAAATATAGGTTACACAAAGACTTAACAGCTCCAGCTTTACGCGTCAAGTTCAAACTTATACCAACTATACAGCTCTAATAAAGATAATACCTGCGTTTATTCCACACACTTTCATTCTTGATACCTTAATATAAATAGTTTAGTTATTAAGGCATTAAGATCATAAGTTAAATAGAAAGAATCCTTTTCGTCTCAACGCAAGCTAAAAGTACCAAAAATTAGCAGATAAACTAAGTAAATTTAAACTAATTTGGAGTAGACGTACCATAGAGTGTAGACAGGTAGGTAAACGTAGTGTGGGAGAACCCTTGCCAAATGGAGCAACGATCTACGCAAGGCAGCTGGCAGCTTCGCGAAGCCGAAGATGGGGCTAAGTGGCGCGCCTTGGGAGAGGCCTATGTCTATGCCAGATGGTACATAGACATAGGCCTCTTCCAAGCGCACTGGCTGATGCTTCTGGCTGATGATGAAACTAATATATAAAAAACAAATGAAAATCGTTAAATATTATTTTGTTATAACAGCCCTAATAAGATATATTGCTTTTGATTTAGAGTTCTTTTTATTTTAATTGTTTCTTCATTTGAAAACCAGGTACTAACTTTTAAAGTCCTGTTTAAATTGCCTGAAAAGGTTTTTGATCTTATTTTCCGTTCAACTTATTTAAAGCTAATTTGGGAAAGGGACAAAATTTCCCTTAAACATTTCAGGGCTTGTTAATGAAACATTTATCGTTGTTTTAATCTAAAATAAGACGTTAAATGCTAGAAAAACACGTAATATATATCTTGATAAGTATTTTATAGACCACGCTTATGTCATTATTAAGAACTACTGTAAAATCTCTGTTACGTTTTTCAGTTTGGATAATCATCAGAGACTAAATGCTACTTTTAATTATCACAAGTCAGTGATTGATTACTATAACATAAGATGGTCAGTTGTGTTGTTGTTACAGAAGTTAAAGCGCAGTAACAGCCAAACAAAACCTATTTACTTTTAAAAATATATTTTCCTTGAAGACAACCATATCTCTTAATTAGACGAAAAAAAAGACGCTGATGAATTCTTCCACACCATTGCTGCATTAAGATCACTGAAATTAACCTACAACAAAGCGGTGGAGACTTACTGAGCGTCTGGTCAAAGTTATTAGTTTTACCACTGCTTCGGAAAAAGCCTCTGTCCTAGGATGAACCAGCAAGAAACCCCGCGGGATTTTTTAATCAAAGTAAAATTATACAATAAGAACTTGTACAAACTACTTACAAAACTTATTTTTCCTTTCAAGCGCTACCTGCTAGTTACACTTGAAGGCCTGCCTTGCCTTTGTTTCGCATAAAAAGGTAAAAGTACATGTACGTTTATTTTCAACTGTTGATATTCTTAAGCGCCGTTTTCGTAGAAAAACTTTCATATGAGTTTTTTTATAGAATAATGGTGACAAACAAGCACACAGTACATCCAATGGTAAGTGGATACTGTGGCCCATAACACAGTATCTATCCTCGATTAAGAATCAAAAGGCAGATGCGTTGCCACCCATGAGGGCGAAGATGGAATGCCTCGTTTCCAGTAAAAGGGTCTGCGGATCTCTACACACAATACGAAACACAGCAGCATTGAGCTGCTATTTTACGCTGGTATTCTATGAGAGTAAAACGCAGACGCGTTGCCACCATGAGGACTAAAATGGAATGCCCCGTTTCCAGTAAAAGGCTCTGCGATTCTCTACACTCACCATACGAAACACAGCAGCATTGAGCTGCTGTTTTATGTTGATATTCTATGAGGTGTGATCCTTACCCGGTCGAGCCGATGCATTCGTGCTACAATCATAATATAGCTGCAGCATGGCTCTACCACGCTTAAAGTCGGTTTGTTAATAAAAATTAAATAAGAAAAGACACGAAATATAAAATTGACCAAAAAGATTTTTGAATTCTTGTTGCGTACAGTACACATCATTGTTTCCTTGACAACAATAGTAGAATCGTGCTTTGAAGCGAAATGTTCAATCTAATCTTATTCATTCGTGTTCTCCTCTATCTGTCTGCCTTATAACGGCAACATAAAAGCTTCTTTAATGTATTTTGAGCTTTATATAAGTTTAGAATTCAAATTCAAATTTATTTAGTTGTGAATACATGTAAAAGATAGAATAGCTCTTCGAAAAAATTAAGTTCTCTGTATTTAACCCTTACGTATACAAACATTATAGCCACTATTAAATCTACTATATTCTACATTTAAATTATTTCATTACATTATTCATATTAAATTTTATTAGAATGCTTAACAATTATATAATTAAATTACCTATATATTAATGACAATAGGATATTTACAATATTTAGTCTAATCAAATGTCAAAATGATATATTTAATGTCATTATAATATGCCTACTGATGCGTCGCTTAAATATTCATTAATTAGTAGTAGCATTTCTTAATTATAAATGTTATTTCATGAAATATAAATGAAAATTTATTGTAGATTTAGATAATATACTAAAACGCTTATTCTAAGTAAAGATGTGTAAAATGAAATTGTATGAATTTTATTTTACGTCGATTGTTTATTATGAAATAATCATTAAATATTTCAGGATTGGTTTTTGTTTTTGTTTGGAATTTTGTTACTTTGGTTTCACAAACGGTCGCATCATCGTAATTAATGAATTTGAATACCACTGCTGTGTTTGGTATAGTGAGTGTAGAGAACCGGATACCCTTTTACTGGAAAAGAAGCATTCCATCTTAGTCCTCACGGATGACAACGCATCTGAATTTTGATTCTTTATTGAGAATAGATGTAGATGTCTACAGTTTGCAACCACTTACCATCAGGTGTACTGTTTGCCCGTTTGTCACCCTATCCTATAAAAAAAAAATGTTAAGTAAATCTTTGAGTGTTGTGTTAAGTAAAAATTTGAGTTTTTTAAGTTTATTAATAAATTATTTGACTTTAGCCAGCCGATTATATTGTTCAAGTTGATATTAATAACATTTTCATAATTATTTATGTCTGTACATGTAAACACCAGAGATTATGTATAACGACAGTTTAATTATTTCAGTAATTCATAAATAGATGAAAATAAATTGGTTCCAACTTCTTTACGTGGTAGAGCCACAGTGCATCTATATTATGGTTGTAGCATGAATGTGCCGGCTCGACCGAGGAAGGACATGCTTTCACAGAATAACAGCGTAAAATAGCAACTGGATGCCGCTGCGTTTCGTACGGTGAGTGAAAGAGAACCTGAGTTCCTTTTAATGGAAACGAGGCATTCCATATTTTGGTCTCACAATGCATCTGCATATTGATTATTAATCAAAGACAGATGTAGATGTATTTGGCCACAGCATCTGCTTATCATCAGGTGAACTGTGTGCTCGTTTGTCACCCTTCCATTCTATTTTTAGTTTTTATCAGTAGATGCTGCTGTCAATCTCCTGTTTCAGTTTCCTATGTCATCTCTTACGACATCCACGGGACTATAGACGATATTGGGTAGTGGATATTCTTACACCGCCACTGCACGATTAACCCTTCTACTATATAAAAACCTTTTACTATAAAAAAACCATACACTGTATTAAAAGCAAAATAAAATGGTTTGTTTTATTTTATTTCTAGTGCACCTCCCAGACTCACATGCGCTATCTGTGTCTAAATTAAACCTTTAAAACTAGATAATACACATTATATTGCATATTTCCACTCTTAACGAGATACTGAGTTGGATGTCTGAATCTTTTCTACACGGGATAATACGGAATGATGGATTAATTTATGCAATTTCCATACAAATCTATGTTTTGGATATAAATAGTCCCGTGAGTAGAGAAACCATTTTCTTTGATTTATAACTCACAATAAATTGTGATGATAAATGATGTTGATGATGAGATCCTTTATTGATTCTTACGACACCTTTACGTACTATTCTTTACATGCATACACATAAATAAGAAAACTCATACTGACCTGTATCTGATAAAAGATAATGCCATGAAATCACATCTTGAGACTTGGTCTTGGGTGGTTAATCACACTTCATGTAACTCTAACGACCATTATATAATATGTACAATAATAATGTCCTCCTGAACAAACTTTGTCAAGGCTGCCAGCCTCAAATGAGACTTGTCAGCTGCGTAGGACAGGATTATAATGCACGATATGTGCGAATGCACATGCACTCTCTATTTACTCTCATAATCCAATGGACGATATTCCGACACCACCGGACATAGATCAGGCACAGGACTAACAGCTTTACGTGCTTTCCAAGTCGCGAGGGTGAATCACCGCCAACATCCTGATTCTGGCTGCTACTGAGAATATATTGAATGAAAAATCCAATAAATAATTTTGTTCGACCCGAACCTGAACCCGAACTTCATGATCAGCAATCACCATAACCGCTCGACCAAATATTTACAGCTGTACAAATAACCTCATTAGATCAGTCATCTCAGTTAGATTTATGTACGAAAAATATCTGGAGAATACTTAGGGGCCTTGGTTCCGCTTAATCGTTTCTTCAATACAAGTTATTGTAGTTGCTTAAGTCTCACCGCAAACATTTGAAACCTGTTCTGACCGGTAGTGAGGCACGTGCATCCATAGACTTCCTGCATCCTTGTAGGGTATCTTTCACAGTAGGATACTCCCACACTTAGCGTAGGGTTTGAGAAATAAAATATTACCCTCTTTAAGAAATAAAATATTTCGAGGACATGATGTGAAGTTTGGTAAACCGCACTAGATCAATCCCACTCTGAAACGAGAGAAGGCCTGTGCCCAGCTGTGGGACATATATATGAGCTGTTACTAATTTACTTTTATTCAAACAACTGGACCGCTTTAAAAATATACCCTCATCAGAGCAATACTATAACATGGACAAATTTTTAAATTTATTTTTTAAGAAAAGTGGTTTAAATAATAAAATAAATAATAATTTATTTAGGCAAAGCCCTAAAATTTTGCATACTAGTGTTAGTAATTGACATTATATTTTTCCTAACCGTGTAGTGGTGGTGTTAGAATATCCACTACCCCATATCGCCCCGAGGGTGTCGTAAGAGGCGACAGATGGAAAATGAAACAGGAGATGAGCAGCAGCATCTTCCTGATCGCAACTAAAAAATAAAAACTGCGTTTGCGAACCCTTGTCAAGCGTGGCAACTATGACAAAATCCTACCACGAGGCAGTCTATGAGGAGGCTTATGTTCAACAATGGACTTTTATAGGCTGTAATGTTAGCAACCATTTGCACAATGAAAGCGTTGCATCGATCAGAAAACTCGATGAGGATTTCATAGAAATTACCTACAACACAACAAATTGTTTTACGGGAACTTATACTGTTATTACCTTAAGATCAAAACAGTTTTCTATATTTTAAGTTTGGTTACAATGATGTGGGTTGCAATAAAAATAACTGTTGATATGGAACAGTAAAATATGTTTACGACTGCTTGCGGTTGTAAAATAAATTCTTGTCATGAACTCATAAAAAATACGTCCATGGTTTTTTTATGGAAGTTTTAAACAAAACGTTATTTCCATTATTCCTTTTCAACTTACATCAATATTTTTCTTTATATTTTTTGTAATGTATTGTTTAAAATTTAATAATCTATTAATTTAGTTTATCCCATTTTAGTTTTATTTCACGAACGATGCACGTTACTATTTCTTATATTTATTTATTTATTCTTTATAGCATTCCTTGCTCCTTTCTTGTCATGAACGTATAAAAAATATGTGCATGTTTTTACAATTATGGAAGTTTTAAACAAGACGATTTTTCCCATTATTCATTTTCAACTCACATTAATATTTTTAGTTATATCTTTTGTAATGTGTGTTTTAAAATTTAATAATCTATTAATTTATTTTATCCCATTTTAGTTTTATTTCACGAACGATGCACGTTACTATAGCAAATAATTATTTATTTATCCTTTATTGCATTCCTTAAATCAAAATAAAACACAGGGCGGACTTAATGCCTTGAGGTTCTCTACCAGTCAACCTATGGAGTGGTGAGAATTTGATGTAGGTGTAACAATATATCACATTTAACTAATAAATACTCTATACAAATGTAGCCTATACATACATATGTATAAATATATACAACATACATACATTTACATACATATATACATATATGCATATTTATATACTTATGTGTAAATATGTATATACAGAAGAAATAATTGTGGAAATATCGTTTTCAAAAACACTCTCATCCTTTCATAAATGAGAGAGGTATGAGAGTGTTTCTGAAGCATGAAATGTCCATCACTCTGCCCTCAAGATTATTTTTTAGTTACTCAGACATGTATATTTCCTCACGGTGTTTTCTTCCCGCCAATAACATCACAAATCGGCACTTAAAATTCATCTTCAGCATCATCATCATTACAGTCCATCACAAGTCTACTGCTGAACAATGGTCATCCATCGACTTCGTGTATCTCTTACCAGGTGGTCAATCTGTGTATTTTTAATATAGATTAAGGATCACAAACGGGCGAATAGTCCACCTGATGATAGGGGTGCTGTGGTTCATAGACATCTACATTTATCCTCGATTAAGAATCAAAATGCAGATGCATTGTCACCTAGTACTAAGATTTAATGCATCGTTTCCAGTAAAAGGTATCCGGTTCTCTACACTCACCATACAAAACACAGCGGCATTAAGCTGCTATTTTACGCTGGTATTCTGTGAGAGCGTGATCCTGCACCGGTCAAGTCGAGTGGAGTTGGATCTATCGATTGACCTCTCATTCGAAGTCAAACACACTTCAAGTTCACAACAACTTCAAGTGTAGTGCTCCCAACAACTACCGGCATAGATGTGACGGCGTTATACATGCCCTTTACACACCACCTTTGTCTTGTCAACGTTCATTGTTAGACCTACGTTAAGATAACGTATTGAGGTCATTCAGCTTAGTGTTGAGGTCCTTCACCGATTCTGCTAATGACTATATCGTCTGCAAATTGAATTTCTTGCTTAGAAACGTCTTGTAATGTTGCGCTGAAAAGTTTCAGGGATATAACGTCATCCTGTCTTACACCTCTCTTCAGTTGGCTTATGTTTCGTACTCTGGTTCTGTACTCAGATACTCATCGTAGACCTTCTGTACTTTAACACTTAGATATACAGACAGTCAACTTGGCACCCGTGAAGGAATGTAGCATCGACCAAAATTCTTGTAATTTACTCTCGAAAACGGAACTTGGACTCGGCTCAGAAGTGAAATCGGTTTCTAATTCTTTATTAGAGCATTGTCACCTTTCTCGAAAACAAGACCACTACACTTTGGTAGTGGAAATCATTTCATTATTCGAGCTGAAAGTTTTCGGGGTTTTGTATAAGAATATGAATCGTTAACTTTATTGTACGTGATTTCTCCAAATAACGTTAACTTTGAACCTCAGATAATCCTATAACCTTCTGTTGCCTCTTACGATACCTAAGTCACCCTATTTTACATGGTAGAGCTATACTATAACTGTAACGTATACAGTTATATTATGGTTGTGTATTTGGGTCAGCTAGACCGAGGAAGGACCACGCTTTCAAAGAATACCAGCGTAAATAGCAGTTAAATGCTGTGTTTCGTATGGTAAGTGAAGCATCACGCTTTACAGAATACCAGCGTAAAATTACAGATGAATGAACTGGAGATATTTTTACTGGAAACGAGGCATTCCATTTTGGGGTGATAACGCATTTGTATTTTGATTTTTATTCGAACACAGCTGTAGATGTTTATGGACCACAACAACCGCTTACGATCAGGTCGACGGTATGCTCGTTTATCACCCTTATTTCATAAAAAAACGGCACGATATGTTGAATAGTATTGTTTATTGATTGGCTTTAAATATGTTCCACAATAGTACAAAAGCGACTTATCAACATTCTACATTTACATATTTTTGACAATTATAAAACTTCGGTTCCCAACCCGCTTGCCAAGCGTGGCAACTATGGCTAATATCCCCTATGAGGCAATCTATGGGCAAGCTTTTGTTCAGCAGTGGACTTTAATAGGCTGTAACGTTAACGGACCATTAAATGCGATGTTGGTTAAACAAAGTCTAAGCTAGCCAAGCCGTGAAAAAGCTTCTATGATTTATTTCCTTTCTACCTAAATATTTTATTAATTAAGTTTGGTCAGAGTATGACACAATTCACCATTACATGTAGCTAAGTTTCGCTATTCGTGGCATTCCTTGGGGAGGCCTATGTTCATCAGTAGACTTGTGAAGGGATATAATGATGATGATGATGTTGAAGTTTTGCTATCGCTAAGTCGCTGCGGTCATAACAGTATTTAAATTTAATAAAGTCTCTTAATTGTAGAAAACGCTACATTCTTAATTTATTTGGGTAACTTTAGAAGCAAAAATGTCTAAAATAAAATATTTCGTCAGGTATTGCACGTTTTCTTTAAGAATATTCTTATTTTATTTAAGGGACAAAGTTTGTCTCAGTAAAGTTTACAACTTATGAGCTCATAAATATAATGAAAATGTTTAAAGAAAATGACAAGACTTTCTACGTTTAAATAAACTCCACTTTTCCAGCCAATGGCGCAAAGTCTTGCAGCAATATATTATCTTTTATTTTTGGTATTCTTGTCTAAAATAAAATATATTATTTTAATACTTTAAAGGGCGATTCTTGTATGTGTATATATGTAATGTACGTACTCGTTATTATAATATATTTAAGAAAGGATTCTTAGAAACGATTTCTAGTTTTCTTAGAAACGAAGAAATTATTTTACGTGGTAGAGCGATGCTACAGCTATATTGAGCACACATTCCATCCGATGGTAGAAGTTGATACTGTGGCCCATAATATCTACATAGATGTATATGTTATGGGCCACAGTATCCACTTACCATCAGGTGGGCTGTGTGCTCATTTATGACTATTATTCAATAAAAAAAGTACTTTGCGCAAAGCAATCTACACATCAGTTTTCCTTTACGCCGCAATCCATAGTGTAATTTGACATTACGGTGAAAAATAATATGTAAAATGACGCAAATTCATTTTGCAGTTCATAGCATAAAACCAGAGAACACAATTACTCTCTACGCATTTTGAATTTGAATTTTAGAAAAATAAAAACTACCGTAACTAACATTATTTATTTTATGGCCACACTAGCTTGTGTTACAAGTGTATGCGTAAATACAGACTGCCGCATGATAGCAAGATGTTCTAACTAAGTCTAAAGTCTAAAATCAGAGTAGTCAGTGAGTATCCCTCAGAAGAGATATTTTTAAAGCAGTATGAATAAAAATACCTCAACATGTACTATTGCCGCGTGGTATTATCGTCAGTGATTCTATCGCCCCATTTCATAGGGCCCGTCTCATGGGTGTTGTAAGTAGCCGACTATAGAAATTTCAGAAAAGTTTTCGCTTTCATAAAATGGCGGTATAACAATTTCTTTAACGCCAAATATATAACTCAGATAAGAATATTCTATTCTATTTCATTCTATCTATTTGACGACTTGTGTTATATAATTTTGTATGAGCTGAAATCAGAGGATAAACCATAACAACACAAAAGTTTGATAGTAAACATAATAAGCCTGTAAATATTCAAGTATTATTTTCATCGTTATAATATCTTGATAACTAAAACACAGTATTCTCAAAGCTTCTTTGATAAATATAGGTTACACAAAGACTTAACAGCTCAGCTTTACGCGTCAAGTTCAAACATATAACAACTATACCTCTAATAAAGATAATACCTGCGTTTATTCAACACACTTTCATTCTTGATACCTTAATATAAATAGTTTAGTTATTAAGGCATACCTACGATCATAAGTTCCTCTTCGTCTCAACGCAAGCTAAAGTACCAAAATTAGCAGATAAACTAAGTAAATTTAAACTAATTTGGAGTAGACGTACCATAGAGTGTAGACAGGTAGGTAAACGTAGTGTGGGAGAACCCTTGCCAAATGGAGCAACGATCTACGCAAGGCAGCTGGCAGCTTCGCGAAGCCGAAGATGGGGCTAAGTGGCGCGCCTTGGGAGAGGCCTATGTCTATGCCAGCATGCTGATGATGAAACTTATTTATATAAAAACAACTGAAAATCGTTAAATTATTATTTTGTTATAACTGCCCTAATAAGATATATTGCTTTTGATTTAGAGTTCTTTTTATTTTAATTGTTTCTTCATTTGAAAACCAGGTACTAACTTTTAAAGTCCTGTTTAAATTGCCTGAAAAGGTTTTGGTCTTATTTTACGTTTAACTTATTTAAAGCTAATTTGGGAAGGGACAAAATTTTCCTTAAACATTTCAGGGCTTGTTAATGAAAAGTTTACCGTTGTTTTAATCTAAAATAAGAGGTTAAATGCTAGAAAAACACGTAATATATATCTTGATGAGTATTTTCAACATTATTTTGCTGTTTTGTAACTGTTAATATTCTTAAGCGCCGTTTTCGTATAAAACTTTCATATGAGTTGTTTATAGAATAATGGTGACAAACGAGCACAGTACATCCGATGGTAAGTGGATACTGTGGCCCATAACATCTACATCTATCCTCGATTAAGAATCAAAAGGCAGATGCGTTGCCACCCATGAGGACGAAGATGGACTGCCTCGTTTCCAGTAAAACGGTCTGCGGTTCTCTACACACACCATACAAAACACAGCAGCATTGAGCTGCTATTTTACGCTGGTATTCTATGAGGCAAAACGCAGATGCATTGTCACCCATGAGAACTAAGATGGAATGCCTCGTTTCCAGTAAAAGGGTCTGCGGTTCTCTACACTCACCATACTAAACACAGCAGCATTGAGCTTCTATTTTATGCTGTTATTCTATGAGGTGTGATCCTTACCCGGTCGAGCCAATGCATTCGTGCTATAATACCATACTATATATAGCTGTATAGCTGCAGCGTGGTAGAGCCATGCTGCAGCTATACCAACTCATAATATAGCTGCAGCATGGCTCTACCACGCTCAAAATCAGTTTGTTAATAAAAAGTAAATAAGAAAAGACACAAAAATAAAATTGACCAAATAAGATTCTTTGAATTGTTGTTGCGTACAGTACAGATCATTGTTCCCTTGACAAAAATAGTAGAATCGTGCTTTTAAGCGAAATGTTTAATCTAATCTTATTAATTTGTGTTCTGATCTACCTGTCTGCCTTACAACGGCAACATAAAGGCTTCTTTAATGTATTTTGAGCTTTATAATAGTTTAGAATTCAAATTCAAATTTATTTAGTTGTGAATACATGTAAAGACAGAATAGATCTTCGAAAAAATTAAGTTCGCTGCATTTAACCCTTACGTATACAAATATTATAGTCACTATTAAATCTACTATATTTTACATTTAAATTATTTCATTACATTATTCATATTAAATTTCATTAGAATGCTTAATAATGATGTAATTAAATTACCTATATATATTAATGAGAATAGGATATTTACAATATTTAGTCTAATCAAATGTCAAAATGATATATTTAATGTCATTATAATATGCCTACTGATGCGTCGCTTAAATATTCATTAATTGAGTAGTAGCATTTCTTAATTATAAATGTTATTTCATGAAATATAAATGAAAATTTATTGTAGATTTAGAAAATCTACCGAAAACGCTTATTCTAAAAATGAAATTGTATGAATTTTATTTTACGTCGATTATTTATTATTAAATAATCATTAAATATTTCAGGATTGGTTTTATAAATATCACAACTTCATAAATATACAGTACGGAAATATCTATAATTAAAAAAAAAATTGTGGTGTACAGCTTTTGGTACTCGGTATATTTGCGATAACTGCATACATTTTTTATTTAGCGCTTTAAATATCCTCGTTCCTTGTAGCATTGCCCTAAAAAATACACCATGTGCGCACAGTAGAAAATACGAAGCCGTGATATACCGTCAGTAAAGCATCTTCATTTAAGTCGTTGGATAATACGTGTAGAGCGTAAGAAAATTGATTAAACTTTCTATTATCTATATGAGTCTCATACTCTAAGTTATTATCAATATAAAGACCTAAGAATTTTGTTACTTTTCTTTCACAAACGGTCGCACCATCGTAATTAATGAATTTGAATACCAACGTAAAATAGCAACTTAACACTGCTGTGTTTCGTATAGTGATTGTAGAGAACCGGAGACCCTTTTAACTGGTTGCAGCAACCACTTACCATCAGGTGTACTATTTGCCCGTTTGTCACCCTATTCTATAAAAAAAAACGTTAAGTAAATCAAGGGGCCATTTTGTTGGTAATTCATTATTTGAGTTTTTTTTTTTAAGTTTATTAATAAATTATTTGACTTACGCCACCTGATTATATTCTTCAAGTTGATATTAATAACATTTTCATAATTTTTTATGTCTGTTCATGTAAACACCAGAGATTACGTATAACGTCAGTTTAATTATTTCAGTAATTCATAAATAGATGAAAATAAATTTGTTCCAATTTCTTTACACGTGGTAGAGCCACAGTGCATCTATGTTATGGTTGTAGCACGAATGTGTCGGCTCGACCGAGAAAGGACCATGCTTTCACAGAATAACAGCGTAAAATAGCAACTGAATGATGCTACGTTTCGTACGGTGAGTGAAAGAGAACCTGAGTTCCTTTTTAATGGAAACGAGGCATTCCATATTTTGGTCCTCACAATGCATCTGCATTTTGATTATTAATCAAAGACAGATGTAGCTGTATTGTACAGCATCTACTTACCATCAGGTGAACTGTGTGCTCGTTTGTCACCCTTCCATTCTATTTTTAGTTTTATCAGTAAGATGCTGTCAATCTCCTGTTTCAGTTTCCTATGTCATCTCTTACGACATCCACGGGACAATAGACGATATGGGGTAGTGGATATTCTACAACGCCACTGCACGATTAACCCTTCTACTATATAAAACCCTTTAGTATATAAAAAACCATACACTGTATAAAAATCAAAACTAAAATGGTTTGTTTTATTTTATTTCAAGTGCACCTCCCAGACTCACATGCGCTATCTCTGTTTAAATTAAACCTTTAAAACTAGATAATACACATTACCGTCAATATTACATTGCATATTTCCACCCTAAACGAGACACTGAGTTGGATGTCTAAATCTTTTCTACACGGGATAATACGGAATGATGGATTAATGTATGCAATTTCCATACAAATCATATGTTTTGGATATAAATACTATATTAACCATTTCACTGACCCGTGAATAGAGGAACCATTTTCTTTGATTTGTGACTCACAATAAATTGTGATGATAAATGATGTTGATGTTGAGATCCTTTACTGATTTTACGACACCTTTACTTACTATTCTTTACATGCATACACATAAATAAAAAAAAACTCATACTGACCTGTATCTGATAAAAGATAATGCCATGAAATCACATCTTGAGACTTGGTCTTGGGTGGTTAATCACAGTTCATGTAACTCTAACGTACATAATACATAAACACTCCGCCTGTCACCCAGAGGGGTAGGCAGAGACTACGGACTTCCATTTGGCACGATCCTGGCATACCTCTCTCGCCTCCTTTACATCCATATATCTACGCATACGCTCGTCGGTTAAGGTACTCCTAATCTGCCCCATTTTCAATATATCACCAATTTGGTCGATAAACCTTCGTCTAGGGCGTCCCTTTCTGACTCTGCCGTTCACTTCTGCAGCATAAATTTGCTTTGTCACTCTTTCTTCGTTCATTCTTTCTACGTGACCAAACCACCGAAGCATTCCTTTCTTAATCCTGGTCACAACGTTATCTTGCAAACCACACTTTTCTCTTATTACTATTTCTCACCCTGTCATTCAGATTCAGCCTAGCATACTCCTTAATGACCGCATTTCTACAGCATTTATTCTACTCTCATGCTTTTCTGCCAGACCAACTTTCACTACCATACATTAAAGTAGGGACTAACACAGCATTGTGAATTGCCAAACGTGCCTTTTTGACACATTCTGACTCTTCATAATAGCGTGTAGAGCCCCATTCACTCTATTTCCTGCGTTCACTCGTCGTTCTATATCCTTATCATATCTACCATCCTGCTAAATAAACATCCCAAATATACAAACTCATCCACTTGTTCAATCAACTCCCTTCTATTCTTATTTCACATAACGTTTTACTTTCTTCTCTTTCAAAAACCATCACTTTCGTCTTATTTGCGTTTACTTTCATATATCTTTCTTTTAATGACCGGTTCATTAAAGTAACTATCATTGTAACTCGGCCGCCGACGATGCAAATATGACGATCATCGGCGTACAAAAGGCATTTGACGGTTAACTCACCATTCTCAACCCACATTCTTCAACTTTCAAAGTTTGCAAACAACTGTCCATAAATAGGTTAAACAGCCAGGGAAGCTACAAAGCCCTGTCTGACACCTTTTGGATGCCAAACCAAAAGTCCGAGTAGACCCATTAATCCTGACACAAGCACTAGAGTCCCTATAAAGAAACTTCAAAGCCTGTATCAGACCAGCGCTCAAACCGAATGAGTTAAGTGTTTGCCATAACACATTCCTGTCCACTCTGTCATAAGCCTTTTCCAAGTCCATGAAGCACAAAAAACTTTCTGGTTTTGGCTAAAAATTCTCCGCAATCATGCGCATGGAATGACTTGATCCGTACGCCCCATCCCTTTCTAAATCCAGCTTGCACATCCCAAATTTTCCATCAGTTTCTTCCATAACTCTTTCAATTAACACCTTGGCATACAGTTTACCCAATGCTAAGCAAGCTGATACCAGTAGTTTTAACAGTCCGGCTGTGACCCTTTTCCTTTATATATTGGGACTATAACGGCTTTGCACCAGTCTTCCGGTACCCGCTTCAGTTCCCAACATAAATTAAACAAGGTGTACAGCAGGCCTGCCACCACTCCCTCTCCAGCCCTTAGCATTTCGAGTGATACTCTATCATATCCAGCTGCCTTACCTGCTTTCATGCTTTTCATTGCTTTCATTATTTCATCTACACTTATCTCCTTCCTCTCCACTTCTTTCGGAATTTCTTTTTCACTTAATTCAGACGACCCTTCACTCATAAACACGCTTTCAAAGTATTCCTTCCATCTCTTTAAATTCGAAACTTCATCATTCAGCATACAGCCATTCTCGTCTCGTATAGCATTCATTCTAGGCTGTTTTGAATTTCCCTTAGCAGTTCTTACGAGTTTCCAGAACATTTTATTATTTATCTGGAAGTTATCAGATATCCTTCTATCATTCTTATCCGTTCTTTCTTGCTTTTCCTTTCAACAACTTCTTGTACTCTCTTATTTATAAGTCTAAAGTCTGCCTTTTTCTTTCAATCTCATCATTCATACCGCCAGAATTACCAGCTTTGGTTGCCAGTAAATCTAGCCATACTCTCTTCTTTGCTTCAACTTCCATCCGAATCTCATCATCCCACCACAACGTATTATTTTTCCTTTCATTCGTTCTCTTACTTACCACATACTTCGGTGGCTGCATCACCAAAACTTTCTTAACATTATTCCATACAGTCTTCAGGTCTAAATCATTCATACATATTTCATTCAAACCACTTATATTCTCCTCAGTCTACATTTATACTTCTTTCACACCTTCATCTTGTAACCTCTCTGTTCTTATACGCTGTAACGCAGTGGTAGACACAGATGTCCGATGCCGCCAACGCCTGAATAGACCATTAATTCGGCATAAGACCAAGTAATGATCCGTCCCTACGTTGGACCCCCGGTAAATGCTTCTATCATCACCTCTTTCCCATGTATACATGTGAATCCTCTTATAGCGAAAGAAAGTATTCGTCACAAAAAGATTATTTTCCTCACATACGGCGAGGAGGTCTTCACCATTCTCATTTACACTTTCATCGCCAAACATTCCTAATATCCTTTCATAACCAGACCTCTTCACCCCAACCCTTCCATTAAAATCTCCTAACATAATGATATTTTCATTTCCCTTACATTTCATCAACACCATCCTTACCATGTCCCAAAACTGCTCTCGGATATAAGTGGGCTTAGACATGTCTGGGGCGTACACCCCTAGCACAAACAACTTCTTTAAGCCCACTTTCATTCGTATCCATAGCAGCCTTGGGCTTACACATTCATACTCTTTCACACATTGACCCATTCTTTCTGAAAGGATGATACCGACCCCCTGGCATGCCCGCTCGGTCTCGTCTACATCAGACCAGTAAGCGGTATACATGCCATGTGCGGTGGCATCCTTTCCCTTTCATTTCGTCTCATTTACACATAACATCTTTTCCTCTATCATTCATCATTTCGTATACTTCATCCATCTTATCATTCATTGGTCCTCATACATTTAGCTTAGCCAGACGGGCCTCCGCAATCCACTTTTGCCTCCGGGAGACAGAACGTGACGGGTGGCGAACCTCGTCGCCTAACTCTAACCTAACTATAACGATCATAATATAATATTTACAATAATAATGTCCTCCTGAGCAAATTTTGGTCAAGGCTGCCAGCCTCAAATGAGACTTGTCAGCTGCGTAGGACAGGATTATAATGCACGATATGTGCGAATGAACATGTGCACTCTCTATTTTACTCCCATAATCCGATAGGACAATATTCCGACACCACCGGACATAGATCAGGCACAAGACTAACGGCTTTACGTGCTTTCAAGTCATGAGAGTGAAACACCGCCAACATCCTGATTCTGGGCTGCTACTGAGAATATCTTGAATGAAAAATCCAATAAATAATTTTGACCCGACCCGAACCTGAACCCGAACTTCATGATCAGCAATCACCATAACCGCTCGACCAAATATTTACAGCTGTACAAATAACCTCATTAGATCAGTCATCTCAGTTAGATTTATGTACGAAAAATATCTGGAGAATACTTAGGGGCCTTGGTTCCGCTTAATCGTTTCTTCAATACACGTTATTGTAGTTGCTTAAGTCTCACCGCAAACATTTGGAAACCTGTTCTGACCGGTAGTGAGGCACGTGCATCCATAGACTTCCTGCATCCTTGTAGGGTATCTTTCACGGTAGGGATACTCCCACACTTAGCATAGGGTTTGAGAAATAAAATATTACCCCCTCTTTAAGAAATAAAATATTTCGAGGACATGATGTGAAGTTTGGTAAACCGCACTAGATCAATCCCACTCTGAAACGAGAGAAGGCCTGTGCCCAGCTGAGGGACGTACATATAGGCTGTTACTACTTTGCTTTTATTCAAACAACTGGACCGCTTTAAAAATATACCCACTCATCAAAGCAATATTTGGACAAATTTTCAAATTTATTTTTTTAAGAAAAGTGGTTTAAGTAATAAAATAAATAATAATTTATTTAGGCAAAGCCCCTAAAATTTTGCATACAAGTGTTAGTAATTGACATTATATTTTTTCCTAACCGTGTAGTGGTGGTGTTAGAATATCCACTACCCCATATCGCCCCGAGGGTGTCGTAAGAGGCGACAGATGGAAAATGAAACAGGAGATGAGCAGCAGCATCTTCCTGATCGCAACTAAAAAAATTAAAAACTGCGGTTGCGAACCCGCTTGTCAAGCGTGGTAACTATGACAAAATCCTACCATGAGGCAATCTATGAGGGAGGCTTACAATCAACGATGGACTTTTATAGGCTATATATATAGCACAATGTAAGCGTTCCATCGATCAGAAAACTCGATGAGGATTTCATAAATTACCTACAACACAACAAATTGTTTTACGGGGAACTTATACTGTTATTACCTGAAGATCAAAACAGTTTTCTATATTTTAAGTTTGGTTACAATGATGTGGATTGTAATAAAATAACTGTTGATATGGAACAATAAAATATGTTTACGACTGCTTGCGGTCGTAAAATAAATTTCTTGTCATGAACGTATAAAAATAAGTCCATGTTTTTTGCAATTATGGAAGTTTTAAACAAGACGATTTTTCCCATTATTCATTTTCAAGTCACATTAATATTTTTAGTTATATTTTTTGTAATGTGTGTTTAAAATTTAATAATCTATTAATTTATTTTATCCCATTTTAGTTTTATTTCACGAACGATGCACGTTACTATAGCAAATATTTATTTATTTATCCTTTATTGCATTCCTTAAATCAAAATAAAACAAGGGCGGACTTAATGCCTTGAGGATTCTCTACCAGTCAACCTACGGAGTGGTGAGAATTTGACGTAGCTGTAGCAATATATCACATTTAACTAATAAATAAACTATACAAATGTAGCCTATACATACATATATATAAATATATACAACATACATACATTTACATACATATATACATATGTGAATATTTATATGCATATTTGTATATATGTATATACAGAAAAATAATTGTGGAAATATCGTTTTCAAAAACACTCTCATCCTTTCATTAATGAGAGGCATGAGAGTGTTTTGAAGCATGAAATATCCATCACTCTGCCCTCAAGAGTGTTGACGCCGCCCTCAAGAGTGTTGACTGAAAATTTTTTAGTTACTCAGACATGTAAATTTCCTCACGATGTTTTTCTTCCCCGCCAATAACATGATAAATCAGCACTTAAAATTCATCTTCAGCGTCATCATCATTACAGTCCTTCACAAGTCTACTGCTGAACATTGGTCATCCATCGACTTCGTGCATCTCTTACCAGGTGGTCACTCTGTATTTTTATATAGATTAAGGATCACAAACGGGCGAATAGTCCGCCTGATGGTAAGGGGTGCTGTGGCCCATAGACATCTACATTTATCCTCGATTAAGAATCAAAATGCAGATGCATTGTCAACCCTGAGTACTAAGATTTAATGCATCGTTCCAGTAAAAGGTATCCGGTTCTCTACACTCACCATACAAAACACAGTGGCATTAAGCTGCTATTTTACGCTGGTATTCTGTGAGCGTGATCCTACACCGGTCAAGTCGAGTCGAGTTGGATCTATCGATTGACCTCTCATTCGAAGTGAAACACACTCGTCAACAACTTCAAGTGTAGTGCTCCCAACAACTACCGGCATAGATGTGAGGGCGTTATACATGCCTTTATACACCACCTTTGTCTTGTCAACGTTCATTGACACCTACGTTAAGATAACGTATTGAGGTCATTTAGCTTAGTGTTGAGGTCCTTCGCCGATTCTGCTAATGAATATATCGTCTGCAATTGAATTTTGCTTAAAAGCCTCTTGCAATGTTGTGCTGAAAGTTTCGGGGATATAACGTCACCCTGTCTTACACCTCTCTTCAGTTCGATATGTTTCGTACTCTGGTTCTGTACTCAGATACCCATCGTAGACCTTCTGTACTTTAACACTTAGATATACAGACAGTCAACTTGGCACCTGTGAAGGAATGTAGCATCGACCAAAATTCTTGTAATTTACTCGAAAACGGATCTTGAGGCGACTCAGAAATGACATCGCTTTCTAATTCTTTATTAGAGCGTTGTCACCTTTCTCGGAAAATAAGAACACTACACTTTGGTAGTGGAAACCATTTCATTATTCGAGCTGAAAGTTTTCGGGGTTTTGTATTAGAACATGAATCGTTGACTTTATTGTACGTGATTTCTCCAAACAACGTTAACTTTTAAACTCAGATAATCCTATAATATCCTTCTGTTGCCTCTTATGATACCCACCCTATTTTACACGTGGTAGAGCTATACTATAACTGTAACGTATACAGTTATATTATGGTTGTAGCCCATATCGGTCAGCTAGACCGAAGAAGAACCACGCTTTCATAGAATACCAGCCTAAAATAGCAGCTTAAGGCTTAACAAGGCATTCCATCTAAGTCCAAAAGGGTGACAACGCATCTGCATTTTGATTCTCAATTGGATAAATGTAGATGTCTATGGGCACAGCATCGACTTATTATCAGATAGTCTGCGTGCTCGTTTGTCACCCTATTCTATAAAAAGTAATTAAGTTCATACTGAACATCCGATTTTTAAAATTCAGATTTTGTATTATTATGCCTTGGCGTAATCATTGTTATATTCAAAGATATAAAATATAATAAGATGCCCTTCTGGCCTAATTTTAAACGGCAACAACTTCAGTAAGAATGGAAGCTTCCAACTATGCACGAGACATAGATGTTATATGTAATATGAACGTGTCTTCTGTTACACATTAAAATTCAATTTTTTTTAAGAAACAGTGTAATAATAATAAAAACTTATATGAGGTCTAAATGATTAATAAAAACAAATATTCAAAGTCTGGAGTTGACCGTAGTAGCGGTGTAAGAATATCCACTACCCCATATTGTCTCGTGGATGTCGTATCAGGCGACAGAGGGAACCAAAACAGGATATGGGCAGCAGCATCTTCCTAATAATAACTAAAAAATAAAAAATGCGGTTGCCAACCTGCCAAGCGTAGCAGCTATGGTAAACATTCCTTGAATAAACCTTGTGACTAGGAGTAGTCATGCTGTAAAAAAAGTTAAGTCCAAGGTATATTCTTGAAAAGAGTTTCACTGAGAGGATTTGCGACTCTTTTGTAGCACCCTTCCTCCACCAAACCACGATTGAAGCAGGATCATGTCTACGTAAACCTTTTCCCAAAAGCTGAGTGGCTTTTTATTATTCATCGATCCACTGTCTTAAACTGCAGGAACTGATTTAGGGCATGTTTTATGAATTGATGCTTAAAAATTGACTGACGCCTGCACACTTCTTTACGTGTTAGAGGCACACTGCAGTCATATTATGGATGTATCACAAATGGTTCGGCTTGACTGGGGAAGGACTACGCTCTCACAGAACGCCAGCTCAAAATAGCAGCTTAATGTTGTTGTGTTTCGTATGGTGAGTATAAAAAACGGAGACTCTTTTTACTGGATTCTGTCAGGGTCCTGGCGGCAAAAAAATATTATCGCGTTTACGCAACAATATTTTTACTTAATGGTAAATATATGTCTTAAAGTGTTTCGTCGAATTTTGGTTTTGACTATGTTCAAAGCCCATCTGATACTAAAAGCACGGGGTCATCAATCTTTTATAGACTTCTAAAGAACAATTTTTGGCGTACCTGTGGATGATACGATAAAAATTGACTGACACCTGCACACTCGTTTACGTGGTAGATAGTAGCTTACTGTTGCTGTGTTTTCGTATGGTGAGTGTAGAAAACCGGAGACTCTTTTTACTGGATATGAGACATTCCATTTTAGTACTCCGGGGTGACTACGCATCTGCATTTTGATCCTTAATCAAGGACAGATGTAGAAGGATGTCTATGGGTCACAGTTTCCATTTACCATCCCAGGTGCTCGTTTGTTCAGCAATCGCTACACTTCAGTTTTCTTTAGTACCGCACTACATAGTGGAATTTAACATCACGGTGAAAAATCATATGTAAAATAGCAGCAAATTTATTTTGAAGTTCCTGGCATAAAAACTCATTTCAAATATGAATTTTAGAGAAAAAAACTGCCGTAACTTAAATTATTTATTATGAGGGCAGACTAGCTAGTGTTAAAATTGTGTAGATACATAAATACAGATTGCCACGTAATAGCCAGATGTCCTAACGAAAAACAGTAGGGTACTCAGACAGAGATATTTTTTAAGCCAGTAGTGAATAAATAAATACCCCAATAAGTATTATTGCCGTGTGTAGACATGTTTCAGTAGTGAATGATCCGTTCATTTGACCCGAGTCGCATCAAATTATTGATGATTGTAATTACATTTTTTGAATTTTCCGGAACAAACGTTTGACAGGACCTACGAGCAGAGAGTATAGTAACGTTCAACAACCAACATTATCGAGCGGGTCTCACAGATCACAGAGGACTGAAACTCGAAAAGATCAATTTGAATGATCGACCCGAATGAGTTCGACTTTGACTTTGATTCTGTTTCTGTTTCTGTTTCCGGTTCTTAAGACGAATCAATACTTGAATGATCTGGTCACTAAAAATGAATGAATGACACATGTCTAGCCGTGTGATATTAGCGTAAGTGATTCTATCGCCCCATTTAGTAGGGCCCGTCTCATGAGTGTTGTAAGGAGCCGACTATGAGAAATTTCAGAAAAGTTTCCGCTTTCATAAATGGCGGTATAACAATTTCGTTAACGCCAAATATGTAACTCAGATTTTAACGGCTCCGTGGCGTGTGCAAGTGGGGGTAAAGTTTAAAAAAAGAGTTGAAGAATAAAGAAAGATTGGTGACAGGTATTAGCGTGAAACATATTAGACGTATGGTAATGCGATCATACCGTCTGCCAAGCAAAAATTAAGGACACAGTGGACTTTTACGAGCTGATGAAGAAGAAGAGGAAGTAATTTATTAAACTAGCGATACGCTCCGGCATTGCACGGGTGATTTCTAGATCCCACAACAGCGCCACCTACCGAGTCCTCTTGTAAATATAAACCATTCTCGAATCAACATAATCATACACACAAAATTTCATCAAAATCGGTTTTGCCGTTTAGGAGGAATTCAGTTACAATCACACGGACAGAAGAATCCTCTTCGTCTCAACGCAAGCTAAGAACCAAGAATTAGCATACGAACTAATTCATATAAAAACATATGAAAATCGTTATATTATTATTTTGTTATACTCGTAACTGCCCTAGGGTAGATTCGTTTTCGATTTAGAGTTCTTTTTATTACCAACTTTTGAAGTCCTGTTTAATTTGCCTAAAAAAGTTTTTGGTCTTAGTTTCCGTTTAACTTGTTTTAAGGCAAATTTGGGAAAGGGACAAAGTTTTCTTCCAATGTTTCAGGGCTTGTTAATAAAAGGTTTATCCTTGTTTTAACCTAAAATAAGACGTTAAGTGCTGGGGCAATACACGTAATATAATATATATTTTCTTGATTAGTCTTTTATAGACTACGATTATGTCAATATTAAGAACTACCGTAAAATGTCTGTTACATTTTTTCAACTTCGATAATCATCAGAGACTGAATGCTTCTTTTTTAATTATCATAAGTCAGTGCTTGATTAATATACCACATGATGGTAAGTGGTATTGATGTCACAGAAGTTAAAGCGCAGTAACTTAGACAAACAAAACCTATTTACTTTTAAAAATCTATTTTCCTTGAAGACAACCATATCTCTTAATTAGATGAAAAGAAAGACGCTGACGAATTCTTCCACACCATGGATGCATTACGATCAATGAGATTAACCGACAACAAAGCGATGGAGACTTAATGAGCGTCTGGTCAAAGTCATTACTTTTACCACTGCTTCGGAAAAAGCCTCTGCCCTAGGAAGAACCAGCAAGAAACCCAGCGGGAATTTCTTTTCAAAGTAAAATTATTGCAAAAATTATTTTGTTAAAAAATTATAAAAAAAATTATTTATCCTTTTAAGCGCTACCTGGTATTTACACTTGTAGACCTACCTTGCCTTTGTTTCGAATAAAAAGATAAAAGTACATGTACGTTTCTTTACAACTGATTTTGCAACTGTTAATATTTTTAAGCGCCTTTTTCGGAGAAATACTGTCATATGAGTTTTTCTTAAAGAATAATGGTTATAAACGAGCACACATTCCATCCGATGGTAAGTTGATACTGTGGCCCATAATATCTACATAGATGTAGATGTCTATGGGCAACAGTATCCACTTACCATCAGGTGGACTGTGTGCTCGTTTATGACCATTATTCAATAAAAAAGTACTTTGCGCAAAGCAATCGCTACACATCAGTTTTCGTTAACGCCCCAATCCATAGTGAAATTTGACATTACGGTGAAAAATAATATGTAAAATGACGCAAATTCATTTTGCAGTTCATAGCATAAAAACGCATTTTGAATTTGAATTTTGGAATAACAAAAACCACCGTAACTAACATTATTTATTTTATTGCCACACTAGCTTGTGTTATAAATGTGTGCGTAAATACAGACTGCCGCATAATAGCCAGATGTTCTAACTAAGTCTAAAGTCTAAAGTCAGAATAGTCAGTGAGTACCCCACTCAGACAGAGATATTTTTTAAAGCAGTAGTGAACAAAAAAATAACTCAACAAGTACTATTGCCGCGTGGTATTATCGTCAGTGATTCTATCGCCCCATTTCATGGGGCCCGTCTCATGGGTGTTGTAAGGAGCCGACTATGATAAATTTCAGAAAAGTTGGTATTTCAGAAATGGCGGTATAACAATTTCGTTAACGCCAAATATATAACTCCGATAAGAATATTCTATTCTATTTCATTCTATCTATTTGACGACTTGTGTTATATAATTTTGTATGAGCTGAAATAAGAGGATAAACCATAACAACACAAAGCTTTGATAGTAAACATAATAAGCTTATAAATATTCAAGTGTTATTTTCATCATTATAATATCTTGATAACTTAAACACAGTATTCTCAAAGCTTCTTTGATAAATATAGGTTACACAAAGACTTAACAGCTCCAGCTTTACGCGTCAAGTTCAAACTTATAACAACTATACGTGTAATAAAGATAATACCTGCGTTTATTCCACACACTTTCATTCTTGATACCTTAATATAAATAGTTTAGTTATTAAGGCATACCTACGATCATAAGTTAAATAGAAAGAATCCTCTTCGTATCAACGCAAGCTAAGAGTACCAAAAATTAGCAGATAAACTAAATAAATTTAAAACTAATTTGGAGTAGACGTACCATAGAGTGTAGACAGGTAGGTAAACGTAGTGTGGGAGAACCCTTGCCAAATGGAGCAACGATCAGCGCAAGGCAGCTGGCAGCTACGCGAAGCCGAAGATCGGGCTAAGTGGCGCGCCTTGGGAGAGGCCTATGTCTATGCCAGATGATGCATAGACATAGGTCTCTCCCAAGGCGCGCTGGCTGATGCTTCAGGCTGCCCTATATATTGGCCTGGCTATTATAACTGCCCTAATAAGATATATTGCTATTGCTTTAGAGTTCTTTTTATTATAATTGTTTCTTCATTTGAAAACCAGGTACTAACTTTTAAAGTCCTATTTAAATTGCCTGAAAAGGTTTTTGGTCTTATTTTCCGTTAAAATTATTTAAATCTTGGGAAAGGTACAAAATTTTCCTTAAACATTTCAGGGTTTGTTAATGAAACGTTTATCGTTGTTTTAATCTAAAATAAGACGTTAAATGCTAGAAAAATACACGTAATATATATCTTGATAAGTATTTTATAGACCACGCTTATGTCCTTATTAAGAACTACTGTAAAATCTCTGTTACGTTTTTTTTCAGTTTTGATAATCATCAGAGACTGAATGCTACTTTTAATTATCACAAGTCAGTGCTTGATTACTATAACATAAGATGGTCAGTGGTGTTGTTGTTACAGAAGTTAAAGCGCTTTTTTTTTTTTTTATAGGAGAGGGGGCAAACGAGCATGCAGCTCACCTGATGGTAAGTGACTACCGCCGCCCATGAACAACTGCAACACCAGGGGAACCAGAGGAATTGCAGATGCGTTGCCGGCCTTTTAAAAAGGAGTAGGCTCTTTTCTTGAAGGTCCCTAAGTCGTATCGGTCCGGAAAAATCGCTGGTGGTAAACTATTCCACAAGGAAGTTGTGCGAGGAAGAAAACATCTTCTAAATCGCACAGTGGTGGACCGCCAATCATCCAGATGGTGTGGATGGTATCGGGAGTTCTGCCGCGATATGCGTTCGTGAAATTTGGCGGCTGGAATTAATCCGAACAATTCCTCAGAGCACTCCCCGTGGTAAATGCGAAAGAAAATGCAAAGAGATGCAACATCTCTTCGCAGCGCCAATGAATTGAGCCGATCGGAAAGGACTCGGTCGTCGACGATTCGAGCCGCTCTGCGCTGGATGCGGTCAAGTGGAAGGAGCTGGCACTGGGGAGCCCCAGCCCAGAGATGGGAACAGTATTCCATGTGAGGCCGAACCTGCGCCTTGTAAAGTTGCAGGCGTTGTGCCGGCATGAAATACTGTCCCGCTCTGCTGAGCACGCCAAGCTTTTTAGAGGCCAATTTGGCCTTCTCTTCCAAGTGACCGCGAAACTGCACGCCACTCGATATGTCGACGCCGAGGATTCCGATACTGGCTGCGGCAACAAGGGAGTGCTTGAAACTGAGGAGATACGACAAAGGGTTCTTTTAGTGGTAAACGCGCAAACTTGTGTCTTCTGAGGATTAAACTGGACTAGATTTAGTCGCCCCCAATCCGAGACTTTGTTCAGCAAAGACTCGACTTCAGACACAAGTTTGTTCCGGTACTCGGCGACGTTTTCCCGAGAAATATTCGCACGGCCGGCGTATACAGCATCACCAGTGCTATCATCCGCATAGCAATGACTGCTACCGGTTTGCAACATATTATTGATATGAAGAAGAAACAGCGTTGGTGATAGCACGCGGCCTTGTGGAAAACCAGCGTTAATCGGCTTGTAGTCGGAGCATGCACCGTCTACAACGACCTTGATGCTCCGATCTGCAAGAAAGCTGGTGATCCAATTGCACAATTTCTCGGGAAGCCCATAGGAAGGGAGCTTCAAAAGAAGCGCTTTGTGCCAAACCCGATCGAAAGCCTTCGCGATGTCCAAACTAACGGCCAATGCCTCCCCCTTGGACTCTACTGCCACCGCCCATCTATGAGTCAGGTAGACTAGAAGATCACCAGCTGACCGACCCCGACGAAAACCGTATTGGCGGTCACTAATCAGCTGGTGATCCTCAAGGTACCGCATGAGCTGGCAGTTTATAACGGACTCCATTATTTTGGAGAACAAGGGGGTGATCGCGATAGGCCTGTAGTTGGACGGGTCTGAGCGGTCGCCTTTTTTAGGGATCGGTTGGACAAAAGCTGTCTTCCATGATTTCGGGACTACGCCTAGGGAGTAGGAGTACCGGAAAAGACGCGTTAGAACCGGTGCCAACTCCGGAGCACACGTCCTCAGCACAATTGGGGGGATTCCGTCAGGCCCACTCGACTAGTGGATGTCCAGGGAGTGCTTTGCGAACCGAGCGCTGTGAGAACCGCACATCCGGCATGGAGCACTCACACTGCGGGATGGTCGGCGGTGTTCCCCGTCATCAAGAGTCGAGTTGGACGCAAAAAGGGAGCCTAAAAGGTCGGCTTTTCTTTTGCGGCGTGGGCCAGTGAGTCGTCCTCCTGTGCAGAGATGGTAGTGATGGCTTACAGAAATTCCCTGGACAGCCTTGGCGAGAGACCAGAATGCACGGGTTCCCGAAGGAAGGCGAACTAGTTTCTCGCCAATTCTGCCTATGTGCTCAGACTTTGCCTTGGCAATAACACTTTGAAGGACCTGGAGGCGAAGTTATACTTTTAAGCATGCTGGTGTTTACATCCCGAGCCGCCGAAGCCTCAGCCCAGGCCTGATAGCACTCCTGCTTACTGCGTAATGCAGTCTTACAGGAGCGACCAAACCAGGCTGCGATCTGCCTCCGATGGGTACCACAGATGATGGAATAAATAGTTCCATTCCTGTAGCACCACATCAGTGACAGAGTCAGCAACATCGCTGGGATCATCCGGCGAGAAGCAAACCCGCCCCCATGGATAGGATGCAAAGAAAGACCGCATTCCGTCCCAATCCGCCGACCTGTAATGCCAAACACGGCGGCAACCTGCAAAACGCAACCGCGAGGGGCGTGGTGGCACCACACTCCGGATCAGACAATGGTCCGAAGAGCCGAGAGGGCATCGACGGAAACCTGATATCCGTCCGGATGAGAGGTCAGCAGAAGGTCCAACAGGAAGGTGTATGATCCTTCACATCTGGAATCCGCGTAGGCGAAGTAACCAGCTGTGTCAGACCATATGCCAAGGCAAAGTCATAAACAGATCTCCCGCATGATCGGTTAAACGTGAACCGAGCCACTCGGCGTGGTGGGCGTTAAAATCGCCAGGACCACGATCTCTGCGGATGGGACCTGTTGTAGCAAGAATCTGTAGCCATTTGGACGTGGTCGATGAGTCGGTCTGTTTAGGCATTACCGCTATGGGACCTATAGAGGCACCCGTAGACGCGCGGATGGTCGTCGCTATCTACGCGTAGCCAAAGGATGGACAGGTCCGAACCTTCAAGACTGCCGAGGCGTCGAGAACAGATGTCCTCTCTGACGTATACGCAAACTCCAGCCCGAGGCACAAAGGAGTGTTCCAATTTGTACCCCGGGTAGGAGAGATACGAAGTATCAGCCGGAGAGGACACCTGCGTCTCGGTCAGAAAGAGCAAGGCCGGCTTCGCCGTCTCGAGATGGCAGTGGACGGCGTTTAGGTTCGAGTGAAGTCCCCTGATGTTACAGAAATCCACGGATAGCGTGGCAGGGGCCGCCTTGGTCTTATTGCTCAGTTTGCCCCGAGCAGTTATTGTTTTGAGCGGAATTTTGCCCCCCCCAGAATACGCGGGGCAGCCTGAGCACCCACGCTCAGGTGTGGAGTAGCATGGTCGTGGATGCTCAGCGAGGGATTCTCCAGGGGTGCTGGTACCCTCCTGGGGTAGTCTAAGATTTAATTCCGCTACCATGTTGATGGGGGGGGGGGGAATTGGGCCTCCGGTCACCTGCACTCACCAGACGAAACGCAAAAGCAGAGCTTCCACTTCACGCCGGTATTCTGTGAGGTCGTGGTACCAACCCGGCTCGAGCCGGCCCATACGTGCAACAGCAAAAGCTGCTGCGTGGCTCTACCACCGTTATTATACGCAATAACTTAGCCAAACAAAACCTAATTACTTTTAAAATTATATTTTCCTTGAAGACAACCATATCTCTTAAGTAGATGAAAAGAAAGACGCTGATGAATTCTTCCACACCATTGCTGCATTAAGATCACTAAAATTAACCTACAACAAAGCGGTGGAGACTTACTGAGCGTCTGGTCAAAATTATTAGTTATTCGGAACAACTGCTTCGGAAAAAGCCTCTGTCCCAGGAAGAAACAGCAAGAAACCCCGCGGGATTTTTTAATCAAAGTGAAATTATGCAATAAGAACTTATACAAACTACTTACAAAACTTATTTTCCCTTTCAAGCGCTACCTGCTAGTTACACTTGAAGGCCTGCCTTGCCTTTGTTTCGCATAAAACGATAAAAGTACATGTACGTTTCTTTTCAACATTATTTTGCTGTTTTTGCTACTGTTAATATTCTTAAGCACCGTTGTCGTATAAAAACTTTCATATTAGTTTTTATAGAATAATGGTGACAAACGAGCACACAGTACATCCGATGGTAAGTGGATACTGTGGCCCATAACAACTACATCTATCCTCGATTAAGAATCAAAAGGCAGATGCGTTGCCACCCAATGAGGACGAAGATGGACTGCCTCGTTTCCAGTAAAAAGGGTCTGCGGTTCTCTACACACACCATACAAAACACAGCAGCATTGAGCTGCTATTTTATGCTGGTATTCTATGAGAGCAAAACGCAGATGCGGTGCCACCCATGAGGACTAATATGGAATGCCTCGTTTCCAGTAAAAAGGGTTTGCGGTTCTCTACACTCACTATACGAAACACAGCAGCATTGAGCTGCTATTTTATGCTGGTATTCTATGAGAGTGTGATTGTTACCCGGTCGAGCCGATGCATTCGTGTTACAATCATAATATAGCTGCAGCATGGCTCTACCACGCTTAAATCGGTTTATTAATAAAAAAAAGTAAATAAGAAAAGACACGAAATATAAATATTGACTAAATATCGTTCTTTGAATTGTTGTTGCGTACAGTACAGATCATTGTTCCCTTGACAACAATAGTAGAATCGTGCTTTGAAGCGAAATGTTTAATCTAATCTTATTAATTTGTGTTCTGCTCTACCTGTCTGCCTTACAACGGCAACATAAAGGCTTCTTTAATGTATTTTGAGCTTTATATAAGTTTAGAATTCAATTCAAATTTATTTAGTTGTGAATACATGTAAAAGACAGAATAGATCTTCGAAAAAATTAAGTTCGCTGCATTTAACCCTTACGTATACAAATATTATAGTCACTATTAAATCTAATATATTCTACATTTAATTTATTTCATTATATAATTCATATTAGAATTTTATTAGAATGCTTAACAATGATGTAATTAAATTACATATATATTAATGAGAATAGGATATTTACAATATTTAGTCTAATTAAATATCGAAAATGATATATTTAATGTCAGTATGATATGCCTACTGATGCGTCGCTTAAATATTCATTAATTGAGTAGTAGCATTTCTTAATTATAAATGTTATTTCATGAAATATAAATGAAAATTTATTGTAGATTTAGATAATATACCGAAAACGCTTATTCTAAATAAAGATGTCTAAAATTAAATTGTATGAATTTTATTTTTACGTCGATTGTTTATTATTAAACAATCATTAAATATGTCAGGATTCAGGACTTCATAAATGTACAGTACGGGAAATGTCTATAATTAAAAAAAAAATTGTGGTGTACAGCTTTTGGTACTCGGTATATTTGCGATAGCACGCATACACTTTTTTGTTTAGCGCTTTAAATATATCCTCGTTTCTTGTAGCATTGCCCCCAAAAAAATACACCGTAGCGCACAGTAGAAGATACGAAGCCGTGATATACCGTCAGTAAAGCATCTTCATTTAAGACTTTGGATAATGCATGTAGAGCGTAAGAAAATTGATTAAACTTTCTATTATCCATATGAGTCTCCCACTCTAAGTTGTTATCAATATAAAGACCTAAGAATTTTGTTACTTTGGTTTCACAAACGGTCGCACCATCGTAATTAATGAATTTGAATACCAACATAAAATAGCAGCTTAACATTGCTGTGTTTCGTATAGTGAGTGTAGAGAACCGGAGACCCTTTTTACTGGAAAAGAAGCATTCCATCTTAGTCCTCACGGGTGACAACGCATCTGCATTTTGATTCTTTATTGAGAATAGATGTAGTTGTCTTCGGTTGCAGCAACCACTTACCATCAGGTGTACTGTTTGCCCGTTTGTCACCCTATCCCATAAAAAAGAAATGTTAAGTAAATCAAGGGGCCATTTTTGTTGTTACACATTTGTGTAATAATTCATTATTTGAGTTTTTTTTTTAAGTTTATTAATAAATTATTTGACTTAAGCCACCTGATTATATTCTTCAAGTTGATATATTACATGTAAACACCAAAGATTACGTATAACGTCAGTTTAATTATTTCAGTAATTCATAAATAGATGAAAATAAATTTGTTCCAATTTCTTTACACGTGGTAGAGCCACAGTGCATCTTTATAATGGTTGTAGCACGAATGTGCCGGCTCGACCGAGAAAGGACCATGCTTTCATAGAATAACAGCGTAAAATAGCAACTAAACGCTGCTGCGTTTCGTACGGTGAGTGAAAGTGAACCTGAGTTCCGTTTCAATGGAAACGAGGCATTCCATATTTTGGTCCTCACAATGCATCTGCATTTTGATTATTAATCAAAGACAGATGTAGCTGTATTTGGCCACAGCATCTACTTACAATCAGGTGAACTGTGTGCTCGTTTGTCACCCTTCCATTCTATTATTTAGTTTTTATCAGTAAGATGCTGCTGTCAATCTCCTGTCTCAGTTTCCCTATGTCATCTCTTACGACATCCACGGGACTATAGACGATATTGGGTAGTGGATATTCTTACACCGCCACTGCACGATTAACCCTTCTACTATATAAAAACCCTTTACTGTATAAAAAAAAACCATACACTGTATAAAAAATGAAAAATAAAATAGTTTGTTTTATTTTATTTCCAGTGCACCTCCCAGACTCACATGCGCTATCTCTGTCTAAATTAAACCTTTAAAACTAGATAATACACATTACCGTCAATATTACATTGCATATTTCCACTCTAAATGAGACACTGAGTTGGATGTCTAAATCTTTTCTACACGGGATAATACGGAATGATAGATTAATTTGTGCAGTTTCCATACAAATCATATGTTTTGGACATAAATAGTCCCGTAAGAAGAGAAACCATTTTATTTGATTTACAACTCACAATAAATTGTGATGATAAATGATGTCGATGATGAGATCCTTTACTGATTTTTACGACACCTTTACGTGCTATTCTTTACATGCATACACATAAATAAAAAAACTCATACTGGCCTGTATCAGATAAAAGATAATGCCATGAAATCACATCTTGAGACTTGGTCTTGGGTGGTTAAGCACAGTTTATGTAACTCTAACGACCATAATATAATACGAGTATGCACAATTATAATGTCCTCCTGAGCAAACTTTGGTCAAGGCTGCCAGCCTCAAATGAGACTTGTCAGCTGCGTAGGACAGGATTATAATGCACGATATGCGCGAATGCACATGTGCACTCTCTATTTTACTCTCATAATCCGATAGGACGATATTCCTACACCACCGGACATAGATCAGGCACAGGACTAACGGCTTTACATGCTTTCCAAGTCATGAGGGTGAAACACCGCCAACATCCTGATTCTGAGCTGCTACTGAGAATATCTTGAATGAAAAATCCAATATATAATTTTGGTCCGACCCGAACCTGAACCCGAACTTCATGATCAGCAATCACCATAACCGCTCGACCAAATATTTACAGCTGTACAAATAACCTTATTAGATCAGTCATCTCAGTTAGATTTATGTAGGAAAAATATCTGGAGAATACTTAGGAGCCTTGGTTCCGCTTAATCGTTTCTTCAATACAAGTTATTGTAGTTGCTTAAGTCTCACCGCAAACAGAAACAGAAACAGAAACTTTTTATTCAATATAGATTTTAAATAATACTTATTGAAAGTCACTCTTTTGTTTAATTACCACTGGTTCGAAAAAAAACCTCTGTCCTGGGAAGAACTAGCAAGAAACCCAGCGGGACTTTTTTTTAAATAACAGCTTACAATCATGTATGTTACACAATTAACCACACAAAACAAATTAGAAATAGCTTGGTAGCGAACACCTCATTCCCAGGGGTTATTATCATCCATAAATTCCTTAATATTATAATAACCCTTTTTATACAAACTATGTTTAATAAAGTTTTTGAACTTTGAGCAGGTCAAATTTTGTATATTTTCTGGGATTTTGTTGTAAAAGCGTATACATCGCCCCAAGAATGAATTACTGACTCGGTGGAGTCGAGTAACTGGTACTACTAGCTTGTGTTTGTTCCTAGTGTTTACAGAATGAATTTTTTTTTAAATTTTAAATTACATTACATTTTCATAAATGTATTGAGAGGCCAAAGTTAATATATTAATTTCCTTAAATTTTTGTCTGAGCGACTCTTTAGGTTTTAAATCATAGATTGCTCTTATGGCCCTCTTCTGTTAAACAAATATAATTTCAGTGTCAGTTGCGTGTCCCCATAGCAAAATACCATAAGACATTATGCTATGGAAATAGCTAAAGTAAACAAGTCTAGCTGTTTCCACACTGGTAAGATTTCTAATCTTTTTTACAGCATATGCTGCACAACTAAGTCTGCTTGTTTACTTTGATATATGGGGGCTCCATTGAAGCTTCGCGTCTAGTGTTATTCCAAGAAAAATGGTGGTATCGACAAGACTCAGTTCCTCCCCATTTAAAATTACATTAGTATTTAATTGTCTGACATTTGGAGTCATGAACTTCATACATTTCGTTTTAGTGCTATTTAAATGCAAGTTATTAACATTAAACCAATTTACTAATTTAGATATAGCATTATTTACTTCGTCATATTTTAATAATTGTCGTTTTAATTTGGGAATTAATGAAGTGTCATCAGCATATAATACTTATATTATGGTTATCCCCTACTATGTTAGGTAAGTCATTAATATATACAAGAAACAGAAAGGGGCCGAGAATTGAGCCTTGAGGCACGCCCATTTGTACTATCGACCCGGAAGAGTTCATACTATTAATGACAACTTTTTGAGTTCTGTTACTTAAATATGAAACAATTAATTTAATAGCATTACTTCTTACACCGTAGTGTTGTAGTTTCCTGATTAATGTTTCATGGTGAACACAATCGAAGGCTTTGGATAGGTCACAGAATATACCCAAAGCATCCTGTGAATTCTCCCATGAATTGAAAATATATTTAATCAGCTCAACACCAGCATCAGTTGTCGAGCGACCCCTTGTGAAACCGAATTGATTTTTATGAAGTAAATTATTAACATTAAAAAAAATTTACATTTGATCAAGAATAATTTTTTCAAAAATTTTACTTAGTGTTGGCAGTACAGAAATGGGTCTAAAATTGGCGGGGTCTAATGTACTACCAGATTTAAATAAAAGTATTACTTTACTATGCTTCATCAAATCAGGAAACACACCATATTCGATACTAGTATTAAAAATAATAGCTAGTTGAGGCGTGATTATATCGATTATAGACGCAATAACTTTAACGGAAATACCCCACAGATCCGCAGTTTTCTTAACATCAATAGTTTTAAAATATTTTACAGTATCTTTTGATGATATTTTATGAAATGTAAAATTCTTTGTACACGCAATTACATTTTGTTTAAGCAATGATTCGGCGAAGGCAGGAGAAGAATTCAGTGACATAGTGGTTGAGATCGGAATTTCCGTAAAATACTTCTCAAAAACCATTGCAACATCCTGATCTGATTCCGTTAATTTGTTGTTAAAACTCAACCGGTAGTTTGAATTGCGAGAGTTGACCTTACCAGTTTCACTATTAATTATACTCCACGTCATTTTAATTTTATTAGAAGCCGTCTTAATTTTGTTGCTCAAATGCAAAGACTTGGCTTTGGAGCACACTCCTTTAAATATTTTTGAATATTTTTTAACATATTCCCTAAATTCGACGCTATGGTTATATGACCTTTCATGGTAAAGTTCATATAACCTTTGTCTGCTCTTATGAACTCCTACTGTCGCCCATTCATTGAAAGCCTTCCGACTGATCAAGGAGAACTTTTAGAAGTAAAAATATTATCAAATTCATTGCAAATAAGTTTAAACACTGTTACATACAAAAAATTAGGATCATTTTGGTATGAAAGTGATGGAAGTTTCTTCACTATGTTACTTCTAAACTTCTTCAAGCGACGTGCATTTACAGGAACAAACACAATTTTCTCATCTACTTGCTTTTTGTGAACATAAGGTAACGAAACTAACTGTTCACAGTGATCAGAACTCAATTTTTGAATTATACATTTATGCAACGGCTTAACATTTGTAAAAATGTTATCTATTCATGTTGTACTACATTCAGTAATACGCGTTGGCTCTAAAAATAAATTAAAAAGACCATATGATTTAAACAATGATCTAAATTTAATATTGGTGGAGGAAGCTTCTAGTAGATTGATATTAAAGTCTCCACATATTACAACAGATTTATTCTGTTTATTAAGCTTAAAAAAACTTCCTCCATAATTTTTTCAAAAGTATTGTATATAGAACATGGGGGTCTGTAGACGCTCACAACAATGAGGTGTTCAAACTCAACACATGCCATTTCTACAGTTCGCTCAACAGAGAGGCTCACAATATCTTTACGTTCCTTACATGACAATAATTTACTAGCTAATATTAACGAGCCACCTCTTAAAACCGTTTCTCTATTGAACGAACTGACCACCTGGTGATTACTGAAATTAAACATTATGTTATAAGCTTTTAACCAATGTTCAGTTCAAACATTTGGAAACCTGTTCTGACCGGTAGTGAGGCACGTGCATCCATAGACTTCCTGCATCCTTGTAGGGTATCTTTCACGGTAGGGATACTCCCACACTTAGCATAGGGTTTAAGAAATAAAATATTACCCCCTCTTTTAAGAAATAAAATATTTCGAGGACATGATGTGAAGTTTGGTAAACCGCACTAGATCAATCCCACTCTGAAACGAGAGAAGACCTGTGCCCAGCTGTGGGACGTATATATAGGCTGTTACTACTTTACTTTTATTCAAACAACTGGACCGCTTTAAATATATACCCACTCATCAAAGCAATACTATAACATGGACAAATTTTTAAATTTATTTTTTTAAGAAAAGTGGTTTAAACAGTAAAATAAATAATAATTTATTTAGGCAAAGCCCCTAAAATTTTGCATACTAGTGTTAATAATTGACATTATATTTTTTCCTAACCGTGTAGTGGCGGTGTAAGACTATCCACTACCCCATATCGCCCCGAGGGTGTCGTAAGAGGCGACAGATGGAAAATGAAACAGGAGATGAGCAGCAGCATCTTCCTGATCGCAACTAAAAAAAATAAAAAACTGCGTTTGCGAACCCGCTTGTCAAGCGTGGCAACTATGACAAAATCCTACCATGAGGCAAACTATGATGGCTTATGTTCAACAATGGACTCTTATAGGCTGTAATGGTTGCAACCATTTGCACAATGAAAGCGTTCCATCGATCAGAAAACTCGATGAGGATTTCATAGAAATAACCTACAACACAACAAATTGTTTTTACGGGGAACTTATACTGTTATTACCTTAAGATTAAAACAGTTTTCTATATTTTAAGTTTGGTTACAATGATGTGGGTTGCAATAAAAAATAACTCTTGATATGGAACAGTAAAATATTTTTACGACTGCTTGCGGTCGTAAAAATAAATTTCTTGTCATGAACGTATAAAAAAATACGTCCATGTTTTTTTTTTGCAATTATGGAAGTTTTAAACAAGACGTTATTTCCTATTATTCCTTTTCAACTTACATTAATATTTTTCGTTATATTTTTTTATAATGTATGTTTTAAAATTGAATAATCTATTAATTTATTTTATCCCATTTTTAGTTTTATTTCACGAACGATGCACGTTACTATAGCTAATATTTATTTATTTATTCTTTATTGCATTCCTTAAATCAAAATAAAACAAAGGGCGGACTTAATGTCTTGAGGGATTCTCTACCAGTCAACCTACGGAGTGGTGAGAATTTGACGTAGGTGTAGCAATATATCACATTTAACTAATAAATTAACTATACAAATGTAGCCTATACATATATGCATATTTATATGCATATATGTAAATATGTATATACAAAAGAAATAATTGTGGAAATATCGTTTTCAAAACCACTCTTATCTTTCGTTAATGAGAGGCATGAGAGTGTTTTGGAAACATGGAAATGTCCACCACTCTGCCCTCAAGAGTGTTGACGCCGCCCTCAAGAGTGTTGGCGGAAAAATATTTTTTAGTTACTCAGACATGTATATTTCCTCACCGTGTTTTTCTTCCCCGCCAATAACATGATAAATCAGCACTTAAAATTCATCTTCAGCGTCATCATCATTACAGTCCTTCACAAGTCTACTGCTGAACATTGGTCATCCATCGCCTTCGTGCACCTCTTACCAGGTGGTCATTCTGTGTATTTTTTTATATAGATTAAGGATCACAAACGGGCGAATAGTCCGCCTGATGGTAAGGGGGTGCTGTGGCCCATAGACATCTACATTTATCCTCGATTATGAATCAATATGCAGATGCATTGTCATCACTGAGTACTAAGATTTAATGCATCGTTTCCAGTAAAAAAGGTAGCGGCGTTAAGCTTCTATTTTACGCTGGTATTCTGTGAGAGCGTTATCCTACACGCAGGATTTGTCGCTCGCGTCCGTAGGCTTCGACCACCTAATCCTAGGCCCACCCTACACGTGTCCCCTGGGTGGTGCTAAACAAGCGACAAAGCCGAAAGAACAGACTTGGATCCTCGCCGAAAAATACCACACCCTACTTTCACAAAATGAGGCACAAAATAAAAGAAGTGACCCCGAGTTATCGGCGCCCCTTTAATGAGGCAGGGGTGAGAAGAATCTCTGGGAGGAAAACCGGCGACGAGGTTCGCCACCCATCACGTTCTGTCTCCCGGAGGGGCGAAAAGTGGATTGCGGAAGCCCGTCTGGCTACGCTAAATATATGTGGAGCAATGAATGATAAGATGGATGAAGTATGCGACATTATGTATGATAGAGGAATAGATGTGTTATGTGTAAATGAGACGAAACGGAAGGGAAAGGATGTCACTACACATGGCATGCATACCGCGTACTGGTCTGGTGTAGACGAGACCGAGCGGGCATGCCAGGGAGTCGATATCATCCTTTCAGAAAAATGGGTCATTGTGTGAAAGAGTATGAATGTGTAAGCCCGAGACTGCTATGGATACGGATGAAAGTGGGCTTAAAGAAGTTGTTTGTTCTAGGGGTCTACGCCCCAGACATGTCTAAGCCCACTTATATCCGAGAGCAGTTTTGGGAGATGGTAAGGATGGTGCTAATGAAATGAAAGGGTAATGAAAATATTTTAATATTAGGAGATTTTAATGAAAGGGTTGGCGTAAAGAGGTTTGGTTATGAAAGGATATTGGGAACGTTTGGTGATGAAAGTATAAATGAGAATCGTGAAAGCCTCCTTACCGTATGTGTGGAAAAGAATATTTTTGTGACGAACAGTTTCTTTTGTCATAAGAAGATTCACATGTATACATGGGAAAGAGGTGGTGATAGAAGTATGATAGATTTCATAAATGTGGATGAAAGAATGAGGAGCGCAGTGGTAGAAAGATGGGTTTACCGGGGTTTACGTAGGGACGGATCATTACTTGGTCTTATGCCGAATTAATGGTCTATTCAGATGTTGGCGGCATCGGACATCTGTGTCTTCCACTGCGTTACAGCGTATAAGAACAGAGAGGTTACAAGATGAAGGTGCGAAAGAGAAGTTCAAATGTAGGCTGAGAGAAAATATAGGTGGTATGTATGAATTGTGCATGAATGATTTAGACTTGGAGACTTTGTGGTATAATGTCAGGAAAGGTTTGGTGGATGCAGCTACCGAAGTATGTGGTGTAAGTAAGAGAACGAATGAAAGGAAAAATAACACTTAATGGTGGGATGATGAGGTACGGATGGAAGTAGAAGCAAAGAAGAGAGCATCGCTAGATTTACTAGCAACCAAGGCTAGTTATTCTAGGGGTATGAATGATGATATTGAAAGAAAAAAGGCAGTCTTTAGACATCTAAATAAGAGAGTAAAAGAAGTAGTTGAAATGAAAAAGCAAGAAAGAACGGATAAGAATGATAGAAGAATATCGGATAACTTCCAGGCAAATATTAAAATGTTCTGGGAACTCGTAAGAACTGCCAGGGGACATTCAAAACAGCCTATAATGAATGTTATACGAGACCATAATGGCTGTATTCTGAATGACGAAGTATCGAGTTTAAGGAGATGGAAGGAATACTTTGAAAGAGTGTTTATGAGTGATGAGACGTTTGAATTAAATGAAATAGAAATTCCGAAAGAAGAGGAAAGAGATAGAGGTATAAGTATAGATGAAATAATGAAAGCAATGAAAAGTATGAAAGCAGGTAATGCAGCCGGATATGATAGATTATCACTCGAGATGCTAAGGGCTGGAGAGGGAGTGGTGGCAGGCCTGCTATAAATCTTGTTTAATTTGTGTTGGGAACTTAAGCGGGTACCGGGAGACTGGTGCAAAGCCGTGATAGTCCAACTATATAAAGGAAAAGGATCGCAGCAGGACTGTAAAAACTACCGTGGTATCAGCCTTCTTAGCATTGTGGGAAAACTGTATGCTAAGGTACTAATTGAAAGAGTTATGAAAGATACTGATGGAAAAATTTGGGATGTGCAAGCGGGATTTAGAAAGGGAATGGGATGTATGGATCAGGTCTTTTCCATGCGCATGGTCGCGGAGAAGTTTTTGGCTAAAAACTAAAAGGTTTCTTGTGCGTTCGTGAACTTGGAAAAGGCTTATGACAGAGTGGACAGGGATGTGTTATGGCAAACACTGAACTCATTTGGGTTGAGCGCTGGGTTGATACAGGCATTGAAGTCTCTGTATAGGGACTCCAGTGCTTGTGTCAGGATCAACGGGGTCTACTCGGACTGGTTTGGCATCCATAAAGGATCAGACAAGCCTGTGTGGCTTCCACGTGGCCGTTCAACCTACTTATGGACAGTTGTTTGGAAAATTTGAAAGTTGAAGAATGCGGGTTAAGAATGGGTGAGTTAACCGTCAAATGCCTTTTGTACGTCGATGATCAAGTCATACTCGCGTCGTCGGCGGCCGAGTTGCAAATGAAGGTTACATTAATGAACAGTTCATTAAAAGAAAGGGGAATGAAAGTGAACGCAAATAAGACGAAAGTTATGGTTTTTGAAAGAGAAGAATGTAAAACGATATGTGAAATAAGAAAAGAAGAAGAATTGGTCGAGCAAGTAGATGAGTGTGTGTATTTGGGATGTGTATTTAGCAGGTAGATATGATCAGGATAATAAGGATATTTTCAAAGTTCATGAACGCACAAAAAACTTTCTGGTTTTTGGCCAAAAACTTCTCCGCAATCATGTGCATGGAAAAGATTTGATCCGTACACCCCATCCCCTTTCTAATCCAGCTTGCACATCCCAAATTTTTCCATCAGTTTCTTCCATAACTCTTTCAATTAACACCTTAGCATACAGCTTATCCACAATTCTAAGCAAGCTGATACCACGGTAGTTTTTACAGTCCTGCTGTGACCCTTTTCCTTTATATATTGGGATTATAACGGCTTTGCACCAGTCTTCCAGTACCCGCTTCAGTTCCCAACAAAAATTAAACAAGATTTATAGCAGGCCTGCCACCACTCCCTCTCCAGCCCTTAGCATTTCGAGTGATACTCTATCATATCCGGCTGCCTTACCTGCTTTCATACTTTTCATTGCATTCATTATTTCATCTTCACTTATCTCCCTACCTCTCTCCACTTCTTTCGGAATTTCTATTTCATTTAATTCAGACGACTCTTCACTCATAAACACGCTTTCAAAGTATTCCTTCCATCTTTTTAAATTCGAAACTTCATCATTCAGCATATAGCCATTCTTGTCTCGTAAAGCATTCATTCTAGGCTGTTTTGAATTTCCCCTAGCAGTTCTTACGAGTTTCCAGAACATTTTAATATTTGCCTTGAAGTTATCAGATATCCTTCTATCATTCTTATCCGTTCTTTTTTGCTTTTTTCTTTCAAAAACTTCTTTAACTCTCTTATTTATAAGTCTAAAGTCTGCCTTTTTTTCATTCAATCTCATCATTCATACCGCCAGAATTACCAGCTTTGGTTGCCAGTAAATCTAGCCATGCTCTCTTCTTTGCTTCAACTTCCATTTGTACCTCATCATCCCACCACAACTTATTATTTTTCCTTTCATTCCTTCTCTTACTTACACCACATACTTGCACATACTGGCTGCATCCACCAAAACTTTTTTAACATTATTCCATACAGTCTCCAAGTCTAAATCATTCATGCACAATTCATACATACCACCTATATTTTCTCTCAGCCTACATTTGAACTTCTCTTTCGCACCTTCATCTTGTAACCTCTCTGTTCTTATACGCTGTAACGCAGTGGAAGACACAGATGTCCGATGCCGCCAACATCTGAATAGACCATTAATTCGGCATAAGACCAAGTAATGATCCGTCCCTACGTAAACCCCTGTAAACCCTTGTTTCTACCACTGCGCTCCTCATTCTTTCATCCACAATTATGAAATCTATCATGCTTCTATCACCACCTCTTTCCCATGTATACATGTGAATCTTCTTATGGCGAAAGAAAGTGTGTCACATAAATATTCTTTTCCACACATACGGCGAGGAGGTCTTCACCATTCTTATTTACTTTTTCATCACCCAATGTTCCTTATATCCTTTCATAACCAGACCTCTTCACCCCATCACTTCCATTAAAATCTCCTAACATAATAATATTTTCATTTCCCTTACATTTCATCAACACCATCTTTGTCCCAAAACTGCTCTCGGATATAAGTGGGCTTGGACATGTCTGGGGCCTACACCCCTAGCACAAATAACTTCTTTAAGCCCATTTTCATTTGTATACATAGCAGCCTTGGGCGTATAAGCCCAAGGTTGCTTTGGATACAACTCATACTCTTTCACACATTGACCCATTATTTCTGAAAGGATGACACCGACTCCCTGGCATGCCCGCTCGGTCTCGTCTACACCAGACCAGTAAGCAGTATACATGCCATATGCAGTGGCATCCTTTCGTTTTCGTTTCGTCTCATTTACACATAACACATCTATTCCTCTAATATTCATCATTTCGCATACTTCATCCATCTTATCATTCATTGCTCCACATACATTCAGCGTAGCCAGACGGGCCTCCGCAATCCACTTTTCGCCCCTCCGGGAGACAGAACATGACGGGTGGTGAACCTCGTCACCGGTTTTTCTCTCGGAGATTCTTCGCACCCCTGCCCCATTAAATGGGCGCCGGGAACTCGGGCCCATTTCTTTGATTTGTTGCCTCATGGTGCGAACTAAGGGGTGGTAGATTTTACGCCGCTACCATATGGCGAGGAGCCGAGCATATCCTTTCGGCTTTGTCGCTCGTTTAGCACCACCCGGGGGACACGTGTAGGGTGGGCCTAGGGTAAGGTGGTCGAAGCCTACAGACGCGAGCGACTCATCCCAATTATCTAATTAATTTAAACTAATTTGGAGTAGACGTACCATAGAGTGTAGACAGGTAGGTAAACGTAGTGTGGGAGAACCCTTGCCAAATTGAGCAACGACCTGCGCAAGGCAGCTGGCAACTTCGTGAAGCTGAAGATCGGGCTAAGTGGCTGGCGCGCCTTGGGATAGGCCTATGTCTATGCCAGCAGGCTGATCATGAAACTAATTTATATAAAATCAAATGAAAATCGTTAAATTATTATTTTCTTATAAATGCCCTAATAAGATATATTGCTTTTAATTTAGAGTTCTTTTTATTTTAATTGTTTCTTCATTTGAAAACCAGGTACTTACTTTTAAAGTCCTGTTTAAATTGCCTGAAAAGGTTTTTGGTTTTATTTTCCGTTTAACTTATTTAAAGCTTGGGAAAGGGACAAAATTTTCCTTAAACATTTCAGGGCTTGTTAATGATACGTTTATCGTTGTTTTAATCTAAAATAAGACGTTAAATGCTAGAAAAATACACGTAATATATATCTTATAGTATTTTATAGACCACGCTTATGTCATTATTAAGAACTACTGTAAAATCTCTGTTACGTTTTTTTCAGTTTTGATAATCATCAGAGACTGAATGCTACTTTTAATTATCATAAGTCAGTGCTTGATTACTATAACATAAGATGGTCAGTGGTGTTGTTGTTACAGAAGTTAAAGCGCAATAACTTAGCCAAACAAAACCTATTTACTTTTAAAAATATATTTTCCTTGAAGACAACCATATCTCTTAATTAGATGAAAAGAAAGACGATGATGAATTCTTCCACACCATTGCTGCATTAAGATCACTGAAATTAACCTACAACAAAGCGGTGGAGACTTACTGAGAGTCTGGTCAAAGTTATTAGTTTTACCACTGCTTCGGAAAAACGCCTCTGTCCTAGAAAGAACCAGCAAGAAACCCCGCGGGATTTTTTAATCAAAGTAAAATTATGCAATAAGAACTTGTACAAACTATTTACAAAACTTATTTTTCCTTTCAAGCACTACCTGCTGGTTACACTTGTAGGCCTGCCTTGCATTTGTTTCGCATAAAAAGATAAAAGTATATTTACGTTTCTTTTCAACATTATTTTGCTGTTTTTGCAACTGTTAATATTCTTAAGCACCGTTGTCGTAGAAAAACTTTCATATAAGCTTTTTTATAGAATAATGGTGACAAACGAGCACACAGTACATCCGATGGTAAGTGGATACTGTGGCCCATAACATCTACATCTATCCTCGATTAAGAATCAAAAGGCAGATGCGTTGCCACCCATGAGGACGAAGATGGACCGCCTCGTTTCCAGTAAAAAGGGTCTGCGGTTCTCCACACACACCATACAAAACACAGCAGCATTGAGCTGCTATTTTACGCTGGTGTTCTATGAGAGCAAAACGCAGATGCGTTGCCACCCATGAGGACTAAGATGGAATGCCTCGTTTCCAGTAAAAAGGGTCTGCGGTTCTCTACACTCACCATACGAAACACAGCAGCATTGAGCTGCTATTTTATGCTGGTATTCTATGAGAGTGTGATACTTACCCGGTCGAGCCGATGCATTCGTGCTACAACCATAATATAGCTGCGGCATGGCTCTACCACGCTTAAAGTCGGTTTGTTAATAAAAAAAGTAAATAAGAAAAGACACGAAATATAAAAATTGACCAAATAAGATTCTTTGAATTGTTGTTGCGTACAGTACAGATCATTTTTCCCTTGACAACAATAGTAGAATCGTGCTTTGAAGCGAAATGTTTAATCTAATCTTATTAATTTGTGTTCTGCTCTACCTGTCTGCCTTCCAACGGCAACGTAAAGGCTTCTTTAATGTATTTTGAGCTTTATATAAGTTTAGAATACTAATTCAAATTTATTTAGTTGGGAATACATGTAAAAGACAGAATAGATCTTCGAAAAAATTAAGTTCGCTGCATTTAACCCTTACGTATACAAATATTATAGTCACTATTAAATCTACTATATCCTACATTTAAATTATTTCATTACATTATTTATATTAGAATTTTATTAAAATGCTTAACAATGATGTAATCAAATTACCTATATATTAATGAGAATAGGATATTTACAATATTTAGTCTAATTAAATGTCAAAAATTTAATTCGACTAAATATACTATAATGCGTCGCTTTAATATTCATTAATTGAGTAGTAGCATTTCTTAATTATAAATGTTATTTCATGAAATATAAATGAAAATTTATTGTAGATTTAGATGATATACCTAAAACGCTTATTCTAAGTAAAGATGTCTAAAATGAAATTGTATGAATTTTATTTTTACGTCGATTTTTTATTATTAAATAATCATTAAATATTTCAGGATTGGTTTTTATAAATATCACAACTTCATAAATATACAGTACGGGAAAAGTCTATAATAAAAAAAAAATTGTGGTGTACAGTTTTTCGTACTCGGTATATTTGCAATAGCACGCATACACTTTTTTATTTAGCGCTTTAAATATATCCTCGTTCCTTGTAGCATTGCCCCAAAAAAGTACACCGTAGCGCACAGCAGAAGATACGAAGCCGTGATATACCGTCAGTAAAGCATCTTCATGTAAGACGTTGGATAATACATGTAGAGCGTAAGAAAATTGATTAAACTTTCTATTATCTATATGAGTCTCCCAGTCTAAGTTATTATCAATATAAAGACCTAAGAATTTTGTTACTTTGGTTTCACAAACGGTCGCATCACCGTAATTAATGAATTTGAATACCAACGTAAAATAGCAGCTTAACACTGCTGTGTTTCGTATAGTGAATGTAGAGAACCGGATACCCTTTTTACTTGAAAGAAGCATTCCATCTTAGTCCTCACGGGTGACAGCGCATCTGAATTTTGATTCTTTATTGATAATAGATGTAGATGTCTACGGTTGCAGCAACCACTTACCATCAGGTGTACTGTTTGCCCGTTTGTCACCCTATCCTATAAAAAAAAATTTATGTTAAGTAAACCAAGGGGCCATTTTTGTTGGTAATAATTCATTATTTGAGTTTTTTTTTTAAGTTTATTAATAAATTATTTGACTTAAGCCAGCCGATTATATTCTTCAAGTCGATAATATTAACATTTTCATAATTATTTATGTCTGTACATGTAAACGCCAGAGATTACGTATAACGTCAGTTTAATTATTTCAGTAATTCATAAATAGATGAAAATAAATTTGTTCCAATTTCTTTACACGTGGTAGAGCCACAGTGCATCTTTATAATGGTTGTAGCACGAATGTGCCGGCTCGACCGAGAAAGGACCATGCTTTCACAGAATAACAGCGTAAAATAGCAACTGGATGCCGCTGCGTTTCGTACGGTGAGTGAAAGAGAACCTGAGTTCCTTTTTAATGGAAACGAGGCATTCCATATTTTGGTCCTCACAATGCATCTGCATTTTGATTATTAATCAAAGACAGATTTAGCTGTATTTGGCCACAGCATCTACTTACCATCAGGTGAACTGTGTGCTCGTTTGTCACCCTTCCATTCTATTTTTTAGTTTTTATCAGTAAGATGCTGCTGTCAATCTCCTGTTTCAGTTTTTTTTTTTTATAGGAGAGAGGCAAACGAGCATGCGGCTCACCTGATGGTAAGTGACTACCGCCGCCCATGAACAACTGCAACACCAGGGGAACCAGAGGAATTGCAGATGCGTTGCCGGCCTTTTAAAAAGGAGTAGGCTCTTTTCTTGAAGGTCCCTAAGTCGTATCGGTCCGGGAAAATCGCTGGTGGTATAATAATAATAATTAAATTATTAATAGAATAGTTATTCCACAAGGAAGTTGTGCGAGGAAGAAAACATCTTCTAAATCGCACAGTGGTGGACCGCCAATCATCCAGATGGTGTGGATGGTATCGGGCGTTCTGCCGCGATGTGCGTTCGTGAAATTTGGCGGCTGGGATTAATCCGAACAATTCCTCAGAGCACTCCCCGTGGTAAATGCGAAAGAAAATGCAAAGAGATGCAACATCTCTTCGCAGCGCCAATGAATCGAGCCGATCGGAAAGGACTCGGTCGTCGACGATTCGAGCCGCTCTGCGCTGGATGCGGTCAAGTGGAAGGAGCTGGCACTGGGGAGCCCCAGCCCAGAGATGGGAACAGTATTCCATGTGAGGCCGAACCTGCGCCTTGTAAAGTTGCAGGCGTTGTGCCGGCATGAAATACTGTCTCGCTCTGCTGAGCACGCCAAGCTTTTTAGAGGCCAATTTGACCTTCTCTTCCAAGTGACCGCGAAACTGCACGCCACTCGATATGTCAACGCCGAGGATTCCGATACTGGCTGAGGCAACAAGGGGAGTGCCTTGAAACTGAGGAGATACGACAAAGGGGTTCTTTTTAGCGGTAAACGCGCAAACTTGTGTCATCTGAGGATTAAACTGGACTAGATTTAGTCGCCCCCAATCCGAGACTTTGTTCAGCAAAGACTCGACTTCAGACACAAGTTTGTTCCGGTACTCGGCGACGTTTTCCCGAGAAATATTCGCACGGCCAGCGTATAGAGCATCACCAATGCTATCATCCGCATAGCAATGAATGCTACCGGTTTGCAACATATTATTGATATGAAGAAGAAACAGCGTTGGTGATAGCACGCGGCCTTGTGGAACACCAGCGTTAATAGGCTTGTAGTTGGAGCATGCACCGTCTACAACGACCTTGATGCTCCGATCTGCAAGAAAGCTGGTGATCCAATTGCACAATTTCTCGGGAAGTCCATAGGAAGGGAGCTACGAAAGAAGCGCTTTGTGCCAAACCCGATCGAAAGCCTTCGCAATGTCCAAACTAACGGCCAATGCCTCCCCCTTGGACTCTACTGCCTCCGCCCATCTAAGAGTCAGGTAGACCAGAAGATCACCAGCTGATCGACCCTGACGAAAACCGTATTGGCAGTCACTAATCAGCTGGTGATCCTCAAGGTACCGCATGAGGTGGCAATTTATAACGGACTCCATTATTTTGGAAAACAAGGGGATGATGGCGATAGGCCTGTAGATTGACGGGTCTGAGCGGTCGCCTTTTTTAGGGATCGGTTGGACAAAAGCTATCTTCCATGATTTCGGGACTACGCCTAGGGAGTAGGAGTACCGGAAAAGACGCGTTAGAACCGGTGCCAACCCGAGCACACGTCCTCAGCACAATTGGGGGGATTCCGTCAGGCCCACTCGACTTGTGGATGTCCAGGGAGAGGAGTGCTTTGCGAACCGAGCGCTGTGAGAACCGCACATCCGGCATGGAGCACTCACACCGCGGGATGGTCGGCGGTGTGTTCCCCCCGTCATCAAGAGTCGAGTTGGATGCAAAAAGTGAGCCTAAATGGTCGGCTTTCTCTTTTGCGGCGTGGGTCAGTGAGTCCTCCCTGTGCAGAGATGGTAGTGATGGCTTACAGAAATTCCCTTGGACAGCCTTGTCGAGAGACCAGAATGCACGGGTTCCCGAAGGAAGGCGAACTAGCTTCTCGCCAATTCTGCCTATGTGCTCTGACTTTGCCTTGGCAATAACACTTTTGAAGGACCTGGAGGCGAAGTTATACTTCTTTTTAAGCATGCTGGTATTTACATCCCGAGCCGCCGAAGCCTCAGCCCAGGCCTGATAGTACTCCTGCTTACGGCGTAATGCAGTCTTACAGGAGCGCCCAAACCAAGGCTGCGATCTGCCTCCGATGGGTACCACAGATGATGGAATAAATAGTTCCATCCCCTGTAGCACCACATCAGTGACAGAGTCAGCAACAGCGCTGGGATCATCCGGCGAGAAGCAAACCTGCCCCCATGGGTAGGATGCAAAGAAAGACCGCATTCCGTCCCAATCCGCCGACCTGTAATGCCAAACACGGCGGCAACCTGCAGAACGCAACCGCGAGGGGAGCGTGAGTGGCACCACACTCCGGATCAGACAATGGTCCGAAGAGCCGAGAGGGGCATCGACGGAAACCTGATATCCGTCCGGATGAGAGGTCAGCAGAAGGTCCAACAGGGAAGGTGTATGATCCTTCACATCTGGAATCCGCGTAGGCAAAGTAACCAGCTGTGTCAGACCATATGCAAAGGCAAAGTCATAAACAGATCTCCCCGCATGATCGGTTAAACGTGAACCGAGCCATTCGGCGTGGTGGGCGTTAAAATCGCCAAGGATCACGATCTCTGCGGATGGGACCTGTTGTAGCAAGAAATCTGTAGCCATTTGGACGTGGTCGATGAGTCGGTCTGTTTCGGCATTACCGCTATGGGACCTATAGAGGCACCCGTAGACGCGCGGATGGTCGTCGCTATCTACGCGTAGCCAAAGGATGGACAGGTCCGAACCTTCAAGACTGCCGAGGCGTCGAGAACAGATTTCCTCTCTGACGTATACGCAAACTCCAGCCCGAGGCACAAAAGAGTGTTCCAATTTGTACCCCGGGTAGGAGAGATACGAAGTATCAGCCGGAGAGGACACCTGCGTCTCGGTCAGAAAGAGCAAGGCCGGCTTCGCCGTCTCGAGATGGTAGTGGACGGCGTTTAGGTTCGAGTGAAGTCCCCTGATGTTGCAGAAATCCACGGATAGCGTGGCAGGGGTCGCCTTGGTCTTGTTGCTCAGTTTGCCCCGAGCAGTTATCAGTTCGGGACGATAGACAATATTGGGTAGTGGATATTCTTACACCGCCACTGCACGATTAACCCTTCTACTATATAAAAACCCTTTACTATATAAAAAAAACCATACACTGTATAAAAAATGAAAAATAAAATAGTTTGTTTTATTTTATTTCCAGTGCACCTCCCAGACTCACATGCGCTATCTCTGTCTAAATTAAACCTTTAAAACTAGATAATACAATATTACATTGCATATTTCCACTCTAAACGAGACACTGAGTTGGATGTCTAAATCTTTTCTACACGGGATAATACGGAATGATAGATTAATTTGTGCAGTTTCCATACAAATCATATGTTTTGGATATAAATAGTCCCGTGAGTAGAGAAACCATTTTCTTTGATTTACAACTCACAATAAATTGTGATGATAAATGATGTTGATGTTGAGATCCTTTACTGATTTTTACGACACCTTTACATACTATTCTTTACATGCATACACATAAATAAAAAAAACTCATACTGACCTGTATCTGATTTACTCTCATAATCCGATAGGACGATATTCCGACACCACCGGACATAGATCAGGCACAGGACTAACGGCTTTACGTGCTTTCCAAGTCATGAGGGTGAAACACCGCCAACATCCTGATTCTGGGCTGCTACTGAGAATATATTGAATGAAAAATCCAATAAATAATTTTGGTCCGACCCGAACCTGAACCATGAAGTTCGGGTTCTTGATCAGCAATCACCATAACCGCTCGACCAAATATTTACAGCTGTACAAATAACCTCATTAGATCAGTCATCTCAATTAGATTTATGTACGAAAAATATCTGGAGAATACTTAGGAGCCTCGGTTTCGCTCAATCGTTTCTTCAACACAAGTTATTGTAGTTGCTTAAGTCTCACCGCAAACATTTGGAAACCTGTTCTGACCGGTAGTGAGGCACGTGCATCCATAGACTTCCTGCATCCTTGTAGGGTATCTTTCACGGTAGGGATACTCCCACACTTAGCGTAGGGTTTGAGAAATAAAATATTACCCCCTCTTTAAGAAATAAAATATTTCGAGGACATGATGTGAAGTTTGGTAAACCACACTAGATCAATCCCACTCTGAAACGAGAGAAGGCCTGTGCCCAGCTGTGGGACGTATATATAGGCTGTTACTACTTTACTTTTATTCAAACAACTGGACCGCTTTAAAAATATACCCACTCATCAAAGCAATACTATAACATGGACAAATTTTTAAATTTATTTTTTAAGAAAAGTGGTTTAAATAATAAAATAAATAATAATTTATGTAGGCAAAGCCCCTAAAATATTGCATACAAGTGTTAGTAATTGACATTATATTTTTTCCTAACCGTGTAGTGGTGGTGTTAGAATATCCACTACCCCATATCGCCCCGGGGGTGTCGTAAGAGGCGACAGATGGAAAATGAAACAGGAGATGAGCAGCAGCATCTTCCTGATCGCAACTAAAAAAAAAAAAACTGCGGTTGCGAACCCCTTGTCAAGCGTGGCAACTATGACAAAATCCTACCATGAGGCAATGTATGAGGGAGGCTAATGTTCAACAATGGATTTTTATAGGCTGTAATGGTTACAACCATTTCCACAATGAAAGCGTTCCATCGATCAGAAAACTCGATGAGGATTTCATAGATATTACCTACAACACAACAAATTGTTTTTACGGGGAACTTATACTGTTATTACCTTAAGATCAAAACAGTTTTCTATATTTTAAGTTTGGTTACAATGATGTAGGTTGCAATAAAAATAACTGTTGATATGGAACAGTAAAATATGTTTACGACTGCTTGCGGTCGTGAAAATAAATTTCTTGTCATGAACGTATAAAAAAATACGTCCATGGTTTTTTTTATGGAGTTTTAAACAAGACGTTATTTCCCATTATTCCTTTTCAACTTACATTAATACGAGTATTTTTCCTTATATTTTTTTTATAATGTATTGTTTAAAATTTAATAATCTAGTAATTTAGTTTATCCCATTTTTAGTTTTATTTCACGAACAATGCACGTTACTATTTCTTATATTTATTTGTTTATTCTTTATTGCATTCCTTAAATCAAAATAAAACAAAGGGCGGACTTAATGCCTTGAGGGATTCTCTACCAGTCAACCTACGGAGTGGTGAGAATTTGACGTAGGTGTACCAATATATCACATTTAACTAATAAATAAACTACACAAATGTAGCCTATACATACATATATATAAATATATACAACATACATACATTTATATACATACATACATATATGCATATTTATATGCATATTTGTATATATGTATATACAGAAGAAATAATTGTGGAAATATCGTTTTCAAAAACACTCTCATCCTTTCATTAATGAGAGGCATGAGAGTGTTTTTAAAGCATGGAAATGTCCATCACTCTGCCCTCAAAAGTTTTGACGCCGCCCTCAATAGTGTTGGCGGAAAAAAATATTCTTTTAGATACTCAGACATGTATATTTCCTCACGGTGTTTTTCTTACCCGCCAATAACATGATAAATCAGCACTTAAAATTCATCTTCAGCGTCATCATCATTACAGTCCTTCACAAGTCTACTGCTGAACATTGGTCATCCATCGACTTCGTGCATCTCTTACCAGGTGGTCACTCTGTGTATTTTTTAATATAGATTAAGGATCACAAACGGGCGAATAGTCCACCTGATGGTAAGGGGGTGCTGTGGCCCATAGACATCTACATTTATCCTCGATTAAGAATCAAAATGCAGATGCATTGTGACCCCTGAGTACTAAGATTTAATGCATCGTTTCCATTAAAAAAGGTATCCGGTTCTCTACACTCACCATACAAAACACAGCGGCATTAAGCTGCTATTTTACGCTGGTATTCTGTGAGAGCGTGATCCTACACCGGTCAAGTCGAGTCGAGTCGGATCTATCGATTGACCTCTCATTCGAAGTCAAACACACTCGTCAACAACTTCAAGTGTAGTGCTCCCAATAACTACCGGCATAGATGTGAGGGCGTTATACATGTCCTTTACACACCACCTTTGTCTTGTCAACGTTCATTGTTAGACCTACGTTAAGATAACGTATTGAGGTCATTTAGCTTAGTGTTGAGGTCCTTCACCGATTATGCCAATGACTATATCGTTTGCAAATTGAATTTCTTGCTTAGAAACGTCTTGTAATGTTGCGCTGAAAAGTTTCGGGGATATAACGTCATCCTGTCTTACACCTCTCTTCAGTTGGCTTATGTTTCGTACTCTGGTTCTATACTCAGATACCCATCGTAGACCTTCTGTAATTTAACACTTAGATATACAGACAGTCAACTTGGCACCCGTGAAGGAATGTAGCATCGACCAAAATTCTTGTAATTTACTCTCGAAAACGGAACTTGGACGCGGCTCAGAAGTGACATCGGTTTCTAATTCTTTATTAGAGCGTTGTCACCTTTCTCGGAAAACAAGACCACTACACTTTGGTAGTGAAAACCATTTCATTATTCGAGCTGAAACTTTTCGGACTTTTGTATTAGAACATGAATCGTTGACTTTATTGTACGTAATTTCTCCAAATAACGTTAACTTTGAAACTCAGATAATCCTATAATATCCTTCTGTTGCCTCTTACGATACCCACGTCACACTATTTTACACGTGGTAGAGCTATACTATAATTGTAACGTATACAGTTATATTATGGATGTAGCCCATATAGGTCGGCTAGACCGAGGAAGGACCACGCTTTCACAGAATAGCAGCTTAAATAGGAGTTTAATACAGCTGTGTTTCAAGTGAAGCATCACGCTCTTACAGAACACTAGCGTAAAATAACAGCTTAATAATGCTGTGTTTTGAATAGTGGATGTAGAGAACTGGAGATATTTTTGCTGGAAACGAGGCATTCCATTTTAGTCCTAAGGGGTGATAACGCATTTGTATTTGGATTTTTATTCGAACACAGATGTAGATGTTTATGCACCACAACAACCGCTTACCATCAGGTCGACTGTGTGCTCGTTTATCACCCTTATTTTATAAAAAAAAAAACGGGACGATATGTTAAACACTATTGTTTATTGATTGGCTTTAAATATGTTCCACAATAGTACAAAAGCTTCTTATCAACATTCTACATTTACATATTTTTGACAATTATAAAACTGAGGTTCCCAACCCGCTTGCCAAGCGTGGCAACTATGGCTAATATCCCCCCTATGAGGCAATCTATGGGCAAGCTTTTGTTCAGCAGTGGACTTTCATAGGCTGCAACGGTTACGGACCATTAAATGCGATGTTGGTTAAACAAAGTCTAAGCTAGCCAAGCCGTGAAAAAAGCTTCTATGATTTATTTCCTTTCTACCCTAAATATTTTATTAATTAAGTTTGGTCTGAGTGGCTTTAATTCACCATTACATGTAGCTAAGTTTCGCTATTCGTGGCATTCCTTGGGGGAGGCCTATGTTCATCAGTAGACTTGTGAAGGGATATAATGCTGATGATGATGATGAAGTTTTGCTATCGCTAAGTCGCTGCGGTCATAACAGTATTTAAATTTAATGAAGTCTCTTAATTGTAGAAAAAGCTACATTCTTAATTTATTTGGGAAAATTCAGAAGCAAAAAATGTCTAAATAAAATATTTCGTTAGGTATTGCACGTTTTCTTTAAGAATATTCTTATTTTATTTAAGGGACAAAGTATGTCTCGTTAAAGTTTACAACTTGCGAGCTCATAAACATAATGAATATGTTTAAAGAAAATGACAAGACTTTCTAAGTTTAAATAAACTCAACTTTTCCAGCCAATGGCGCAAAAGTCTTTCAGCAATATATTATCTTTAATTTTTGTTGTTCTTGTCTAAAATAAAATATATTATTTTAATACTTTAAGGGAGCGATTCTTGTATGTGTTCATATGTAATGTACATACTCGTTATTATAATATATTTAAAAAAGGATTCTTAGAAACGATTTCTAGATTTCTTAGAAACGAAGAAATCATTTTACGTGGTAGAGCCATGCTGCAGCTATATTACTGATATAGTTGTAGCACAAATGGGTTGGCTCAACCGGGGAAGGACCACGCTCTCACAGAATACCAGCGTAAAATAGCAGCTTAATGCTGCTGTGTTTCGTATGGTTCGTATGGCTTCTTACTGGAAACGAGGCATTCAATGTTAGTCCTCACGGGTGATATCTGCATTTCGATTCGTAATCGAGGGGATAGATATGGGCCAGAGCAACCACTTACCATCAGGTGGACTGTGTGCTCGTTTGTCATCCTTATCATATAAAAATAACGATTTGGATAAAATTTTGTATTTGGATAATATTTTACTTGCCAAAGTTGTTCTATGTATTTTTTAAATAAATTCGTTATTATAAAAATAATGAAAATATTACTTTTTAACGCCCAGAGAAAATCAGTCGTCGAGGTACTACTTAATAAATTGTTATATCACAAAGGATATCAGAAATTATAATCAATAAATATTTTGTCACCTTATCGCCGAATACTCAAACACTACTCAATTTTAAGATGTTGCTAGGTCTCGTGGTGTCACAGTCCCTTTGACTTAGTGTGATAGAGACAGCACGAGACTTAACGGCATCTTCAAATTGAGTAACGTTAGAGTACTTGGGCATAAGTTCTTTAATATTATTAGATTGACTGACAAAAAATAACTGTTCACCTAATGATAGTCGGCTAACCTAATTGCCCATAGGCATTACAATTGAAGTCAGTGAAAGAAAGTTACAGATGTGTTGACACCGTTGACTGGACTGGACTAAGATGAAATGACATGTATCTTTTAAAGTGTCTATCTAACCCTTCAGAGCGAAATAAAACAAGAGGGCCTTGTTAAATTTAGAAGTGCAATTACAATATTCATTTTGTTCTCCCCCTCATGTATGAATTAAACTGACCATATTAAGTTCTAGTACACAATCACACTCGCCTTGTAACAAAAAGAGAATCCATTCACTTATATGATCCTATGGAAATCGTAAGAGGCGGAAAGGGAAACTGATACAGGAAACGGGCAGCAGCATTGTCCTGTTATCTCAAAATAATAATAAATTGCAGTTGCTATAAGCTAAAAGCCATTAGTACCAGTTACTAGACTCCACCGAGTCAGTAATTCATTCTTGGGGCGATGTATACGCTTTTTCAACAAAATCCCAGAAAATATACAAAATTTGAGCTCCTCAAAGTTCAAAAACCTTATTAACTAAACCAATCTTGGTATTGATCACCGTCGGTAAATATTTCCAATTACACGTCTTTCGGCTGCACAGAATTTATTAAGAAATAGATAAGTGTAAACCTCTATTTTTTTTAAATATTTGATTAAAAATATTTTTGCGACGTTTGAGCTTTAGCTCAGGCGCACGTGCGGCACTGGGTTTTGGTTTAAAGTGTACTGGACAAATTTTTATATAACTATTTCAAATCCCTTTGTGTGTGCAGTAGTGTTATCATGTAGTCTTACTGGTAAGACTACTTGATAAGATTTTGGCGTAAAATGCGCATGTTCTCCTTCTTTAAAAAAAAATCTTTATTTTCTTCTTTTAAAAAATTTGTTTTATTATCACGCGTCCCCCTAGGTTCTCAAGAGGCATCCACATAGATGTAGTGATAACATGGTAATACATGCAGGAAATGTGCGATGCGTGTTATTTGGCATTCCTTTGGGGATGCCTATGTTCAGCAGTTCACTTTTGAATATCTCCTTACCCGGTCAAGCCGACGCTTTCGTGCTATAAGCATTATATAGCTGCAGCTTGGTTCTACCACGTATATTCTGCGACTCTTAAACCTACATCTGTCATCGTTTGAGAATCAAAATGCAGATGCGTTGTCACTTCTGAGGACTGCGATGAAATGCAATAGTACTGCTACGGTTAATTTAAGCACAGTAGAGCTCAGCCATATGTGCTGCAGCTAGGACATAGCTCCGCCACGTATAAAAGCAACCTCAAAGTGTAGTCTTTGCAGTAAATCCTTCTTCTTATTACAAAGGCTCATAAACAGCAAAGATTTAATTCTGTTATTTCTGTGAATAAAGGAGGATAGTTTAATGGCGAACAATTTTAATGAAAATAAATTAATATCTGCGCTTTTGTTGTTAGTGGTATGGAATATAGTGTTATCGTTAATTGTATCAAAACTGTATAATAGCAATTTAAAGCTGAAATATGCATAAATTATATGCAGAAACAAAGCAAATTACATGAGTAAATTTTATTTATGACCCAACTCAAATAATTATTAATTTTACTATGCACAGAATGGAGTTGTTAATTACGATATAATACGTACAAAACTCCCGGTTAGTGGCGGTGTAAGAATATCCACTATCACATATTATCCTGTGAGTGTCATAAGAGACAACAGAGGGAAACAAATCAGGAGATGAGCCGCAGCGTCTTCCTAATAACGACTAAAAATAAAAAAACTGCGGTTGCCAACCCGCTTGCCAAGCGTGGCAACTATTGCAAATATCTCTCCTATAAGTCAACAAATTGGCCTATGTTCAGCAGTGGACTTTAATAGGCTGTTATGGTAATGGATCCTTCTTAAAAACTTATATTTATCCCAAGTACATCCGTCCCATTGGTCTCGTTTGAACTGCATAAGATATGACAAAATATCTTATGGCTTCCGAAGGATGGCGCTATAATCATCATGTTAACTTCAGGGGCATAAAATACCCAGATCGGCGACGGGGAGTAACCTCAAAGCTACGAAACGTCTGGTACTGCCATCGGCAATCCGCCTGCTAGACGTGCTGATTAAGGCAAATCCTCCCTAAAATAGCAGATGCCTATATCCAGCAGTGGAATTGTACCTTTTTATATAATATGAGTGACAAGCGAACACACAGCCCACCTGATGATAATTGGATGCCCTAGTCCATAGACACCTACATCTATCCTCGATTAAGAATCGAAATGTAGATGCGTTGTTGCGTAAAAAGGACCTACGGTTCGCTACACTCACCATACGAAACAACAGCGTTTAGCTGCTATTTTACGCTGGTATTCTGTGAGAGCGTGGTCCTTTCCCAGTTGAGCCGACACATTAGTGCTACAACTATAATATAGCTGCAACATAGCGCTACCACGTATGTGAGGAAGATAAAGGATTATAGGTTGCGTGAGCGAAATAAAAAAAATCACAGATTTAATTATTTACTTCAAGTACACGCAACACTACACTATAATGTCTCAACGGATACTAGCCATCTGCGCAGGACGTGTTTACAGTGCCCAAGTGTATACACAAGAAAATATGCACTCCTATTCGCTCATTCTTATTGTCCGATGGGACGGTAAAACACTACACTACAGATTACAGAAGAAGATGAAGACATTCATTCACAGAATGTCTTCATCTTCTAAAATGAAATTCAAATCGATAATGTTTATCACATTATCGATTTTTTAATTTAAACTCTCCTTGTTGAGATTTTAATTAATTTTAACTGTAATCCTGATATAACATAAATTTAGAAGATCAATTAAAATCAAGAGTTGAAAGTTGAGGATAACTTCGATGTTCGTAATTCAAGCAGAAGCAGCAAAGTTTGATACAAGTATTAAATTTCTCATAAATTTTCGGAGTCACTTGTACGATACAAATAAGTTAACGGATTGGAGGATAACTAAGTCGAAATTGCTGGCCAAATTGTAAATGTTCGTTGTAATTTGTAACCGTTACCGTTACAGCCTATTAAAGTTCACTGCTGAACATAGGCTTCCCCATAGATTGCCTCATAGAGGGGGATATTTGCCATAGTTGCCACGCTTGGCAAGCGGGTTTGCAACCGCAGTTTTTTTAATTTTTTTTGTTATTAGGAAGACGCTGCTGCTCATTCGGATTTATTTCCTTCTGCCGGTAGGAATATTCTTACACTGCCACTGCACGGTTATAATTTGTGATAATAAGCCAATATATGAAGCAGCAGTTAGAATTATAATTGGCTATTTAATCTCAGAGACAAGCATTGACCTAGAGTTGAGTCGACGGTTCTGTAGCTCAGGGGCGCTTCACTGCGGCGCTATGGGCCGTGGGTTTGAATCATAATTGGAACTAGAGTTTTATGGCCTGGTTTGCACAATGTGCAATTTATGTACGCAAAAGGACTTCACGATACAAGCGATAATCCTAGTGTAACGCTTTTTAAATTTAAAAAAATATTTGGCTGCAGCATTATAATTTGCACCTGCAAAATAAAATATGGGGTGAAGTTTAAAAATTTCACTTTTTTTATAGAATAAGTGTGACAAACGAGCACACAGTCCACCTGATGGTAAGTGGATGTTGTTGCCCATAGACATCTACATCTATCCTCTATTAAGGAATAAAATGCAGATGCGTTGCCACCCCTGAGGACTAAGATGGACTGCGGTCCTCTACACTCACCATACGAAATACAGCAGAAGTGAGCTGCTGTTTTACGGTGGTATTGTGAGAGCGTGGTCCTTCCCCGGCCCCTTCGTGCTACAACCATAATATAGCTGCAGTATGGCTCTAAATACAATTACAAATTCTTTATTTGCATAAAACACAGTTGACAGGGTCTTCAGTGAAATATCTGTAATGTACATGTGTTTAGTCTGCTCGCAGACGTGCAAATATGTAGGTAAATAAAACAAAAAAATATCTATAAGGGGAGCCTATAAATCATTAAACTAATATTTCCATTCTAAGTATTCTTTTAGGCTATAGAAACAATTTTCCAGTAACCATTTCGTTAAATTATTTTCTAGCTCCTTCTTTTTCTTTTAAATTCTTAGGTAATGTGTTATATAATAATATGCTCATGTTATATAAATTTTTCTTATACATATCTTTATAACAGGGAGGTTGATATATTAGGTCTGCATATTTACTTCTGAAACGCCTTGTTGTTGTATTTTGGCGGGTTTTAAAACACTTAGGGAATGATTTGACAAAAATACAGGCTTCTCTGATATATAAACAAGGTAATGGAAGAATATTATATTTTATAAAGTAAGGTTTACAACTATCTAAATACAAAATGTTGCTTAAGGCACGGATGCATCGTTTTGGAACTAAAAGTGCTCTTTCTACCTCTACAGAGTTACCCCAAAGCAATATCCCATAGCTAAGCACCGATGATACGTAGCCATGGTACGCGGTGAGAGTAGCCTCAATTGATATATTGTGAATAAAACTATTTTTACGGATTTTATCGCGTTTAATTTTTCTATTTTGATTCCCGACGTTTCGGGTGCTTTACAGCACCCATGGTCACGGGGGGGACTGAGGTGTTTGACGTCCCAATGTCATAGTTAGCTCGGCTACCTTCAGTTTTTTGAATATTAATTTTCTTTAGAAATTTATAATTTTTTTAGAAATTTATATTTTGCCTAACACTTTTTAAAGCAAAAGCGAATCGTTGAAGGTTTTTACAAACGATATCAATATGCTCCATCCAATTCAGATGTGTGATATTTACTCCTAAAAATTTATAGATAACTACTTCATCAATTTTGTTACTGTCGTATAGAATATTAAAGTGTTGTTTCGTTGACCTGTATAACCTAAATTGCATAATTTTCGTTTTTTGTAGATTAACCCTCAAATCATGAGCCTCAAACCATTCTATGATATTCGTTAGTGCCGTATTTGTTTTACATATATTGTACGAGAATTCCTATAAATCTTTTTGTGAGTATTGTCAAGGTTATGCGTCTGTTTGGCGGTTCTGAGTTACAGATATATTGGGGATCAGAATGTGTAAAATTATTTATTGTAATCATATTGATATCATCACTATGCATTTTGGCAGACACAGTCGAAGAAATGGCATTCCAAGTTGCTCTACCTATATTTTTACTGTTTAATATTACTTTATGGTTATGAATTTTTTGTGCAGTATGGATACATTTTCTTAAAACTTTACTATATTTATGAAAATTGAGCCTATTTGTTGGTTTACTAGTCGTTAACAATCGATATTTTAAATATAATTGTCGTTTATTTTTACTTGATATCCTCAGACCTTTAGTGATACATCTTAATTTACGAGGTCTATTATTTACTTTAACTTTAATAACAGGAAAACAGAGATCATAGAACATGCAGCAAAAGTCGTAAAATATTTTAAATGCTTCATCAAATTTATTTGATTGTAATAATTCAAAGAAAAACTTTTAACAGTGGTAGAGCCACGCGGTAGCTTTTGCTGTCACACGAGTGGGGATGGCTCAAACCGGGGTGGTACCACGACCTCACAGAATACCAGCGTGAAGAAGAGGTTTACCTCTGCGTTTCGCTTGGTGTGTGCAGGTAGCCGGAGGCCCAATCCCCCTCCCCTCCCCCATCAACATGGTAGCGGAATTAAATGTAATCAGACTACCCCAGGAGGGTACCAGCACCCCTGGAGAATCCCTCGCTGAGCATCCACGACCAAGCGACTCCACTCCTGAGCGTGGGTGCTCAGGCTGCCCCGCGTATTCTGGGGGGGGGGGATATTCCGCTCGCGACTAAACCTGCTCGGGGCAAGCGGAGCAATAACACCAAGGCGACCCCTGTCACGCTATCCGTGAACTTTTGCAACATCAGGGGACTTCATTCCAACCTTAACGCTGTCCACTACCATCTGGAGACGGCGACACTGGCCTTGCTCTTTTAACCGAGGCTCAGGTGTCATCTCCGGCTGATACTTCATATCTCTCCTACCGGGTACAAATTAGAACACCTTTGTGCCCCGGGCTGAGTTTGCGTATACGTCAGAGAGGACATTTGTTTTCGACGCCTCGGCAGACTTAAGGTACGGACCTGTCCATCCTATGGCTGCGCGTAGACAGCAACGACAATCCCTGCATCTACGGGTGCCTCTATAGGTCCCATAGCGGTAATACCGAAACAGACCGACTCATCGAACACGTCCAAATGGCTACAGATACTTGCTGCAGCAGATCCCATCCGCAGAGATTGTGATCCTTGGCAATTTTAACAACCACCACGCGGTATGGCTCGGTTTAAGTTTAACCGATCATGCGGGGAGATCTGTTTACGACTTTGCCTTGGCATATGGTCTTACACAGCTGGTTACTTTGCCTTCGCGGATTCCAGACGTGGAGGATCATGCAACTTCCCTGTTGGACCTTCTGCTGACCTCTCAACCGGACGGATATCATTTTTCCGTCGACGCCCCTCTAGGCTCATCGGACCATTGTCTTGTCCGGAGTGTAGTGCCATTCACTCTAACGTCGCGGTTACATTCTGCAGGCTGCCGCCATGTTTGGTACTATAGGTCAGCCGATTGGGATAGGATGCGGTCTCTTTTTGCATCCTACCCTTGGGGGCGGATTTGCTTCTCACCGGACGATCCCAGCGTTGTTGCTGATTCTGTCGCTGATGTGGAACTTCAGGGTATGAAACTTTTTATTCCATCCTCTGTAGTGCCCATCGGAGGCAGATCCCAGCCATGGTTTGGTCGCTCCAGTCAAATAACATCACGCTATAAGCAGGATTGCTACCGGGCCTGGGCTGACGCATCAACGTCTCGGGATGTAAACACCAGCGCTCTTAAAAAGAAGTATAATTCCGCCTCCAGGTCCTTCAAAAGAGTCATTGCCAAGGCAAGGTCTGAGCACATCGGCAGAATTGACGAGAAGCTAGTTCACCTTCTTTCGGGAACCCGTGCATTCTGGTCTCTCGCCAAGGCTGTCCAAGGGAACTTCTGTCAGCCATCTCTTCAATCTCTGCACAGAGAGGAAGACTCACTGGCCCATGCCGCAAAGGAGAAAGCCGAGCTGTTAGACTCTCTCTTTGCGTCCAACACGACTCTTGATGACGGGGGGAACACGCCGCCGACCATCCCGCGGTGTGAGTGTTTCATGCCGGATGTGCGGTTTATACAGCGCTCGGTTTGCAAAGCACTCCTTACCCTGGACGTCAGCAAGTCGAGTGGGCCTGACGCAGTCCCTCCCATTGTGCTGAAGACGTGTGCTCCGGAGTTGGCACCAGTTTTAACGTGTCTTTTCCGGTACTCCTACCCCCAAGGCGTAGTCCCGAATTCATGGAAGACAGCTTTGGTCCACTCGATCCCTAAAAAAGGCGACCATTCTGACCCGTCTAACTACAGGCCTATCGCCATCACTTCCCGGCTCCCTTCCTATGGGCTTCCCGAGAATTGTGCAAATGGATCACCAGTTTCTTTGCTGATCGGAGCATCAAGGTCGTAGTGGACGGTGCATGCTCTGATTACAAAACTATCAACGCTGGTGTTCCACAAGGCTGCGTGCTATCACCAACGCTGTTTCTTCTGCATATCAATGCTGGTATATGTAAGCTGGTAACATTCATTGCTATGCAGATGACAGCACTGGTGATGCTGTATATACCGGCCGTGCCAATATTCCTCGGGAAAACGTCGCTGAGTACTGAGACAAAGTGTCTGAAGTCAAGTCTTGGCTGAACAAAGTCTCGGATTGGGGGCAACTAAATCTAGTCCAGTTCAATCCCCAGAAGACACACGTTTGCGCGTTTACCGCTAAAAAGAACCCCTTTGTCGTATCTCCTCAGTTTCAAGGCACTCCCCTTGCTGCCTCAGCTAGCATCGGAATCCTCGGCGCCGACATATCGAACAGCGTGCAGTTTCGTGGTCACTTGGAACGGAAGGCCAAATTAACCTCGAAAAGCTTGGCGTGCTCAGCAGAGCGAGACAGTATTTCAAGCCGGCACATCGCTTGCTACTTTACAAAGCGCAAATTCGGCCTCACATGGAATACTGTTCTTATCTCTGGTCCGGGGCATCCCAGTGCCAGCTCCTTCCATGATCGCATCCAGCGCAGAGCGGTTCGAATCGTCGACGACCGAGTTCTTTCTGATCGGCTCGATTCACTGGCGCTGCGTAGGGATGTTGCATCCTTTGTATTTTCTATCGAATCTACCTGCTCTGTGCTCTGAGGAATTGTTCGGATTAATTCCAGGCGCCAAATTTTACGAATGCACATCACGTCAAAACTCACGATACCATCCTCATCATCTGGATGCTTGGCGGTCCACCACTGTGCGTTTTACTAGGAGTTTTCTTCCTCGTACAACTTCTCTGTGGAATTGTTTACCACCGGAGATTTTTCCGGACCGATACGACTTAAGGACCTTTAAGAAAAGAGCTTACTCCTTTCTAAAAGGCCGGCAACGCACCTGCAATTCCCCTGGTGTTGCGGTTGTTCATGGGCGGCGGTAGTCACTTACCATCAGGTAAGCCACATGCTCGTTCGCCCACTCTTCTATAAAAAAAAGTGAAGCTGGTAATGCAATCATAGAACTTTTTCGTATTATCAACATTATAATCTCGTTTGTATTCAAACCAAGAATTATAACACTTTTGCTTATTGCCTTTAAGTGTTACAGTTTGTGCTGTTTCGTGGTCTGAAAGGCCTAAATGAAGTATTTCTGCATGAATCTCTTTTACATTGTTAGCAAGTTGATCCAAACAAGAGTTCCCTCTTGTCGGTTGCTCAATATGTGTTCGAAAATTAAAACTTGTAAGGATACTTTTTAACCACGTAAGAGAACGACACTTATTAATAATAATTAATGGATGGATGAATGGACTGATGCTGTTATTACATAATTTTTATTGGATTTGTATCCGTTATCACTAATTCGACTGTTTCCAGTACTGATAAAAGTAATTCTACTCATTTTCTACCGACTTCAAAAAGGAGACGGTACTCAATTCGACTGTACGTTTTTTTTATGTGTGTTACTTCTTAACTTTTTCTGGGTGAACCGATTTCGACAATCCTTTTTTTGAAAGCTGGTGCTTCTCATGTGGTCCCATATAAATTTGATCAAATGAATGAAGAATGAAGTTGGTTGTACAAATTTTGAATTTTAAATTATTATTAAAGTTTACCGTTGCCGTAACAGCTTACCAAAAGTCCACTAATGAACACAAGCCTACCTACTCTACCTACCATAGATTGCTTTATAAGAGGGTATATTTTCCAAAGTTGTTACGATTTGAATTTGATAACAATGTTGTAATATAATTATGAGTGGACTTTTTGTTTTCGTTATTTTAGAAGCTTAGTTTCGTGTTTTATTTTCATATCAATGAAGGCAACCATAACATTATTTTTTGTTGTTAAGACAATAAGAAAAAAAATGTATTTAATGACTATTATAAAGGTGCTTATTATTATAGTAAGCTATGGTATATTATTTTATTTTTAGGAAAAACACATGATAAAATAGCGGGTAAGGATGGGACAAAATACACCTTGTTAGTGAATTATTCGTTTAATTCACAATACAGTTTATGCAATAAATTAGTACAGTTAATGCAATAAATTAAACATTATAAATTATGCTTCAAATGCTTAGCAATTTGTTAAATGCGAAATAGCTTAAATTTTACAAGTTATTAAGGCTTACAAACTAAGTTATAAATAAATAGATAACCGTGCTATGTACATCATTACCGGAGTTAACTTTAAATATATTTTTCTCGAATGCCCTATTGAAGTTGACTAAAAACTCTTTCACTTAAATAAACAGCGTTTAAGTGCGATACAATTTTTTCTGATCAGTTTAATGTCAACTTAATAATAGTGATCGTGATCTATTAGATGTTGAGGTTAGATCTTAACCACTCGCCAAAAATCTTCAATCAGGTTTCATTCATCTAAATGTTTAGTAGTTTTTGTTGATAGCCTGGAAAGTGTTCGCACATTTAATTTCTTTTAATGACCAACTCTTTATGTTAAAAGGGTTCTAAACCCCCAATCTAGTGGTTGTCAATAGTGGTCGCGGGCACAGCTACGCCAGTCTGGAATGAGCAGGTTAATCCCTTATATATATTTCACAAATATTTGTTATTTTCCATAAAATTTTCAATAAGCCGTAGAAATATAATATTAAAGTAAAGTTTGTACAACCAGTCAAAGATGCAAAACACATAAAACACTTGCATCTTAAAATGTAGCAGTATTCGTCAAATAAGAAAAACAAAGAAATTTAAGAAGAGGAAAAACTCATGCGACAGTTGAGATAGTTGATACCATATGTAACGAAATCAATATAATGATTTACCTATTTGTAATATTCTTTGTTTATCAATAAAATACCATAAATGGAAGTCATTATTTTAAAAAGTTTTTAAACAATTTCATATATGTACAAAATGTTCGAAAGTAGAAACAAATCATATACACGAAAAAAACACTCGCTGCCTGTTATTGATGAATCCCTAAATTTGTTAACTGTGTTTCTAAAAATATTTTGTGTGAAATTAAATTATAAAACTATTTTGTCAATAGATTTTTGTCCATTGTGATTTTTTAAATAAATGTATGTATACAAAGTGACTTATTCCGTGACTAAAACTTTTCAATGTTAATGTAGAGGTACGTGTTATAAATATATTAATAGGTGGAAATAAATATTGATAAGAAATTATTAATAACAAAATAATGACTTTAATAAATATTTAAATTAAGAAAAAATTTAACCTAATAGTCCATCCATAGCTTTTTTTTTTCAAAAAAAATGAATTCAAATAATTACGCTATTGTCTCGTAGTAGAGAATTAAAATAAAAAAATAAAAGTAAACTAATTCGCTACACGTGTATTGTGAGTGAGGAAAAGTCAAGAAAAAAACAAGCATTCCTTTTAAAAATTTATTCATGCACATGCATCCATTCATGCAAATACTGATGAAAAATAAAATTTCACGTAGCGGAATCACGTGCGGAGTAAAATTTGCAATTATACAGACACATAAATTATTAAAAATTATATTCTATCGACAGAATAAAACAATTGCATAATTTTTATTGTTCATCAGTTTTAATAAATAACGATTCACAAATAGATATCCATGCAACAATGTCTAGTCGGTCACCTGAGGAGATATTAACTTCTTGAGTCCGATGATTGTAGCCAAGAGTAGAGCTATTTTGGAGATCAGTAGTGCCTTTCCAACTATCAAGTACAGGCCTTTAAACGTCAGAGCCCCAAGAAGACCAAACTTCATAGCAGCAGCAGCAAGTAATGGTCCCATATTCTTGTTTTTTGCTCTTCCAGTCTCAATTGCTTTTGGTGCCTTCATTGAAACATCTAAAACGTAATGAACAGAAAAATAAAAAATAAATTACATCATCATCATCATCATATTCATCACAGTCGCCCACAAATAAAATGCTTAACATAGCTCTTCCTACCCAAATTATGCCACAAATCACGACGATCACAATCTCGTATCTTACTAGATCGTCACTTCAGCTATTTAAGAGTTATCCTACATCCTACCATCCGCTTGCCGGTATGAGGATGACACTCTAGAACCTTTCTTCCCTATCAGCTGTTGATTCGATATGCTGTACGACCTTTCACCTGTCTGATACGATGGACTGTGTCTGTTACTAATGGTATTATGGTACGGTTTAGCCCCGCTATACGAGTATATGTGATAACATACAAACAACTTGAGTTTGTTTAAGTTCAGTTAACTAAATTAAACGCGTGCTGGCTGTAAAGGAAAATATCTTCATAAAACGTGTGATATCTGCGAGCACGCACTGTAGTAGCGTGAAAGACTTCGTCTAACTCTTACTTTTTAGAATTTAGAGAATGCCTGTGCACTGCATTGAGGTACTATGTACCAGAACAGACACCGCGAATAAAAGCTATGCAACATGACGGGGCGCGTGGACGGAGGCACAGAGTAAGTTTTTACAGAGCAAGTTATAAAAACTTACTCTATGCCTCCAAACAGACAAAATAAATTTGAGTCCACAGGCTCTAATACGTATTGCACCCAACCAGATCTCACCATCTCTTCTAGTATGTACTTAGTACATATAACTAAAAATATTGTTTCTTCCCCAAGGCACGCCACTTAGTATGATGCTGACTAATCTAGTTGCTCCTAGCTACCTCGCATAGATTTTTCTGCGCACAGACAGGCAAGTGTTTTCATATAACCAGGGGGATATAGGGATATATATATATATATAAATATGTAAAATATTAATTATAGTTTATCATCAATTACATCCATCCATCCATCCATTACAGCCTACAATAGTCCACTGCTGAATATAGGCCTCTTTCAATGATTGCCTCATGGCAGGATTTTACCATAGTTGCCACACTTGGCAAGCGTGTTGCCACCGCAGTTTTGTATTATTTTGATTTGTTATCAGGAAGATGCTGCTGCCCATCTCCTGTTTCATTTTCCCTTTGCCGCCTTTTACGACACCCTCGGGACGACATGGCGTAGTGGATATTCTTACACCACCACTACACAGTTTTTTTTAAATTTAATACTAATTATAGTTAAATATTTGAGCTCTGTGAGCTCAAATTATAAAGGCTCATAATTAATGGTTGTCTGTACTAAAACAGCAAGCTTTTTAATCTGAGAGGCTTATCTTTTATTAGATTACGTTGTTTGACTAGTAGTTTAATTAGAAATGATTTACGACTCAAACTGTCTTTGAATTCGAAAGTCTGTAGTTTTAATCTATAAATAAAAAAAAATATTTTTCATTCATTTATGTAACATTGAATACTCTTCTTTTACACTATTCATCATCATCATCACCATTACAGCCCATCACAAGTCCACTGCTGAACATAGGCCTCCCCCCAGGGAATGCCACAAGGTATTGCAAGACATGGGTCTCTCTTATTTTTGGGAGGATTTTTTTATAGAATAAGGTGACAAATGAGCGCACATTCCACCTGATAGTAAGAATGGATCCTGTGGCCCATAGACATCCACATCTATCCTCAATAAAGACTCAAAATGTAGATGCGTTAGCAACCCTGAGGACTAAGATAGAATGCCTCGTTTCCAGTAAAAAGGGTCTCTGGTTCTCTACACTCACCATATTACTACACATATCTACAAACACAGTAGCATTAAGCTGTTATTTTACGCTGGCATTCTGTGAGAGCGTGGTCCTTGCACGGATGAGCCAAGTCATTCGTGCTGCAACCACAATATAGCTGTAGCATGGCTCTGCCACGTACGAAATATATCACGATTTTTTTTTCGTATACATTGCCATCCGATCTGAGCTATGTTCAAAATTTCCAGTCTCTAGCTCATTGGGAAGTTAGATTAAAATTGATTTATAAATATTCAATAATACTAAATTTTTATTTACGTTGTTGAAACATAGTATAAAATTAAATCTTACTAAAAGGTTACACACAATATTTAAAAAAACTATAATAAAGAAAAACTAAAACTATTTTTTTTATTAAAATCAATTTCTAAATTCGACCCAAACAGACGACGTCACGAAAGAGAGTTAATACAAACATGGCAGAAAAAAATTACTTAAAAGAGTAAAAAGATATCGAAAGTTCATGGATTTAAGTTGTTTGTTAAAGATAAATTTATTTTTTAAACCAAATTATTCCCACAACCTAATAAAGATAGATAATAGTTCTAAAATGCAAAACGTAGACTATCCATTGCTAACTATAATACGTTTGAAAGTCGTTATTGCGGTAAGACGTTCTCTTAATGGCCTAAATCCACGGTTATTATCGCTTTTATCTCTTAAATGTTAAAACAGCCACTCGTAAATACTCTAGTATATTACATAATATCTGTTCCCTCACTCATCACGAATTCAACCGTCATTTTAAGATTTAATAATCTTTAGGCATAATCTGTATAACCAGACCTCTATAATAAGTGATACCGCTTAAACAAAATTTATTATATTTAAACAATTATTATTTTTCTTGCTATATGAAACGAAAATAGTAATAATATTCAAGATGTTATTTTGTTTTGGCGTGTATTTACCGCGGCGACAAATTAATATGAATTAGGGATTTAAAATAAATAAATGCCAGTAGCAGAAACAGAAACAGAAACAGAAACTTTTTTATTCAATATAGATTATAAATAATACTTATTGAAAGTCACTCTTTTGTCTAATTACCACTGGTTCGAAAAAACCTCTGTCCTGGGAAGAACCAGCAAGAAACCCAGCAGGACTTTTTTTTAAATTACAGCTTACAATCATGTATATTACACAATTAACCACACAAAACAAATTAGAAACAGCCTGGCAGCGAACACCTCATTCCCAGGGTTATTATCATCCATAAATTCCTTAACATTATAATAACCCTTTTATACAAACTATGTTTAATAAAGTTTTTGAATTTTGAGCAGGTCAAATTTTGTATATTTTTTGGGATTTTGTTGTAAAAGCGTATACATCGCCCCAAGAATGAATTACTGACTCGGTGGAGTCGAGTAACTGGTACTACTAGCTTGTGTTTGTTCCTAGTATTTACAGAATGAATATCACTTATTTTTGTATAACTACTTTTATTTTTGTATACGTACATTACATTTTCATAAATGTATTGAGAGGCCAAAGTTAATATATTAATTTCCTTAAATTTTTGTCTGAGCGACTCTTTAGGTTTTAAATCATAGATTGCTCTTATAGCCCGCTTCTGTAAAACAAATATAATTTCAGTGTCAGTTGCGTCGAGCAAAAATAATGGGTAGGCGGCTACTGTGAAGGATAATTTAAAGTAGAAAGTAGTAGCTTTTTAATTAGTTGGTAAGCTTTATTTTAATTTAAACTGGCATTGATTTTTTGTTTCGGTAACTGAATTTATTGTTAAGCGAACACTTGACAGCGGATAAAAAGAAGAAAATAGGCTTCCTTAAATTGTACAATGAGGTTGTATTTAAAGTTAACTGAAATGAAAAGAAAATATGAATATGGTCATAAAAAACATACTTTGTGCGACAATTTTAAGAGCTCTAAATAAAGCAAATAGTGACATGCAAAAAAAAAACATTGTTTGTCTATAGTTTTATTTCATTTTTATTTAATTTAACAGTACACCTAAATTTAACCAACTACTGTTGGCCGCACCTAGTTCTAGCCGGCTAGAACTAGGTGTAACCGCACTTCGGCTTTTAGCCGTAACAACTTTAATGTTCTTTTTTTCTTTAAGTTCAATCTTGTGTGTTTCTGGGAATGAGTTTTCAGTGATATCGTTTGACCACTGCGTAACCATCTCGCTTTCCACAGTAAGGAATCGTGATAGGGGAAAGCGTTCCCGCAACGTAACAAAAATACTAAAATCTGTGAACGTATTTTCACATTCACAGATTTCAGTATTTTTGTTTGTAGAATCATTACATTATGATTCTACAAACAAAAATACTGAAATCTGTGAAACAAATATACTGAAATTTGTGAAACAAAAATACTGAAATCTGTGAAACAAAAATACTGAAATACTAATACTTAATTATAGTACCTGTTGTAATTTTTACAGCTGCTTGCAAATCGCAGCCCGAAAGTGTATTTTTATATGGGAGCCTATTGTTGCCAATAATACAATGTTTGTTATCACACTGTTAATATCAGTCGCCATGTCATTATTTATAGTACCTCGCCTAAGATACTGACTACGCCGTTTAATATGTTTGCTACCTTAAAGTAGCAACCATTATTTAGTTTTTATAAATTCTTGCATTTTGAAGCTCATCTAAAATAATTGTTGCTAAAATATTTAATATACTACTGCCAAGTAATTTTTTTAGTAACGAAATAGTTAGTCGCCCTTTAAGTTGTTAGTCGCCTCGAAAATAATTAGCCTTTTGTTTTAATAAAGTTCAATAATAATATTTATTTACGTAACGAAAAAAAATATCTGTTAATTATCTACAATGTTCAACACGATTGTTCTATTCCATAAATAGCCCTGGGTCGTCCGCCTTTTGTTATCCGTTTTATACAATAAATTGTAACATAAATAAACAATTAAGGGGCAGAGCAATGCTGCAGCTATATTATGGTTGCAGCACAAATGGGTCGGCTCAACCGGGGAAGGACCACGCTCTCGCAGCATACCAGCGTAAAATAGCAGCTTAATGCTGGTGCGTTCTGTATCGTGAGTGTAGAGAACCGAAGACCCTTTTTATTGGAAACGAGGCATTCTATCTTGATCCTCAGGGCTGACAACGCATCCGCATTCTGATTCTTAATCGAGGATAAATGTAGATGTCTATGGGCCACAGCATCCAATTACCATCAGGTGGACTGTGTGCTCGTTTGTCACCCTTATACTATAAAAAATGCTGTAACCTTATAATGGCTGCAGTACGAATGGGACTACTCGACCGAAGAAGCATCACGCTCGCACGAATACCAGCTTTCAAAAACAGCATTTGTGCTGTTTCGGTAAGTCATTCATACGAAACCCATTCGTGCTGCAGCTATTATCTGAAGCGCAGCAGTGTGACCCTATCACAATTCAATTTATTTACATAACATTGATATCTATATTATATAAAAATAAATAAAAAAAGAAGGTAAAAATTTAAATTATCATACAGTCCTACTCCTCGTGGTATCATGTCAAGAATGTGTTTCCTCGCTGAATGGCTATACCAAGCTTTTGAGCGAGAAAAGAACCAGCCTTCTTATCACGACCAGTCGCGGATACAGTTCCTTTAGGAACTTCACCGCATGTGAACCCCACGGATTGATAGTCGCTACAGCAAATGGCACAAATATGTAGTCGTCTCTCAGAGACTTATATTTGCGCCACTTACTTCGTTCATTATAATTTATGATTCGATGGCTGAGGTATTATCTAATAATTTTCAATATTCAAGTATATTACTCACCTACGCCAAAGCTTCCGTCTTTTTCTTGCTTCCCAGATATAACAACATCTGCATTATTAAGAAGTCTGTATCTCAGTGATCGTGTGGTAGCGAAATTCCAGAGTTTATCCGTGATAATTTGTTGCGCTTGTTCTTCAAGTGATGTACCAGCCCTTGCAAGGGATTCAGATTGTACTGGCATTTGGGCAGCGGTTCCATTGCTAAAAAAATTGCATGACTTAATTCCGCCCTCTCTTGCACTACAAGACAAACAGATGCTCTGCCAGTCTCCATCCTTTTGTTTTCGACATACCACACATACGAGTCAAATGTTGGTTTGCTTCTTTGTTCATCGTGTGTACAACAAAGGAGTGGAATAATTTGCCAACATTTGTTTCTGTCATGTGTGTCGTAAAGATCGACTAATATTCAGGTTCAAAATTTAAACAGCTTTCGTTAGCTAAAGAATTACTTATTGCCTCAACCTAATTTAAGTAAAATCTCAATTCAACAATATCCTACCACTAGACGAATATATTGTTTGGTCTCGTATATCTTAATGTGGTAGAGGCACGCTGCAGCTCTATTATGGCTGTACATATATACTTAGGCTCCTTTGCTTTGGGCTGCAGTATCCACTTACCACAGTGGACCATAATTTCGTCACTACGTCAACCTTTTAAACCGTAACAGAGGAAAATCAGTGACTATAATTATAACACAATATATCTTAGCACCAGCTTCAGAACGAGAAATTATTTTATTCTTTTTAGTTGTTTGAAGTCGGCTTTTACTTTTTATTTTAAGTTATATTTTATAAAAGTAAGTAAGGGTGACAAAAGAGCTCACCGTCCATCTGGTGGTGGTGGTGGATACTGTGGCCCATAGACATAAATACATAATTAAAGGGTAGAGCAATGCTGCAGCTATATTATGGTTGTAGCTCGAATGCTATACATTTGTATCCTCGATTAAGAATCAAAATGCAGATGTGTTGTCACCAATAAAGACTAAAATGGAATGCCTGGTTTCCAGTTAAGGGGCTGTCCGGTTCTCTACACCTACCATTCGAAACACAGCAGATTAAGCTGCTTTTTCATGCTAATATTCTGTGAGACCTTGGCCCTTCCCTGTCGAAGCGATATATGCTTCAATCATAATGTAGCTATGTACAGGCTGGCTCGTATAAATTCATCATTATGTGATATACTTAAAAAGAATGACGATTTAAATCGCAGAACACTAATACTGTTTACACTTACGGCATTCCATCTTTGCCCTCAGGGGTGACAAAGCATCTGCATATTAATTCTTAATCGAGGATAAATGTAGATGTCTATGGGCCACAGCATCCACTTACCATCAGGTGGACTTAGTGCTCGTTTGTCACCCTTACGCTATAAAAAAATTAATGATCATCCTCTTTAGCCGCGATTACTTTGATAGCTGATGATTTTAATGATTATGATGATTTTGATTTAATGATTTCTTATATTTACGCGAATACTACACATTAAATGAAACTAATTTTACGGATAGTTAGTCACTCCCTATGTGCTTTACCCCCATGACCATGAGTGTTGTAAAGCACCCGAAACGTCAAGAATTAAAAAGTTTAAATTAAACGCGATAAAATCCGTAAAATAAGTTTTATTTAATGAATAGCACCCTTTAATAATTTATTATTATATATATTGCTTCCTACTTCCGTAAGAAGTTTTAAAGTGTAAAATAAAATCGTCATCAAACATATTTACTATAAAAATGTGACCTACCTCTCATCAACGATCATCATGTCACCTGTAAGTTGGAACGAAGCAGTCTTAAGAATTTTGTCCATATATCCGACTAGTTCGACCGCGAGACACGAGGAGGTTTGTCTCGCCACGCATTTGTTGCTCAATCCGCGTTTAACTGATTCTTCCGTTCTTTTCTGTAATAATATAAAAGTAAAGTAAAGTGACAGTATACATATGCTGGCCACAGGACTAGACACATTCTCATTTATTAGACGATTTTCTAGCTGTGTAGTGGCGGTGTAAGAATACCCACTACCCCATATCGTCCCGTGGGTATCGTAATAAGCGACTAATTTACAGCTGAATAAAGAAACTGCGATGGCCAACCCGCCCGCCAAGCGTGGCAACAATTGCAAAATCCATGAGGCAATCTATGGGGGAGGACTATGCTCAGCAGTGGACGTTTATAGGCTGTAATAGATAGATAGAAATAGACTATCGGGCAAGGGAGTGTTCCCCCGTGCGACCACAATGGGTTTGGGAGAATCTGAATAGTTCACGTATTGTAATTACGGAGAGTGATTAGCCCCTGAGATATCACGGCTGCCTGAAATATTATACATAGATAAAATGCTAGTTTAGATATAAAATTTATATTTAGGTGAAAATAATAAGCTGCTCTCTTGCGTAGCAATCAGATACTTAAATAATCATCGTCATAATTACTAATAATAATGTGCTCCAGACCGAATTTTAGTCACAGCGGCCAGTCTCAACGGAGACTAAACATCTGCGAAGGACAGGATTATAGTGTTCGAGTGTATATGCAAACACAAGTGCACTCTATATTCCCTCACTCCTATGTGCGATGGAAGGTCAATCTAAAACGACCAGAGAGAGATCAGACGTAGAACCAACTATACATGCTTTCCGAGGCATGAGGTTGAAACAACGCATACCTGACTCCGGGCTGCTACTGAGAATTTCTTGACAGAACAGTAGCAGCCCGGACAATTTCAGCCAGACCCGGGATGCGAACCCGGGACCTCATGAGCAGCAGTTTTTGTTACGACTACTAGACCAACGGGGAAGGCATAAATTCAAGTTTCAATAGTCATTACGACATCGTCATAATTAACCTAGTAGTAGGAAGCTAATTTATTCCTGGATAAGGCCTCTACCAAGATACGCTATTGAATGTGGCCTTAATTGTTACGATTAATAGCGAAATGGTAACAGAAACAGAAACAGAAACTTTTTTATTCAATATAGATTATAAATAATACTTATTGAAAGTCACTCTTTTGTTTAATTACCACTGGTTCGAAAAAAAAACCTCTGTCCTGAGAAGAACCAGCAAGAAACCCAGCGGGACTTTTTTTTAAATAACAGCTTACAATCATGTATGTTACACAATTAACCACACAAAACAAATTAGAAATAGCTTGGTAGCGAACACCTCATTCCCAGGGGTTATTATCATCCATAAATTCCTTAATATTATAATAACCCTTTTTATACAAACTATGTATATGGTAATGCATATGGTATGCACCCGTTAACGAAGCATTACACTGACGGCTTGAATATTTGTGGTCTTAAGAAATACAGAAATAGTGATGTGGTTTTTAGCATTTTTATTTAGCTCCTGTGAAATCTACGAAAAATGGGAGAGGGATATTTTAAGTTTTCATACTGTCCTTTTGTCATCAGGCACTCATATGGGGTATGTAGGTAAAGAGTTGATGATTAAAAGTATATTTTTTATTGAATATGGGTGACTTGCGAGCACACAGTCCACCCGACAGCAAGTGGATGCTGTGGCCCATAGACACATAGACTGGGCTCTGCGCTCACCAAACCGCCTGTCAAGCGTGGTGCTTTACAGTCATAGAAAACTTGGAAAACCTAGAATTGGACTTAAAAAGTAGACATGTGGCATTCATTAGACACGGGTCATTCGGGTCGACATTTCAAAGGAATAATTTCAAGTTTTAGTACTCTATGGTCTGTGAGACCCGCTCGATAATGTCGGTCGTCGGACATTACTGTACTCTTTGGTCGTAGATCTTGTCAATCGTTTGATCCGGTACGTTTAAAAATGTCTACTAAAAAGGCCATTCATATGAAACAACGAATATTGACCTTATCTTTAAGTAATGAAGTGTTAATATTGTTTAATGTGTGGTTGTAGCTTAAGAGAATCCACTTGCCACCAATCCACATATCAGCCCATAGGTGTTGAAAGAGGCGATAGAGAAAAACTGAAATAGGAGATATTATGCAGTAGTATCCTTCTAATTACCGACCGCTCCGGACTCAAATGCAGAAGGCGGTGTTCCTCGATACCGCCCGCATCGTCCGCCGGTTTCTTTCCCTTTCCCCCTAAACCTCGGCCGTTTGGTCTCCCCTGCCAATGGACTTCCTTCTGGTTGAGTTTTTTTTTAATTTATGTATTTTTTAAGTATTTATTTCAGTTTATTGATATATATGTATATTTATCATTTTCAATTATACAACCAGATGAAAAAAATATATAAATACCCCAAAAAATAAAAATATACATTTGCTAACCCTGCCGAGCGTAGTAACTATAATAAATTTACCCCTTGTATGTCAATCTATAGGAGATATACGTGGTAGAGCCACGTTGCAACCATGCTTTCACAGAATACCAGCGTAAAATAGCAGTTTAATGCTGCTGTATTTCGTATGGTGAGTGTAGAGAACCGGAGATCCTTTTTTACTGGAACCGAGGCAGAGATATACTGAAGACTGAGATGAACTGAATACTGAAGACTAAGATATAATGTCTCGTTTCCAGTAAAAGATGGATCTTCGAAACACAGAGAGTGTTTTCTGTGAGAGTGTGTTTTTACCCCGGTCAAGCCGACCCATTCGTGCTACAACTAATATAGCTGCAGCATGTCGCTTCCACGTACGAATATATAAGATAAATATCGTACGTGCTAGAGCCACGCTGCAGCTATATTATATAGAGATCATAAATAACATTTTTAATTTATCAAAGCGTACCTGTAATAAGTCAATTATAAATTTTATTCAGCAACAAGCTATAATACTTGCTTATTAATATCAAATTATATGCTCACACATGATTGAGACGTTCATTAAGAAACGTCGCCTTAACACCTACGTGAAGCCAATCGCTCTGAGAAATGACTGTGTCGCGCGAGTTTTACACTTTCCACGTATAATTGATACCGCATTTAGATTGACTGGTGACCCAAATCAGAGGCTATAGAGAGTACTTTGAACTACTTACTCACACAAGTGTTAACATTTGAACTAATTTTTTTTTCAATCGCAATCATAAAATATTGAAAACTATGACAAATTATACCTTCACTGACTGAATAAAGTTAAGTATTGACTAAAAAGTCGATCAAGAGATGCCACTTTTTAGGCAATTTCAAAAAGAGGAGGTTTACAATTCGACTGCATTTTTATATTATATAGTCTACTCAAAAGGGCAAAACAACTACCAGCAAACAGACATTTAAGACGAATGTTCAGGCTCAATTCCTAAAATTGCTTCATAACTTCTAAGCTCAGTAATCATTATAGTAGTTATTTACCGCTTTCGTTTTATCACTGCCCTAAGGTTGACAGGCAGAGAATGCTTTTAGCATTAAGTCCGCCTTTTGATCCTGTACTTATGTGTGGTTCAATAAAGTTTAAATAATTAAATGTAGGAATTGTGGTAGCAATAGTAGTAAATGACTAAATTATTCCCAACTTATAATATTATAAACATGTTTTACAGATTTTATCGCGTTTAATATTAGTTTTTTTAATACCACACATTTCGGGCGCCTTACAGTACCCATGTTTACAGGGAGGACTGAGGTGTATGACGTCCTGATGTCATTGTTAAGAGGAAATGCGGGTTGAGAAATTTTTGAAAATAAGGTATTTGAAGAAACTGTTACTGTCGCTCTGCGACCGCTCGGCGTCCGATAAGGACAACTGCAGATCCGACTGAATAGCCTAGGTAAAAAGGCATAATTCGAGGTTTGGCTCTCTACTATTTCCTCCTACAATATTGAACCAATTTAAAAGATATTTCATAAACTGAATAAGAATGATTATACACTGTGTCCTCATGTTTTTCTTTTTTCAGTATTAGTTATCAAATTGTCTCTGTTGATAGCGGTCTAAATAGGTAATTTTGAGCATTTTGTAAGGGTTCTAATGCTTATAAAGATAATGTATCATTAAAAAGGAAAACATAGCGACATAGAAGAGGTTGATATTTATTTTACTGTAAAATTCATTGCTATAAGGTCATAAACCAGAAAGAAAACAGGCGATGGGAAGAAGGGATCCCTTTTGATTTTTGTTGTTCAACTGAACACCGTTTAAAAGTTATTAATGAAAGTTGATCAGATTCTGTTTTTTTCTTGTCAAAATTATCGTCACTATTTTTATTTTTTTTATCAAAATTAAATGAAACGTTCATAAGGCGTGCACTTTTGGGTTTTCCAAACTATTTTTTTTTATCCTCTTGTTCTATAATCTGAGATTTTATATAGCACGGGTATAAAGTCACATGTATGGAGGAAAATAACTTTCCCGAATTTCAACCAAAGCTTAATGACATTTTAGACTCTTAAATAACACTGTTCTATGAGAGACATAAAGACCATAAATATATTCTTATATAGAAAATTTAAACAAAACTATCACTTTTATTTACAAAACATAACACTACCAATCTGTTAATAATTCCGCCAAAATTCTCTAAATAAACAATATACGTCTCTAACTAGTTCACAAATACCGCCCAAACATTACTTCTTTAGAGTAAAGTAAAGTAACAGTCCATATACGTCACTGCTGGGCACAGGCTTCCTCTCATTTCCCAGAGGATTTTAGGGCAAGGAAATGTCCGTCGCGCTGCCCCAATACGTGTTGGCGAACTTCACATGTCTTCGAAATATTTTTTTTCTTATTCCTCAGACATGCAGGTTTCCTCACGATGTTTTCCTTCACCGTCAAGCACGTGGTAAATCAGCACTTAAAATTTCAATTATCAATTTCATTGGTTCCAGCAGGGATCGAACCCGGGTGGTTCGCGTACTGTGAAATTTAAAGTGAGCACTTAGCCCCTGAGCTACCATAGCCCTTCTTTAGAATCTAGAAGCAATGTCCATATATCATTACATTTTTGGTATAGTTGGGATATTGTACAGTAGTTAGTTGTTGGATGCTATTCGATACCATCAGGTATTCGTTTGGTTTAACTTAACGACAACCACGAAATAAAATTGGTTGAAAGACATTCGCGAAGCCAGCATACACCTACGTAATAAGCAATGTTCTTGATAACAACTTAATAATAATAAAAGCTGCGGTTGCCAACAAGCCTGCCAAGAAAGGCAAATATAGCATAAACCCCCCCTATGAGGCAATCTATGGGGAAGGCCTATGTTCAGCATTGGACCTGTGAAGGGCTCTAATGGATAGATGGATTATAAAATCGAGTAGTTCTTTAGAACATATCGTAATGCAATGTTTATTTAAAACCCGAGAACTTTTATGTTACATAAATATTAACTTAACTGGACTTAAAACCAAGAATACCTTTTTAATAAGATACCTACGGAAATAAAAAATGTAGACTCGTTCAATGTATTCAAAAAGCGACTAGCAAATCATATAAACACAAACATCTGAGTGCGTTGGACGGGTTTGTTCCTGGTCTTGGTTTATGTTGTGGTGCTAAGGTGATAGTGAATCCCAGAATTTGTGAGTGACTGTCATTTTATAACTTTTCTTTTATTTGTATAGATTTTTCCCGTACGACAACGAATTTTGTTATTTAGATTTACTTTTATCTATGTTCTTATGTAAGTGGCGTATATAATGTCTTTATGAGAATAAATGTCTTTAAACCTAAACCTGAATACTCTATACGAGAGGAACAAGTCAAAATTGCACGGAAACAGATTATACTCGTAAATGAACAAAACATAAAAACATACACGTCTAACATAGAACCTCCTCGTTTTTTATACTCGATTAAAATGATTGACTAGCACTGTACTCATACAGCAGTTTAAAAGCTAACTTAATCGTTAACAATGAACGCTACGTTCTATATGTTATCCATCCATCCATTACAGCCTATAACAGTCCAGTGGTGAACATAGGCCTCCCTCACAGATTGCGTCATGGGGGGATTTTTCCAAAGTTGCCACGCTTGGCAAGCGGGTCAGCAACCGCAAAATTTTATTATTTTGAGTAATTGTCAGGAAGATGCTGCCGATCCTCTGTTTCATTTCCCTCTGTCGTCTCTTACGACACCCTCGGGACGATATTTATTACTTATGTAACCGTACCGTATAACCGTGTAGTGACTGTGTAAGAATATCCCCTATCCCATATCGTTAACAAGGTAGAGCCACGCTGCAGCTATATTATGGTCGGCTCGAACAGGGAAGGACTACGCTCTCGCAGTACACCAGCGTCAAATAGCAGCTTAATGCTGCTGTGTTTCGTATGGTGGTTGTAGAGAACCGGACACCCATTTTACTGGAAACGAGACATTCCATCTTAGTCCTCAGGGTTGACAACGCATCTGCAATTTGATTCCTAATCGAGGATAGATGTAGATGTCTATGGGCCACATCATGTATATACCATCAAGTGGACTGTGTGCTCGCTTGTCATCTTTATTCTATAAAGAAACAGTGCCTACATATCACGATAACGAAGTAATAGTGTCTACGTTTTATGAGAGTAAGTAATAAAACAAAACCATGTCCAGTAATTCGTCAGTGCTCGTTTGTCACCCTTATCCTATAAAAAAAAACTGTAACGAGTTTTACGTTTAAAAAACAGTACTAGCAATGCTATGAACTTTGTTAGTTACTAATATTCCCTTTAACCACTCACGGTAATCTTAAATGCTGGTATTAGAAGTGATTCACGGCAGTAGTCGAATGGTGGATTCGAACCCTTTAAGACCTTTTAAGTTCGCGATTACTGTCGCTTAAGCGAGCTGATTTAGAAGAAAAATAAAGAACAAAAGTCAATTATAAGTTACTGCGAATTTTAATAGAATAAAACTGCTTTGTTCGAAGATAATTTTAATTAGTAAAGCTATTTTATTAGACCAACAAAGAAATAAAGACAGCGCGCTATGTACATTCAAGTGATGCAAAATCCACGCTCAACTTCTTGACACTCACGTACACATCTTTTTTCTTTATTTTTCAAACAGCTTGTAAAACCTCACAGCTGTACGCGCACACATTCACTTAAAACCAAGTTATTAGTTACAAAAGATTTTAGATGCTTAAGGGTACGTGAGTGCATGTTCTTCCAATAAGTTGAGTATGTATTTGGGTTATTTTTTGCGTCACTTGATATGTTCGCGGCGCTTCTTCATTCTTCCTTTTTTAGTCCGAGTTGTATTATTGATCTTTTTTATAGGATAAGAGTGACAAAGGAGCACACAGTCCACCTGATTGTAAGTGGTTTCCGTTTCCCATGGACATCTACATACATCTATCGTCGATTACGAATCAAAATGTAGATTGCGTGGTCACCCGTGAGGACTAGGTCACATTTGAATTCATGCATGATCTAAAAAGATATATATATATATATATATATATATATATATTAGATGGCGCTATTATGAGATTAAAACTATGAAAAAAAAACTGTACCCTCTAGTAGGTACTCAGCGACAATAAGTTGAGGTAAGACTGGGGTGGTTCAATCACACAACAAAGCCGCTAACATTTATACAGGGTTATTTTGCTATAGCATTACAAAGGAGGTTCAGATTAAGTAGTATCGGCAAATGGTGAAGAAAAATAATTAAAAAAATCTTAAAAATTCTGTCCTTTTTATCTTTTAAATTCAATATGCGTGGTAATGCATTATTTTAACTGATTTTACTGAGCACGCACACATTTGTAAGGGTCGATCGGTAGGCAAAAACGATGTTGCCCATAAATCACATAAAATTATAATATCAAATAAAATTAGAAGCCTTATTTACTCGTATTTTTTTAAAAACTGCAATAACGGTATATCATTATTTATATATTTGAACTTAATGTTAAAATTTGGTTACTCTTTGAAAAATAGCCCTGTACAATACATAAATTAGGCATAAAGTGATGTAGATTCTATTAAAAATCCTGCTTTTGTCAAAAATACGGTATTAGCGCCGCTAGCGGTGTGTTATCATATTATTTTACGATATAACAATATGAAGAAATAGTTGTGTTTAGTTGTTAATATCGCCAAATGATCTCTATTCATTGATTTGGTCAAGTTAGTGATTATTTATATCATGATATAGTCAACAAACAATTTTAAGTTTAATTAAATGCCACCATTTCTTGCAATAATCGACTACCTTATGATATTATTAATTCTAAGATCTGGCCAATACATATTATATAAAAGTCTCTTTATTTAAACTATATGGAGCTTTGCGATAATTACAGTTTTTATCAGTTTATTTATAGATAAACAAAACTTATATATACTTAAAACTTTTTTATAGATTAGAAATTAAACTTAGAAACATCTCAGATTTTATGATGTTCGATAAATGTCATTATTATCTATGCAAGTAGTAATTAGTTACTATAAAATTTATTAATTCCTACTAAAATGAAATAACAAAAGAACTAAAAAATTAACGTTAGGATTTTCAAATAATTATGAATTTAATTATTGAAACATATAAATGTAAGTTATTTATTTTATTTTATTTATTAGTAACTGGAGACTATTTAAATTTCACGTTACTTGGCACCGTTTTTAAAAAATGAAACTTAGATTGTCGGTGTAATTCAAATTATTACGCAACGATTAAAACTAATTTTAGGCTTTATTAAATATTAAATTAACATCTTGAAGAGGGAAATACTTAACACTCTTTTTTAAAGTTCCGTAATCGGATAAAAAGTAGCCTATAATTTGCCCCGGGTCCCTACCCTATACACACATATATATATATATATATATATATATATATATATATATATATATATATATATATATATATATATATATATATATATATATATATATATATATATATATATATATATATATATATATATATATATCATATAAATATAAAAAAATGTTATATATTTTCCCCTGAGAATGCGGTGATTGCTACTAAGCTATATCTAATTTGTTTTGTACTGTTAATTGTGTATCATATAATATGATTGTAAGGTGTTATTATTTTTTCCCAAAAAAAAGTCTCACTTGGTTTCTTGGTGTTTATTCCCAGGACAAAGGTTTTTTCCGAAGCAGTGGTAAATTAAACAAAAGTGTGACTTTCAATAAGTATTATTTATAATCTATATTGAATAAAAAAACTTTCTGTTTCTGTTTCTATAATACTGAAATAACTTTAACAAGATTATCACTAACGCAATCGTTGTCACAGAATACAGAAAGAAAACAAACGTGCGTAGATGCAATATCGCTGTCATGTCATTATTCATTTGTACTCTTAAGTAGCAGTAAATATCAACGACTCAACGATTCCATGCGGTAAGGAATGCACGTAAGTGCGAATCAGTAGTCCGTATAAGTTTTTACACACACATTCAGTTCGTCTAAGAATTTGTGAAATTTAGTTTTAATTTATTAACATATAATGAAATATCTCTAGTCCGTTAGTCTCGCTAAAACTCGAAAACGGCTCGAACGATTTTGATGATTTTTGTGTGTGTTTGAGTGGGTCCCGGAATGGTTTAGGTTCACAGTTGAACCCGGTAGGTGGCGCTGTTGTCGAGATCCAGAAATCACTCGTGCGAAGCCGATCGCTTGTATATAATATTAAAAAACTATAATAAAGAAAAAGTAAAACTTAAATTATTATCATACAGTCCTACTTCCGTGGTATCGTGCCAAGAACGCTAGCTGCGTTACCTCGCTGAATGGCTATACTTAGCCTTTGAGCGAGAAAAGAACCAGCCATCTTATCACCAGCAGTGACGACCAGTCGTAGATACAGTTCCTTTAGGAACTTCACTGCACGTGGACCCCACGAACCGATAGTCTCTACAGCAAATGACATACAAATATGTAGTCATCTTTCAGTGTTGATTGATGCTGATAACTTGAGTATGAATTCGAACCAAAAATTATAGGCAATAAGATTAGAACTTTTTTAGGTACATAATGGATCTGTTTTAACCGATTTCAAAAAAAGAACGAATTGAGAATTCGACAGTATGTTTTTTTTGTATGCTTGTTTCTCGATATCTTTTTTAATTTTGAACCGAGCCTGACATTGAGATTGTGATATTCCTTATTCCACTAGACAAGGTAAGAAAATAACTTTCGAAGTAAAAGCCGAATAAATAACTTCGCATACTGGAGTGAGGGCTTTATTTATTTTATGCACGTCTTTCATCGACTTCAGAATTTGAAGTTATTTTTCTTTTACCAGACTGCGTGACACAAAGAAGGTTAATGTGTTTATCAGCCTATATACATATACTAAGCGCGTGAGCCGATGTTGATCATTCTTTCGTAAATCGATTTGTATTAATCTTGTGAGTTTCACTGAAGACGTTATGTACACTAAAGTAATGAAAATTCAATATGGCGACAACCAGACGTCATATTGTGAGAAAAAAAAAATGTCGACGAACTGTGTCGCGTGGGGTATCATTGAATAGGTATTTGAAAATCATTTTTAGGTTTCTCTAATCATTTTCATTTTGAATTATCACTTAAGATCTATAACAATTTAAAGTTTGTTAGCAATCATTCTCACTTTATAATAAAGCTGTGATAAATTTCTTATATATTCAAATATTAGATCTTATAAACGTGAAACATAATTTTCATTTTTCTAAACTGTTTTACGCAGTTAGGTTTTTTAATTACTTTTTAACCATTAACCTTGTTTAGAGTTCTTTGTAGTCGGCTTTTTCTTTTTGAAGTTTACTCCTTCCGAATAGATTTTCTTATATAGCCCGCGGTACAAAATTGGGTAGGGAGCGAAATCAAGATTTAACAAGAAGTAGTCGTTATGTTGCCTCTCCGCGCAACACATTCGCTCATCTTATACTGAACTCGTGTAAATATGGCGATAATGTTTAGATTTATTTAATAGTTAAATTATAACTTAAAAAGAATAACTGATAATTTTAATGGTTTTAAATATTTTTTTTAATATAAACACAAAAATACTACTATAACACTATACTACTATATGCCTCTGTGACGTGGTTAAGTTTGGTAGGTAGAAAATAAATTAGATTAGGCGTCACAGAATTGTAGATTTAATTACAATAAGTATAATTATTACAAGTTAGGTTACCACGGCTAGGTCGATATTCTAGGCCTACGCCTCACTCTTACGGGAGTCTGTACTTATAGCACGATTGGTAGTGGAAGTAGGTACCGAAGCTGATTAGATTGTCTTCGCTGGCAGCAGCTCAGCCTAGTAGTCTGGGCTGTGGAGCACGGGACGGCTGATCAAGTCTGGCCGCTTAGGTGGTGTGGCGGCCGTCGGCTTACGCTTCCTTATAGCCGCCAAGGCCGTCTACATTACGTCAGAAGGGGTCGTGACGGAAAAATCATACACTATTTGTCGCCTAGCCCCCATCCGCCAAAGTCGTACCGTCTGATAAAGAACTTCGTTCCAACAAACAACACTAACTAACACGATGCTGGTATTCTGTGAGAGCGTGGTCCTTCCCCGGTCGAGCCGACCTGCCCGTGCTACAAGTATAATATAGCTGACTGCCTCGTTGGTCTAGTGGTCGTAAACGTGATTGCTGATCATGAGGTCTCGGGTTCGAACCCCGGGTCTTGCCAAAATATATTATTGGGTTTTTCTGGCAAGAAGTTCTCATTAGCAGTCTGGAGTCAGGCAGTTGGTCGTGTTTCACCCCCGTGCCTCGGAAAGCACGTAAAGCCGTTGATTCTGCGCTTGATTTTTCTACGGTCGTGTCGGCTTGTCGTCTCATTGGACTTTGAGAGGAAGTAGAGAGTTCACCTCATGCTTGTGCATACTATATGGCCCTATAATCCCATCCTGTGCAGATAACTAGACTCCATTGAGAATGGCAGCCGTGACCGAAATTCGGTTTGGAGGAAATTATAATATAGCTGCAGCATGGCTCTACCACGTTACCCCTCCTATAACTAGATGTTTCTTCAGTATCGTGTTGTCCATAACTCCTGTATTTCGTTGTGTTTTTTTAGCCACATTGTCACCTAATAATTGCCAACTCCTTTCCCACCGAGACGCCTCAAGACAAGATGTGGCAGACTAATAAAGATGGGACATTGCCAGAATTATTGTGACCTTACAACAAAACCAAGGGTCATATTGAAGATAAAATAATAATAATAAAATGACATTAACTGAATATTCAGACACATTACGACATAAAACTCATCAGATCAAAACCAATAAGCAGATAATTAAAGAAAACAAAACTCAAGGGTACTTACAGACATAACATACAGTATCAAATAATTGGCCCGCTTTTTTGTCTCTTAAAATCGCTTTAGTCCTTTTTACTTCATTAGACTCTCGATCTCTTACATGAGAAGGTGCTTTGTAAAATTATGTTACGTACACATATCATTTTTTATAGGATAAGGGTGACAAACGAGCACACAGTCTACCTGATGGTAAGTGGTTGCTGTGGCCCATAGACATCTACATATATCCTCGATTAGGAATCAAAATGCAGATGCGTTGTCACCCGTGAGGACTAAGATGGAATGCCTCGTTTCCAGTAAAAAGGGTCTCCGGTTCTCTACACTCACCATACGAAACACAGCAGCGTTAAACTGCTATTTTACGCTGGTATTCTGTTAGAGCGTGGTTCTTCCTCGGTCGAGCCGACACATTTGTACTACAACTATACCAGTAATATAGTTGCAGCATGGCTCTACCGCGTAAAATTTTCTTCAAAAGTTTATTTGCGTATACACCATTTTATTATAATAAGGTCTAGGCTTGCTTTCGGAAATAAAAAAAATGGCGTTTTCTTACGTTTGTTTTAATTTTTATAATTAATTGAAGATGTCAAAAATAAATTTGCTTACGACTTACAGAGTCTACTTCACATGAGGATGCCTCGTGTAGAGGCGAAACACGTGTCGTAGTATCGACGATGGTATGTCTTTCCTAGTGTAGTGGTGTTAGGTGTAGTGGTGCTGGGATTAGTGGGATATTGCACGCAATTGAGGGGGGGCGGGAGGTGCTCTTCAAACTAGGTAAGACACATCATTTTATTTTATTGCGTGGATCTAAGCAAAATAATTTTTACATCTTTAATATAATGGATTTCCACAAAGTAACGCCTGATTATATTAATTATTTTAATAATTAAGTTTCGTTCTTCTTTGTATAGATATCTACAACCTGTTTTATAGCGTTCAATGCTCTATTGTTGGTAGTGAGAGTTTTAGTCGATAAAGTTTTCACAGCTACTCCATTTAAAATTTTCCAAAGAGCACAAAGCATACACATTGAAATACTTGCTAATACCAGACTCTTCACCGAATTGAAGACGGTTATTCATCTTACTTATTAATTCCGTTTGATTATTTTTAAATCTTATTACTTAAATGAGCAATTCTTCTTTAAATACTCGTTCGCCCAGGTACTGTATAAATAATTTAGTATTAAGAAAATAATCCGTCATTATATTCTTAGTTAGATATAATTGAAAATATATTTAATTTTACTAAAAGGTTTTATTACGATTACTCTGTTCTAATAATCAAAATCAAATATTCACATCTATTTAATGAAAATCAATCAAAAAACGTAATGATAATCTTTATTGTAAGATATATGAAAATAATTCATATTTTATTTTATTTTTATTTTATTACTTTTGTATTTAATTTTTTAAATTCAATAAAATATTATTATGCTTTGTTTGACATGTATTATGAACTGCTTAAAATATTACCAGGGTAATATGAAAATTATATGTTTTCAGAAATTAATTAAACTTAGCTTAACAATATTGTGTACAATTGTAGCATAACGAAATAACACCGCATTTACTATAATATTCACAGATAGACGTAATATCAAACTCACCTCATTGTCGATCTCACTCGACCTTACGATTCCGAATAGTAAAATCGATAATAAGAACGCGCTCTTCATTTTATCGACAATTAAAGTCCGTCTTAATTTCACTAGCACTAAAGTGCTATCACTGTAATTTATTGATTTTATAGTTTGGTACACCGACGCAGGTTGACAACCGCTACACTTTACGGAGTATATAGCAAATGCAGAAGTGCATCTAGTAATACTGTTTTATATGACAACGCTCCACTGAACACACAGTGGGGTGTAATCCGTTAATATATGCTCCTCACTTGCATTGATTTATAGTGTATTGTTTTTAATTTCAAATTGTTTTAGTTCCAACATTATATTTTATTTACTTAATCTTTTATTACATTTTTCTTAATTCATAAATGCCTTAGAAGTAATGAAGAAAAGTTTTGTACTCTAATATAACCGGCCAAATTTGCAGAGAAGGTTTTGAATATAATATAGTCAAATGGTGAAGAAAAATAAACTTAAAAATCTCAATAATTCTAGCCTTTTTTATATTTTAAATTCAAAATGCGTGGTAATGCATCATTTTAACTGATTTTTGACGCACACATTCGTAAGGGTCGATCGGTAGACAAAAACGTTGTGGCACATAAATCACATTCAGTTTGGGATATTTTCAAACAAAAGTATAAGATTTATTTACTTGTATTTTCAAAAACTGCAAAAACGGTACATCATTATTTATATGTTTTACTTTAAGTTCAAAATTTGGCTACTCTTTGAAAAATATCCCTGTATTTACACTATAAAATATATTTTTCATTATAGCAATAAGAGTATACATAAGCAAGCTGTATACAAAAACAAGCTAATGTATACTCTAATAAGTTATAACATCATTAATGCAATGAGAAAGTTAAAGAAAGCAATGAAAATGCACTTCAAAAAGGTGATTGCAAAAAGCTATCAATTTCAACTAAAGAGAAAACTTGTAGCGTTACCGTTACAGCCTATTAAAGTGCACTGCTGAACATAGGCCTCCCCCATAGATTGCCTCATAGGGGGGATATTTGCTATAGTTGCCACGCTTGGCAAGCGGGTTGGCAACCACAATTTTTTGGCAACAGATTTTTTTTTTGTAATATTCAACAAAATATTTTCTTGATTGATATTAAGTTGGATACTACATAATATTAAATTAATAATTATTAACAATAAAAAATAATTGAATAATTAAACTTTAACTTTTCGTAAGCGATTTCACATGCAGCAACCGCGACAAATTTAAATTATTTTTAATAATAGTGAAAATATTATTGAACTCCCATTTTAATATAAGTTTTATTCAATATGAAATGAAAAATGAACCTAAATATTTCGGCGTTAGTGATGACTCACTTAATATCTTATCAACATATCTCTCAATACGTGAAAAGTTTGCAATTGACGGTGTAGTGTCTTCAGGACATGTGACAAAATTTAGTGTCCCTCAGGAATCGATGGAGTCTGCCTTAAAATAATCTTCTCCATATGATACAGAAATGTCTAATATAGATTTGTTTGCTGATATTACCTCAATTTTATTTAAAGTTAAAAGAAACGACTTAACACAAAAACAACCCAACCCAAACAAATACTGGATATTGTTTCGAAATGTTTTTAACAAGTAACAAGTCAAACACGTAATAAATTAAATGTTTACAGTTTAAATTGTCTAATTCACTACAGAATGTTGTTATAAATAAAGAAAATAATGATGTAGATATCGAAAGTACAATCGTATTTCTCAGAATTCTCTTAATCCAAAGCTTAAATGGGGAACACATACTAATAAAGCATCTTCGAAATTAAGTTTTGAAATCTTCATTATTAAAAGCTTTAGAAAAATGACTGATGAAGCATCAGATAAATTAGTGTAAATTGTTACGTTTACTGTGGAGATCTGTAGCTGCATTGGAAACAATATTAATTTTGCAAATACAAGCGATCTATAATGGATCGCAGGACGCTTTGTGAATTTTTCAAGGAGACTAATATTTTGTACTTTTTTGTATAGAATTTGTGTGACAAACGAGCACACAGTCCACCTGATGGTGAGTGGATGCTGTGGCCCAAAGACATCTACATTTATACTCGACTAGCCGACCCTTGCTCACATCGCTGGGTGTCAAAAATGTTTACTTGTGATGAAATTATCTTGTGTGGTTCTTAGTACTGGTGTTTAGAATTTATTTTATGTTTATTTTATGTATTGGGCGAGTATGTCAATTGTTTAAGAATTCTATGTAGACTTTGATGTTGTGCTATTTTCTGGTAGCAAAATGTATTGGTTTTCTGGAGTTCCAACCCGAGATAAGCCAACATATAACTGGTCTTGGGAAAAATACTCATTTTTCAAGTCAATGCCCACCAGAGAGAATGTTTGACCCTTATTACTTACTTATTTATCGTGAGGGCAAATGAAACTTTGACAAATCAAAATCCGAAAAGAATCCGTCGGAATCATGGGTATCCGTGATGAATATGAGCATGTTTTCCCACTGCAGGCCCCGTGAGGATGGTCACCACGATTAAATTGTCCCGCAACGCTTTTATTAGTAGTCTTGTGCCATTACTTTACATTACTTATTATTTGGGAGGGCTCAAGTTTCTTAACAGCATGATATTAATGCCGACTTTCAACATAAGGTCGTGAGCTGGTAGGCCAGAAGGGCTCAAAAAATTTAAAAATTCTTGAGGATAGTGCACTGTACCCTCAATATTACGACTTATACTGTTTGACTTGACCGGGAATTTTCTGTAAAATCAGTTTATTTATTTCATTCACTGTATCGTTTCTAGATGACACTACTGCCCTTAAACAAAGCCAAAAACAAATTTCTTTCCAATAAATTTTCAAGACCGGAATAGTAAGCGTCTATTAGATCTTATAACTTATGGACTATGTGGCCCAATCTATGGACTACCACTTATATATATATATGGTAGTCGTTGCGGAAAGTCGTTGTCGTAGTTGTCGCTCAAATGGGCTCTCATATTTGTTCGTAAATTGAGAGTATCAACGGAATTCCATAAGGGAGATGATTTTAAGCATGCTCTTATGACATCGTTGCATGTTCTTTTGGATATTCCAGCAGTGTTTGCCGAAAATTGGTTATCGTTTTCTAACAAACTTCTGTCTCGGCAAGCAGCTTGGTACGTTTCTTTGACAACTCCGTTTTCGTTCAGTTTTTAAGTCTTGGACTGAGGTGGGACCACGTACGTGGTGAAGCAAAATTCTGAGATAGAAGCACTCTGACTGAGAAGGATGGACACTGTATACTCTCCCAAAGCAGCATCGTTTTTATTTCGGGATGCCCAGCGATATTTTCTCCACGTTTTCTTCGTGAAAATTTGTTGTTAGCCCAAGTATAATACATGGAAACTTCGTGATATAGCAAATTTCGTCAACGTCCGTTGCGTAGGTGTCAACCGCGCGGCAACCTACCTCGTAGACGTAAACGGCCACGCCCATTACCCGAAAGCAACCGTCGTCGTCGGCCGAACGGGTGGCATTTTCATTGTCTCGCGTATTTGATAATTTAAATTATCTCCTAAACTATACAACCAAATAACATACTATAAAAACAAATTTTATCAAAATGAAAAAGTCATTCATTTCAATATAGACTGACGTGTATGAAAAATACATCTAAATATCACCATATGGTTTTTTTACTTTTAACAAAATTCCGCGGCATATCATCTATCTTTTATATTTAATACACCATAGAGGTTGAACATTATATTCACCTACATCAAACCGTGTAGTCAGCGCACGCCGATATCAAAGCATCAGCCTTTTTTGTCGGAATTGATTGACAAATATTGTTACTTCACATTAAAAAATATTATTAATCACAATCGAAATTACACCATCGCACATCGCGACAAAACTCGCGATACCATCCATACCATCTGGATGACTGGCGGTCCACCGCTGTGTGATTTAAAAGAAGTTTTCTTCCTAGCACAACTTCCATGTGGAATCGACTACCGCCAGAGATTTTTCCGGACCGATACGACTTAGGGGCCTTCAAGAAAAGAGCGTACTCCTTTTTAAAAGGCCGGCAACGCATTTGCAATTCCCCTGGTGTTGCAGTTGTTCATGGGCGGAGGTAATCACTTACCATCAGGTGAGCCGTATGCTCGTTTGCCTCCTCTCCTATTAAAAAAAATCAAATATGTCACTCAAAAATGATGTAGCTTTCTATTGGTGAAAGAATTTTTAAAATCGGTTTAGTAATTCCAGAGATTACTTTATACAAACAAACTCACAAACTTACAAACTTTACCTCTTTATAATAGTATATAGTAATAAAGTATGTATATAGTACAAAGTATAGATTAAGAATTAAAATGCAGATGCGTTGTTACCCCTGAGAACTAAGATGGAATGCCTCGTTTCCAGTAAAAAGGGTCTCCGGTTCTCTACACGCTCTTTATGCTAGTATTCTGTGAGAGCGTGGTCCTCCCCGGTTGAGCCGACCCATTCATGCTACAACATTAATATAGCTTCAGCGTGGCTCTTCCACCTGTTACGTACTTCCGTTGTTATTTTATTTTTGAGAGCATCATGCATCTACGGAAAACATAAATTTATTAGAGATTAGCTAAAACTGGAAAGTCTTTTCTGAGTAGATGCATAAAATTTTACAATAAATCTCAAAAACTATAGAACTTGATTGTTGGCAGAGGGAAATGGACCAGAAGATGGGCAGAAGCGTCTTTCCAATAACAATTAGAAAATGAAAAACTGCGGTTGTAAACGACAATAGGCTAATGGCAGGGCGCGGACAGCGAACTCAAAAAAGTTCGTCGGTTCGAATCCACCATTCGACTACTGTCGCAAGGAATATTAGTAATGTTAATACTAGTATTTAAAAAAGCTTGCCAAGCGTACGAACTGTGTCAAAAATCCCTTATGAGGCAATCTATGGGAGACCTATGTTCAGCAGTGAAAAAGATATTTTGACATTACATTGACTTTATTGTAAGTAGTAAGAGAAATATTGCAACATAGCATTTCAGAAAAAGACTTCAGATTTTCTTGCCGGTTACTTTCCGAGGTCTTTTTTTGCAAACCAGTGTTGATATGACGTTCATAATAGCTTTAAATAAGCCTGAATTGAATGTAGTTTTTCTATGTGGTAGAACCACGCTGCAGCTATATTATGGTTGTAGCACGAATGAGTCACCAAGCTCTTATAGAATACCAGCGTAAAATAGCTGCTTAATGCTGCTGTGTTTTGTATGGTGAGTTAGAGAACTGGAGACCGTTTTTTACTGGAAACGAGGCGTTTCATCTAAGTCCTTAGAGGTGACAATACATCTGCATTTGGATTCTTAATATAGGATAAATGAAATTTTATAGCTCACAACTTACCATCAGGTGAACTGTGTGCTCGTTTGTCACCCTGATCCTATAAATAAAAAGTAGATTACCACTTTGATATTGGTTTTGAATGAAATGAAAAATATTTATTTGTTTGATGTAAGTAATTAAAATTCCGATATTATAATTCCATATGCGTCTCCATTTATTTCTAGGAATCCATTCGAGGAGGTGCCATCCCTAGTTTAGCCATCAAGCAGTGCTTTTGTATGTGTGCACGTTCAAGTGCAGTGTTTGAGATTGAAGAAAACTTAGCCACTACAATATATATTTGGAAAAACGTAAATTGTTCTATGTGATTACTACTAACAGTGTAACAAGAAGGAGAATAGCCGCTTAAAAATGTGTTTTTTTTTTCATTCACTCTTTACAACTCATCAAAATTCAACTGCTATACATATGCCTCCCCAATTGCTGTTTTTTTTTTATTATTTTGAAGGTTGTTATCTGATGAGGATGATGCTACTGCCCATCTTCTGTTTCAGTTTTCCCCTGTCGCCTCTTTCGATACCTAAGGTATGATATGTGGTAGTGCATATTCTTACGCCACCACTACACAGCGGTAAAAAGATTGGGCAGAAAGAAATAATCTTAGTAACCAATTCAAACGACAATCTCACCACTTATGATAATATGACTCGAGGAAAATGTCCTGTGGGTGTTCTTATAACTATGGCATATTATGCCATAAATATCTTATGAGCTTTCGATAGACGACAATGTAACCAACTACTCGTATATATACTCTTTATGTATATCGTTGACGATAAACGTGTAACGGATTAGTAAGTTCAAGTGGCAATGGGCCTACCATATAGCTCGAAGAACCGACAATCGATGGGAAAGAAAGGTTCTCGAGTGGCAACCTAGTACCGGTAAGCAAAGCGTAGGACGGCCCCCCACGAGATGGAGTAACGATATAGCAGCCCGTTGTCAGGAAGTTGGCGGTGATTTCACCCCCGTGCCTCGGAAAGCACGTAAAGCCGTAGGCCCTGTGCCTGATCTATCTCCGGTCGTGTCGGCTTACCGTCCCATCGGACTATGAGAGTAAGGGATTATAGAGTGCACCTGTGTTTGCGCATACACTCGGGCACTTTAATCTTGTCCTGCGATGATGGCTTGTCTCCGTTAAGACCAAATTCGGTCTGGAGGACTTTTTTTTTCTATATTTGAACAATTGTTATTAGTTACAGGCGCTATTTGAGATGGTGCTGCAGTTTTGCACAACAATTGACCTCTTCCATTAAATACGAATATCTGTCGTCGGTCACTTGACAAAGTCCTCCTGAAACGCTTGGTTCAAGCGTGTATCTTCAATTTCGTTGTTCTTTTTGGCATTTTTATGACATATATATATTTAGAAAACCAATAGCTCTTATCAATATACAATGATAATAATTTATAAATGGTTATAACAGTTAGCGTAGGCTGAATGACACACATATATATAGTATATATATATATATATATATATGTGTGTGTGTGTGTGTGTGTGTGTGTGTGTGTGTGTGTTATTTAACTGCGGACAAGCGTGACAACAATGCCAAAAGCTCCACTATGAGACAGTATTAGGAGGAGGCCTACGGTAAGCTATAAGGGGTGAATAAATGTGTATAGGCACTCGTATATTTATGAGGGTTAATACAAATTATTACTTGTTTTGAAGATCACATAACAATGAAAACAAACATTTTAATTAGAACACATTCAATCCAGTTAATGGAATAAATGGAAGCTCGATTTGTATAGTCTCGTAATTTTGTTACACTAATGCCATAATTGCAAGCATAAAGTTTTATTTTCCTCCCGTGCCACTGTAATCATAAAGTAGCGAATCCCACAAACATTAGTTTTGCTAATGTTTGTATTACTATTTCCGTAAAGGTAAACAAAGTTGTTGAAGCTCAATGACGTCATAAAGTTATGCTTACGTGAATTCTTACGTAAGCAATGTAACCATAACGTATTATTAAAAGGCTATGTATAATAATATATTATTAGTAAGAATCCTTAGACTGTTGAAAACGTTTTATCCAAAATTCATACAACTTACTTTTATCTATACATCTGTACAAATAAATAAAATTGAAGTGTCTGTTTGTAATGCCAAATTACAGCTTTTTACTAAATGCATATGAAATTATATACGGTGCTTATAACAAATATACAATTTTTTAATTTTTTGTCTGCCTGTCTGTCTGTTTGTTCCGGCTAATCTTCGAAACGGCTGGACCGATTTTGACGGTACTTTTACTAGCAGATAGCTGATGTCATAAGGAGTAACTTAGGCTACTTTTATTTCAGAAAAAGAATTAGGGTTCCGCGCAAAAAAATTAAAACGCCAAATAACACGCGGGTGAAGTCGCGGGGAACAGCTAGTTAAAAATAAAGGTCACAAACGAGCCCACAGTACACCTGATGGTAAGTGGATGCTCCTGTGGCCCATAGACATCTTTATTTATCCTCAATTATGAATCAAAAAGCAGATGTGTTGTCATCCATGAGGATTAAGATGGAATGCCTCGTTTCCAGTAATAACGGTCTCCGATTCTTACACTCACCATACGAAACAGCAACATTAAGCTGCTATTTTACGCATGTATTCTATGAGAGCGTGGTCCTTCCCCGGTGGAGCCGACCCATTCGTGCTACAACCATAATATAGCTGCGGCGTGACTGTACACATCCTTTGTAAATTAACCCTTTCCCTGTTCCACGAATCATATATGAACATTTCGATTGTTAAACTATTGTGTCTATTTTGCGGACAGGGAGACTGTTAATTATATTCACTAACTGCCTTGCACTTGAAGTGATTTTAGGAAGTAGTATAGTTGTACCACGAATGGGTCTGCTCGACCGGGAAGGACCACGTTCTCACAGAATACCAGCGTAAAATAGCAGCTTATCACTGCTGTGTTTCGTATGGTGAATGTAGAGAACCGGAGACCCTTTTTACTGGAAAAGAGGCATTCCATCTTAGTCCTCACGGGTGACAACGCATCTGCATTTTGATTCTTTATTGAGGATAGATGTAGATGTCTATGGGTCACAGCAACCACTTACCATCAGGTGGACTCTGTGCTCGTTTGTCACCCTATCCTATAAAAAAAAAAGAGTAAATTTAAAATATGAGTTATTAAACTGATTTATAATTAATTTATTAATTTTAATCCAGCAGATACCTCACACGTCTTACATTTATTGTTTTACTATTGTGTTACAAACTGAACTGTGAATATGTTAATCTTAGAATCAATAATAATAAGCAATTATGTTCGAATAACATAATTTATATGTCATATACACATCATGTAAAGCCGGTTCAGAAAAATATTTTATATAATTTTTGGCTGATTGAATAACAACAAATAAAAAAATGTGGAGAAGCGATAGCATCTAGAAGCAGTTGATATCTCTTTTTTGTATTATAAGTTGAGTCCTATAAGTGTCACAAGACTATGGAAATTAGAGTAGAAATTGTATGTTGGCCAACTTCACATGTCTTCGAAATATTTTTTTTTCTTATTTCTCAGACATGCAGTTTTCCTCCCGATGTTTTCCTTCACCGCAGAGCACGTGGTAAATCAGCACTTATAATTTCAATTAACAATTTCATTGGTGTCGGCGGGGAGCGTACTGTGAAATTTACTTGGAGCGTAATTTTCTCCTGAGCTACAAAGGCTCAACATATTATAATATTTTATAATATATTAAATAATTAGTTAAGGCTTTATAACTTTCATTCTTAATTTTTAAAAACTTAAAGCTAGAAACACATATTGGGCGGATTTTCATTTACCGGCACGGCACAGGCACGGCGACGGCACGGTGACGGCACGGCAACGACACGGCAAAGGCACGGCGACGGCACGGCGACGGTGCCGTGGCTTCGTTTTTCCACTGCGCCGGTGCCTGTGCCGGTCTACGCTCGGTTTTTGCGCAGTATTAAAATAGACTTCAGTTCTACAGCACGTAAAAATGGTCTCGTCAAGTCGTCGTATTTGTTTGTTATATCGCTTACATTTAAGACGAAAATATAATTAACGCAGAGAAGTCAAATTTTGAAATCATCCAATCTTAAAAAGTATAATGTTTAGAAGGAACATATTATACCCATTTTAAAAGTTGGAAATGGATTTAAAAAAATATTTTAACTACTTCCGCGTGAACGAAAAGACATTTCATTATTTTACAAGTCAATTTCAAGTCTCAATCTCAACGCGTCTCTTCTATTTTGGCCCGCGCACACGCACGCACGCGCACGGCTGCAAGACGTACACAATACACATGCAGTTTTGCCGGCCGGCAACGAGTGGGAAGCTTGCTGTCACGGCACTGGCGACGGCACCGGTGGGAATCATCGCCGTCAATCGCCGTACCGTCGCCGGCGTCGGTAAGTGGAAAAACATGCCATGTATTTCATACATTTTATACATTTACATTCTGTGTACTAAATATCGAATTTGTCAATAAAACAAAAATACAAATTATTCATCTAAATTTATTTTATCGCCTTCAAAGTAGGCCCCATCGCTTGCAATACAACATCTCCAACGCTTCACCCAGTCTTCCATACATTTTCATAGGCTATTTGCGGTATGGCCTTTAGCTCATTCAGCGAATTTTTGTTATATTTCTATCGACTCAAAACGTTTTCCTCGAAGTGGTAATTTTAACTTGGAAATAAAAAAGTCAGACGGAGCCATATCAGGTGAATACAGTGCTTGGTCGAGAACTTTTGTTGAATGTTTCGCTAAAACTCTTTCACTATAATGGCTGTGTGTGATGGTGCATTATCATGGTGCAGCATCCATGAGTTGTGTTGCCACAAATCTGGACGTTTTCGGCGGATACTCTCACGCAAACGCTTCATGATGCCTAAATAATATTCTTTATTCACTGTTTCTCCTTTGGAAGGAATTCGGAGTGAACCACCACAGTAGTCAAAAAACTGTCAGCATCACCTTGATTTTGGAGCGACTTTGCCGCGGTTTTTGAGTTTCGGCTCGTTTCGAGACGCCATTCTGAGACTGTTGGCTTGTTTGCATGTCGTACTCATAAACCCATGTCTCGTCGCCAGTTATTATACGTTTCATAAGGTCGGATCCGTGAAGCTCGAAACCATGTCTTCAGCGACATGCTTTCGCTGCGCTCTTTGAACAAAATTGAGCTCTTTTGGAACTAGTCGAGCGGCGACGCGTTTCATGCCTAAAATGTCAATGAGAATGTTGTGGACGGACTTAAAAGATATGTTCACCTCACTAGCCAACTCTCAGACTCAGCGTCGATTTTCGAGCACTAGCTTCTTGATTTTGTCGATGTTTCTTTGGTCGTAGCGGTTGAAGGTCTACAGAACGAGGCAAGTCTACTACTACTTCTCGGCCTTCTTTAAAAGCCTTATACCATTCATAAGCCTTGTTTTCGATATACACGATTCGCCGTAGGTATTTCGCAACATTTTTAGTGATTCACCACATGAAATATCATTCGAAACACAAAATTTAAAGGCACTCTTTGTTCAACAATATTTTCCATTGTAAAATCGCCGATAACTCAAAACTATGACCAACAAAAGTGTAGTTTAAAACAAATTAAATGACAGATCCGCTCAAACTTTGCGCTAAATCAGTACAGTGCTACCAACATGCAGTAAAAATTAGAACGACCTCTTTTACGCGGGTCTTTTTATTGACATATTCCCGATACTTTTACACAGAGTTGTATGCTCTACCGGCAGCCATGCCGTTGCCATCGCCGTCGCCGTTCCGGTAAATGGAAAACCGCCCAATTGCTAATCAAACTAACTTCGTCTCACGATAAAAACTTATTTCATCAATACTAAAAGTGTATTAAATAATGATTTCTTATATTTACGCGAACACTACACATTTAAATAAAACTAATTTTACGGATTTTATCGCGTTTATTAAATTATTTTATATTCCCGAAGTTTCGATCACGTCACGTGGGGGACTGGGGTGTTTGACGTCCCAATGTCATAGTTAACCACGGCTAACTCCAGATTAAAATTATTAATTTTTGTTCCGATCTACGTAATATGAACTTACATTATCTTGAAGTCTTGCAATTTTATGCTTGGCTTGGGATTTAATTTTATTAATTATAGGATCCCAAGCAGATGGTAGCACCCAGCCATCTTCTCTATTGAAATTAGGATTTTTTATTTTATTTCAATAGCCTCGCGAATCATCCTTGGAAGGAATCGGTGTTCTTTAGCGAGGATTTGTGGTCTATCAAATCTAATGTAGTGACGGTGGCGATCCTGTACGTGTTTACGGACTGCAGACTTCCCGGAGCGTCGATTCTTCACATCAGCTATGTGTTCTTTAATGCGGGTTTAATTGATATTTTAGTTTGTCCTATATAAGAGAGACCACATTCACAATCAAGCTTGTACACTCCTGCATCTTGCAGAGGGACATTATACTTGACTGATGGTAAAAACTGCCTAATCTTCTTCGGCGGCTTGAAGTATGTTTTAATGGAAGCACACTTCAAGATCTTGTCAGTGACACCTCTGACATATGGCAGTACAGCAGGAACTCGCTCGACTGTGCTGTTTACTGTCACAGATCCCTGGTGTTCTCTGAAACAAAGATTTACCCACGGTAGCTAACTGTGAAGTATGGTGATGAGAATCACCGTTTAAATATCTATCTGTATGGGTCTTTTTTCTATACACAGTGTGGCTCAAAGTGTTATCAGCATTCCGAATAAATTTTTTAATCCGTAATTTATTTTTGTTATATAAGCAGTAGATATTTTATAGCTCTTCAAAATTTTACTAATATTGACGTCATAGAGTATGCTGAAGACATCGCTACCTTTGTCAAGCATAAAAAAATTAATAATAAACTCATAATTTGACATTTGACGTAGGTCTATGCGTGCATTTGATATTTCACAAAGATGACATACATTAAACAAATACAAAAAGCGTTTTTGCGTATTTTGTTATGATTTGGTGATAAATTCGATCACTTAAGCTACGCGTAACAGAAGACCGGTTGATTTAAAATAATTGTTAAAAAAAATATTTGTAGTGGCCGTGCGTATTGTACATAGCTTTGTATTAATTAACCGAGTAACTGCGCAACTGTTAAAAAATTAAAATAAATATAAAAATTAGGAAGACAGTCTCTCGTAGTATAGGAATGATCGACACAAAGGCTCTTGTGAATCATACATACATAAACACTCACGCCTGTCACCCAGAGGGGTAGGCAGAGACTACGGACTTCCGTTCACTTCTGCAACATAAATTTGATGATCTCAGCCATGGCTTAGTCGCTCCTGTAAAATAGCATAACGCTACAAGCAGGAGTGTTACCGGGCCTGGGCTGAAGCACCAACGTCCCGGGATGTAAACACCAGCGCTCTTAAAAATAAGTATAATTCTGGATCCAGGTCCTTCAAAAGAGTCATTGCCAAGGCAAAGTCAGACCACATAGGCAGAAGTGGCGAGAAACTAGTTCGCCTTCCTTCGGGAACCCGTGCATTCTAGTCTATCGCCAAGGCTGTCCAAGGGAACTTCTGTCAGCCATCTCTTCTATCTCTGCACAGGGAGGACGACCCACTGACCGATGCTGCAAAGGACAAAGCCGATCTGCTAGGCTCTTTCTTTGCGTCCAACTCGACTCTCGATGACAGAGGGAACACACAGCCGACCATCCCGCAGTGTGATTGCTCCATGCCGGATGTGCGGTTCACACAGTTCACACTCCTCTCCCTGGACATCCACAAGTCGAGTGGGCCTGACGGAATCCCCCAATTATGCTGAGGACGTGTGCTCCGGAGTTGGCACCGGTTCTAACGCGTCTTTTTTGGTACTCCTACTCCCTAGGCGTAGTCCCGAAAACATGGAAGACGCCTTTTGTCCACCCGATCCCTAAAAAAGGCGACCGCTCAGACCCGTCTAACTACAGGCCAATCGCCATCACCTCCTTGTTCTCCAAAATAATGGAATCCGTTATAAACTGCCAGCTCATGCGGTACCTTGAGCATCACCAGCTGATTAGTGACTGCCAATACGGTTTCCGTCGGGGTCGATCACCCGGTTATCTTCTGGTCTACCTGACTCATAGATGGGCGGAGGCAGTAGAGTTCAAGGGAGAGGCATTGGCCGTTAGTTTGGACATTGCTAAGGCCTTCGATCGGGTTTTGCACAAAGCGCTTCTTTCGAAGCTCCCTTCCTATGGGCTTCCCGCGAAATTGTGCAATTGGATCACCAGCTTTCTTGCAGATCGGAGCATCAAGGTCGTTTTAGACGGTGCATGCTGCGACTACAAGTCTATTGATGCTGTTTCTTCTGCATATCAATGATATGTTGCGAAGCGGTAACATTCATTGCTATGCGGTTGACAGCACTGGTGATGCTCTATACACCGGCCGTGCGAATATTTCTCCGGAAAACGTCGCCGAGTACCGGAACAAACATGTGTCTGAAGTCGAGTCTTTGCTGAACAAAGTCTCTGATTGGGGGCGACTAAATCTAGTCCAGTTTAATACTCAGAAGACACAAGTTTGCGCGTTTAACATTAAAAAGAACCCCTTTGTCGTATCTTCTCAGTTTCAAGGCACTCGCCTTGTTGCCTCAGCCAGTATTGGAATCCTCGGCGTCGACATGTCGAGTGACGTGCAGTTTCGTGGTCACTTGGAAGAGAAAGTCAAATTGGCCTCTAAAAAGCTTGGCGTGCTCAGCAGAGCGGGACAGTATTTCATGTCGGCACACCGCCTGCAACTTTACAAGGCGCAGGTTCGGCCTCACATGGAATACTGTTCCCATCTCTGGACTGGGGCTCCCCAGTGCCAGCTCCTTCCACTTGACCGCATCCAGCGCAGAGCGGCTCGAATCATCGAAGACCGAGTCCTTACCGATCGGCTCGATTCTCTGGCGCTGCGAAGAAATGTTGTAAATTAGGTAGTGCAAATTTAGTAGATACTTAATAACAATAAATCTGTAAATCTTCGTCTGCGTGCTGAATGTTTTACTCACTGCTAGTACCGATCGAACATGTGGTTGTAGGTGGTTTACCCACATTAGCCGTAGCGTCGAATCTGGGACTATATCTCGCGCCAAAGTACGCATTCTGTGTAGGAGTTGTGTGGGCTTCTGGTCTCCAAGTTTTATTTCTGATAGAAGTTTCTTTAGCTGGCGACTGTCGGATTCTTCATATGCAGAGATCAGACGATTCTTCAGCGAATTATACTGGTTGGATGCCGGTGGGTTGTACAACAGGTCCGAAATATGTTCGATGTCTTGTTTCTCAAGTTGGGCGATCACCATCTGTGCTAGTTGCGCTTGACTCTTCTTTAAATCATTCGTTGCGGCTTCAAAACTGACGAACCAAAGTCGGGGTTTATCTCTCCAAAACGGTGGTATTCTCAACGATAGAGATATACCGGCGATTTCTTGTTCCTTGGCCGGGTTTGATGTATATGCGTCGGATTTTTTCGCTTCTCGCTCCATAATGACATCTTGATTACACTGATTTTATATATACTGAAGTCCTTCTTCATATTTTTCCTACTATTCTTGCAGGGATCTTCCTTATCGGTATTCGTAACAGGGTCACCATTGTAATAGTGGGGTATTGGGTCCACTATTAACAGACTCCGAGTGGTCTAGGAGCGGAGAAATGAAACTATTTTTCTGATATGCCTTACTATGTGCAGGCGAATGGAGGTGTTTATTCAGTGAACCCTGCCTATATTTATATGCCCGGCTACATTCTTAGTTTACCAATAGTAATAACTTTTATTTACTTAGCCAATTAGAATTTATAAATTTTGACCAACGAAGATTAATGAATAAAATATTATGTACAACAATTATATGTCGCGCTCCATTTGCCGGCGTAAGACTCGTAGATAGCTTCTCGTAGCTGCGTTGCTGGATGGGGCTATAAAAATGATGCAGACCGGCGCGCGCGCGTAATCGGCGAGCGGCGGCGGCGTTGGACACATCTGCGGAACAGCAGGAAGAAGCGAAGCTGGGGCGTTGAAGAAACGGCTCGAAAATGGTCGACGGATGCATGAAGATAGCCGGCGTGTGAAGACGATATTAGCGGCTGCTTCTTGTTTCTGTATTAGAACGTTAAATATATACGTCAAATTATCTCGCATCGATATGCAGTTCGCAGTATCTCAGTAGCCGGGGGTAATTAGGAAATAAATGTTTTCTTCAGACCTTCACCTTCTGCGGTATGGTAGCAGCAGGGTAACATTATTTATTACCGTTTAGGGTTGATTAGCCTGGCTGCTACATCTATATAGATAATACAAGGGTAAAAGCTTACACATCTGGTTACCCTATATACACCATATCTTTCGGGTGATAACAATCTGTATAAATTACTCTGTAAATATCCAAAGAGAATATAATCACTACGTTTATATATATATATCTCTTACGGGTGTACGCGTATGTCGAATCTATAGAATTCTTTACCTTAGTTACAAGCCATACTCCAAATGAAAATTTGCCAATTCATTGCCATATTGGTTTTTGAAGGTCCAGATATATTTTACGATATACTTACAAACCGTTCCCTGAATATTTTAGCCTGGCAATTTTAGGAATAAATATCTTTGTATGTTATAGTGAAGAATTATAACTCGAAATATACATTTTAATAGATCTACCCGATAATTGGACGTTAGATGATTTGCTTGAGTGAATCCAGAGAGCTGAACGTGATCATCTTAATATATATTTAGTAACGGCAATTAAAATGCTTGTACTTACTTCGAAAAACTTGTTTTTTTTTTTTTATAAGAGAGGGGGCAAACGATCATTCGGCTCACTTGACGGTAAGTGACTACCGCCGCCCATGAACAACTGCAACACCAGGGGAACCAGAGGAATTGCAGGCGCGTTGCCGGCCTTTTAAAAAGGAGTATACTCTTTTCTTGAAGGTCCCTAAGTCGTATCGGTCTGGAAAAATCGCCGGTGGTAAAATATTCCACAGAGAATTCTTACGCGGGAGAAAACTCCTAGTGAAACGTACAGTGGTGGACCACCAAGCATCCAGATGATGTGGATGGTATCGGGAGTCTTGCCGCGATGTGCGTTTGTGAAATTTGGCGGCTGGGATTAATCCGTACAATTCGACTCGGTCGTTGACGATTCGAGTCGCTCTGTGCTGGATGCGGTCATGAGGAAGGAGCTGGAACTGGAGAGCCCCAGCCTAGAGATGGGAATAGTATTCTATGTGAGGCCGAACCTGCGCCTTGTAAAGTTGCAGGTGGTGCAGTTTGGCGCGAGATAAAGTCCCAGATTCGACGCTACGGCTAATGTGGGTAAACCACCTACCCCCACATGTTCGATCGGTACTAGCAGTGAGTGAAACATTCAGCACGCAGACGAAGCTTTACAGATTTATTGTTATTAAGTATCTATTAAATTTGCACTACCTACTTTACAACATCTCTTCGCAGCGCCAGAGAATCGAGCCGATCGGTAAAGACTCGGTCGTCGATGATTCGAGCCGCTCTGCGCTGGATGCGGTCAAGTGGAAGGAGCTGGCACTGGGGAGCCCCAGCCCAGAGATGGGAACAGTATTCCATGTGAGGCCGAATCTGCGTCGTGTTAAGTTGCAGGCGGTGTGCCGGCATGAAATACTGTCCCGCTCTGCTGAGCACGCCAAGCTTTTTAGAGGCCAATTTGGCCTTCTCTTCCAAGTGACCACGAAACTGCACGTCACTCGATATGTCGATGCCAAGGATTCCCATACTAGCTGAGGCTACAATGGAAGTGCCTTAAAACTGAGAAGATACAACAAAGGGGTTCTTTTTAGCAGTAAACACGCATACTTGTGTATTCTGAGGATTAAACTGGACTAGATTTAGTCGCCCACAATCCGAGACTGTGTTCAGTAAAGACTCGACTTCAGACACAACTTTGTTCCGGTACTCCGCGACGTTTTCCCGATAAATATTGGCACGGCCGGTGTATAGGGCATCACCAGTGCTATCATCCGCATAGCAATGAATGTTACCGGTTTGCAACATATCATTGATATTGTAACACTTCCTCCCACTCTTCTTTATTTCTTTTTTCATTCACTTTAAAATCTATATCTATAAGGTATATAAAAATATATCAAATTTACGTGACCAGTATATTAACATTATATTGATCTTTCTAAAGGTTTAAATATAGGCCGTTTAATAAATTTATGGCGTGATCGTCTTTGTTAGGACCCTTATTTACGTTGTGTTTGTATAGTAATTTAGTTCTATTAGGTGTCTCTTGTAGGAACGAATATTCACTAGAGCAGTCGAAAGCTGTTGGTGTGCCATATAGGCTATAGAACCTCGTAAACGAAGACGTAGCTCAAAACATTCCCTATTCCACTTGTATGAGGTTCACATCAGTCAATTTCTTATTAAATAATCCCTTCCCGCTTGGAAAAGGCTCACAATATTTATATCAATTACTAGTTACATGGGATTCGCTCTCCCACATTTAAAAAATGTGGGGGAGGCACAAGGCTCCACACACGCCGTGTGCTGTGAGCGTTAACCAACCAACACGCACCCCCCGAAGGGGACCTTAAGTTGGGAACTGGACCGTAGTCCACAGCAAAATAACTGGCGTACCAGTAAAAGAGGGTTTGGCCCCTTGGTAGTGCGTAAGCACAAACATCGACCGAAGTCGCGCATGTCCAAACAAGCAAGTCCAGCCACAGTGAATGTACGTCACACGGATTAGGCAACAATTGGCATACTGGGCATAAAAAGCCCTTCATGAGCGCCACCACCTGCCAGACCACCGTTCCTGCAGATGTGATGTAAGTGTAAGGCATCACCACCAATTGCATGATCAGCACGGCTAATTAGCCGCAGAGCGTGTCATGAGTCTACCGCTCATCTCAAGGGAATGGGGTCCCACGTTGCGTAGCTTTCGGCCGCAGCCTTGAGAGCTTCCTCAGATTCTCCCTCCAGCTACCACCCGCATTAGGTCAACACATATGCTCCACCAACCTATACAATGGCAGATATAGCCAAAAGGCAGTTATAAGATAATAGTAATAATTCGCCATCAGAAAGGGTTTGTGTTACTGACGTTGAGTATATGCATTTTTCGATAATGTTTATCTCACCCACCAACAAGTCACCTTTAATCATCCAAAGGTGGAAAATTTATAGAGATATATTATTATGTTGTTATATAAAACATCGTGGAGGTCAGACAGTCTGCAGCCCCGTAATGAAGGGACTCGAATTGGGCAAAGCTACTTAGGTTGTTGAGGTCAAACCAAGACGCAGAGAGCGCCATCGAGAATACCGACCCGCCAAATAACCATTGCAGACACGCAATGCTGCAGAACGCAACAACCATCAATACGACTATCATTGGGCTTACACCATCCCAAGGTCCCCTATACAATCCCAGCAGACATTACCACCCGCATACCTCCATCGACCAGAACCACAAGATGCGTCGAATCAGGTGCACCACACCCGCAGATCCATCACAAGACGCAATACCGCAAGTAGCAGTAAGCATCAATGCAACTATCATACGGATAGCGCCCCCTCACTACACACCCACGTGATCCCTATCGACTTTAGCAGCAAAATTGGTAATTTTGTTATCTAAAAATCCACGTATCATAGCGCTATTGCACTAAGACATGGAGTTGAGTATGCTTGCTGCACTTAAAAGTACTACCAAACACACTCACCCTAACCCAAAAGATAGCCGACGTATCATAACGCTCTGCGCTAAGACGCCGTCCACAAACGGTAGGGGTGTGCGATGTCCACGGGCAAGTCATATTGCTACAAAAAAAACCCTCTTACCACCGGCACTAAGATGATATGTCTGTGACACATCGGTTAGCGAGTCCAAGTTTACCTCGGTCTCGGACGCTGTGAAGCAATCTACACGCCACTTTAATAATCCTTTTCAAGTCCCATATTTTTCAATATAATGCTTTTACATATTTGTGACCTTTCACATATTTGCTTTATTTCATAAACCTTACCACAAATCATAAGAGGAGAAACAGACTGATCCCACGTACGCAACGTATGCGATGCAACGCTCCCACGTTGGTGTACACACTTGGCCTACGTATGCAACGAACGTTTGGTGTCAGATATTCTTGTCACTTCTTAGCGGACGCACGAGTATAAATTTATACAATGTTTTCTGATTCTGAGAGTGAGTTTGAAAATGATTTACATAGTCTGATGTTCATAAACGAATATATCCACGCCACAAAGAAAACGTTTAAAAAATTATGATTATATTGCCGACATATTTATAAAATCATGTTTCATATCTTAACAACTAGTATAGAAATACGAAAAACTACATTTTTAATTTTGCGCCTCGACGTCTTTCTTTCACGTTAATAACGAAAATGATAGCAGTAGGTGGATAGGTACTCACTAGGTGTACCGGTTATCTCTTCCCATACTCTATAACGTAATTTAGCATCGCGATATTCTACATATTTAATATAATAAACATATTTGTATCGCCTTATTAAATCCATGAGCTGTTCATCTCCCATTTTGACAATAAAACGCGTGCACGGTGCAAACGTCTATTTGTTTATGACGTGCTACGGGTAAGTTCTCGGAATACACTTGTCGTATGCGTGGGATCCGTACGAACATCCCCTCCACCTTCCCACACCGATCAAGACATTGCAGATCGACATTGCGTCGGACGCGTGTGATTGCGTTGCATACGATAAGTGCGTTTCTAATGCATAGTTTTTCGTACAAAATTAAGAGTCCAGATGTCATAATTCGTTGCATACGTTGCGTACGTGAGACTAGTCTGTCTCTTCTTTAATGCTTATACATCATAGAGACCTCCTATATTAACGCTTTTATAACATAGACCTTACTATCATAAGTCCCTAATATAGGACTATACATTGTGCAACAGTAGCAGTCGGTCACCCGACCACCCCATATATGTCCCATTTCTTTCAATATAATACTTTTACACATTTAAGACCTTCCACATATTTGCTTTATTTCATAGACCATACTATTATATGTCTTTTACGTATGGTACTTCAAGTCATAACTCTGCTATCATAATGCATAAACATCGTAGAGACTTTCTATATTAATGCTTTTGTATCATAGACCTTACTATCAAAGTCCCTAATATAGGACTATACATTGTACAACAGTACTAGTAGCAGTCGGTCAGCCGACCACCCTATATATATGTACACCCATGAGTATGTGTCACCGGCAACGCCCTCATATAAGCAATCATTACATGAACACTTTCCAGTAATACAAGAACACCCTACAGTAATACAAGAACACCCTACAGTAATACAAGAACACCCTCATTAAAAGAAAAAACCCATTTTTCAATTATATTACAAATTTTATTTATCTTTGTTATAGCAATATAATCGTATTGTACTTCTATTATTTATTCCATTTTGAATATTTTAAGCACAGTTTTAATAAATTTCAATATTTTTAAGACAATATTAAGCCTTTACTATACTGTAATACTTAATATTCGAAATGAATATATTTAAACTTTATGCTTATTAACGCATATTAATTGTTCAAATTGTTATATATTAATAATAATAAAAATGAGCCGTCACAGTATGCAGAAGAAACAGCGTCGGTGATAGCACGCAGCCTTGTGGAACACCAGCATTAATAGGCTTGTAATCGGAGCATACACCGTCTACAATGATCTTGATGCTCCGATCTGCAAGAAAGCTGGTGATCCAATTGCACAATTTCTCGGGAAGCCCATAGGAAGGGAGCTTCGAAAGAAGCGCTTTGTGCCAAACCCGATCGAAGGCCTTCGCAATGTCCAAACTAACGGCCAATACCTCTCCCTTGGAATCTACTGCCCCCACCCATCTATGAGTCAGGTAGACCAGAAGATCACCAGCTGATCGACCCCGACGAAAACCGTATTGGCGGTCACTAATCAGCTGATGATCCTCAAGGTACTGAATGAGCTGGCAGTTTATAATGGATTCCATTGTTTTGGAGAACAAGGAGGTGATGGCGATAGGCCTGTAGTTAGGCGGGTCTGAGCGGTCGCCTTTTTTAGGGATGGGGTGGACGAAAGCCGTTTTCCATGATTTCGGGACTACGCCTAGGGAGTAGGAGTATCGGAAAAGACGCGTTAGAACTGGTGCCAACTCTGGAGCACACGTCCTCAGCATAATTGGGGGGATTCCGTCAGGCCCACTCGACTTTTGGATATCCAGGGAGAGGAGTGCTTTGCGAACCGAGTGCTGTGTGAACTGCACACCTGGCATGGAGCACTCACACCGCGGGATGGTCGGCGGTGTGCTCCTTCCGTCATCGAGAGTCGAATTGGACGCAAAGAAAGAGCCTAGCAGATCGGCTTTCTCCTATGCGGCATGGGCCAGTGAGTCATCCTGTGCAGAGATGGAAGAGATGGTTGACAGAAATTATCTTGGACAGCCTTGGCGAGAGACCAGAATGCACGGGTTCTCGAAGGAAGTCCAACTATTTTAGTTTAATAGTAGTGTTGTTTAGGAAACTCCGTATAATAAATTGAAATACAACATAGCTTGACGATTTTTATAAAATAGATGAAACAAACGATCCGCCTGATGGTAGGTGTCTACTGCAATCCTGCTACCGACTTAAAAAATAAGGCTAAATATGCGTAGTTACTACTGAGGACCAACATGGAACACAGGAACACAGCATAGTGCAAGCACTACTATTTAGACGCAAAAAATAGGTTAAGAGGGTGCTCCCTTTCCAGACGAACTCCTAAGCAAAAAAAAAGTCCTCCCACTTAGTAAAGATTGAAACCGTTTATACGTGGTAGAGCCACGCTGTAGCTATATTGTAGCACGAATGGGTCGGCTCGACCGGTGAAGGACCACGCTCTCATGGAATACCAGCGTAAAATAACAGCTTAATGTTGCTGTGTTTCGTATGGTGAGGGTAGAGAACCGGAGACCCTTTTTACTGGATACGAGGCATCTCATCTTAGTCATCAGGGGTAACAGCGCATCTGCATTTTGATACTTAAACGAGGATAGATGTAGATGTCTATGGGCCACAGCATCCACTTACCATCAGGTGGGCTGTGTGCTCGCTTGTCACTCTTATTCAATAAAAAAAAACCTTACCAATCTTAGTTTGACACAGTATTTTATCTTCGAACATTTTATACATTAATATACCTAAATTAGGCGTAGGCGTACTCAATCATTATAGTTTTGCATTTTTCTTGCTCATTGTGTTGTCATATTACCAAACCGAACTTTGCATTTTATATCTATACTAGCTGGCCAAGCAGACTTTATTCTGCCCTTTCCGACGACCCTTTGTCCTTTAAAAAATCTTTAATTTCGCAATAAAAATATTGAGGGTCACTCATCGGGATGAAAACTATCCTATCTCTCAAGTTGGAGCAAGCAATACACATTTGCAAAATTTCATTAAAATCGGTTGAGTGGTTTCGGAGTTCATCGCGGACAAACAATGTGACACGTAATTTTTATACATAAAGATTAAATAAAACAACCAAATTTTAACATTAAAAATACAAAAGTGCATTGAAGTTTAAAAAAAAACAAAGGAGAATTCATATATCAAATCGTAGAATATAAACAATTAACACCAACACATAACGACGGGGAAAATTGGATGAAAAAAAAATACTTTCGAGCTAACACGGCGATCTTATTAATAGACGACGTGGAAAGTAACGTACACGGCATCATTGGCACGCGAATTGGAATACCTGCGCCTGCGATTAACGCTTTATTATGCATACACGGGAATAAACATGAGGTTTATTGTGGATTTGTAATAATGAAAAAAAATTAAAAGCTTTTAATGCGCGTTGCGCCAAGGCACGGCAATTTAAAGTTTCGTTGTTAAATCAGAAAGTATTTTCTATTATTTATTTTGTGTTATTACACAAAGTAAATAATAGTACTACGTAATGAAGATGACTTTCTTTGATGTTGACTACTTGCCGACGTTTTAATAGCCCACATAATTATTATTAATTTGATAAATCATGCACGCAAGCTAAATTAATGGTAAGAGACATATTTAATACACCCCATTACGCATGAATAGAATAGAATAGAATAGAACAGAATATGATAGAATAAAATAGAATAGAATAGAATAGAATAGAACAGAATAGAACAGAATAGAACAGAATAGAATAGAATATCATCAGTCAGACATAAAATACTCAGATTGGCGAGGGATGCAGTCTTAAATCCTCAATCCGCCTGATAAGCGTTACGATTAAGGCAAATGCTACTCTGTAAAAGGTCCAAAAGCGAATGTCACCGAATGAAATTTAATATGTAGTAGAGCCATGCTGCAACTACATTATGGTTGTAGCACGAGTGGGTCGGCTCGACCGGAGTGGGACCACGCTCTAATAGAATACCAGCGTAAAATAATAGATTAATGCTGATGTGTATCGGATGGTGAGTGTAGAGATCTGGAGACCCTTTTTACTGGAAAAGAGACATTCCATCTGAGGCTGAGATCTATAGACTGTACTTTCACTTTGCTCAGACTTTAATTTCGAGCTAAGACAATGTCGATATTTATAGAGCTAACTTCGAAGTCGTGCTGAATGCGCGCTTAGCAAAGCCTAAGTCAACGATATCGACGACTTACGTAAAACTCAGGATATTATTCAAAACCACCGTATTAATTTTAAATTGTTGTTTTTACGTTACTATAATTAATTATAACAAAAAATAGGTAGTTTTTGGCCATCTTCTAGTTTTAAATAGCATTAATGCATTTTCTATTTACGTAATTTCGATCTTATTTCAAATTTCTTAGTCTTTTTTTATTTTTTTCTGATTTTGCACATCTCATCCGTTCCCGTTCTCATAAAAAATGCGTCTATGGGTTAGTAAAAAGTCTATGCCAGGTAACTGATACCATTGAAAAAAACATAAAAACAAGCGTTGTGTCGTGTTTTGTCGATAGTACTGTGAGTTCTGCATTTAAAATGTAAGTAATAATGTGTTTATTATACTTTTGTACTAGTATTATATATGAAAATAATCCTCAAGATGCTTTCTTTTCGTATATTTACAAGTTTTATGAATCCAAAGTCTGTAACGATTGTTTTTATATGTGATGAAGTCGACATGCGAAAACTTCGCCTTTGTGTGTCGGTTTTTCGTTAAGTTTTTGTATTATATATTATTTATTTTAATAAAATATTATTACTAACGTAATTAAATTCTGCATTTTATTAGCTTTCTGTGTGTGATTTTTTTTCTGATATAGGTAAAGAACTTTCTCCGTGGTAACGGTTTTAGTCGAACTGGTCGCGATCGGACCGTATAAAAACCACGACGAGCGGTGCCGGGACGTGCAAGGCTATTGTCACCGCGTCGCCCGGACGTTTGAGTGGATAAGGATCTTTTTGACACTAATTCCGTAGTTACTTATGATTTTTTTAATATTTTTATGAACACGACGCTCTCTCGCGCACAAAATGTAAATTTATTATAATACAACTAATCATCATACTTTTTCTATACATTATTTCTATGTATTACTTTACAAATACAGGAGTGTACAAGCTTGATTGTGAATGTGGTCTGTCTTATGTAGAGCAAACAAAAATATCTATAAAAATCCACGTAAAAGAACATAATTTTATAGCCGACGTGAAACAAAATGCCCCGGATAGGCTGCAGTCTGTGATATTTGATAAACCACTAATCCTCGAGAAAGAACACCGATTCCTACGAAGGATGATTCGGCTATTTAAATTGAAAAACATCCTTATTTCAATATAGGAGGCGACTGGGTACTACCAGCTACTTGGGATTTTATAATTAATGAAATAAAACCCAAACATTAGCATACCGCTGCAAGGCTTCTGACCCAAAGACTTATGAGCCAAATTTAATAATTAAAAGCTGATGGTAACCCATGTGCACGCACGAGCTTCATAGCTCTCGAAATGGGAACTAAAATAAGTTAAAATATTTTTTTTATATATAATAAGGGTGACAAACGAGCACACAGTCCACCTGATGGTAAGTGGTTGCTGTGGCACATAGACATATACATCTATCTTCGTTTGCGAATTTAAATGCAGATGCGTTGTCAGCCGTGACGACTAAGATAGAATGCCTCTTTTCCAGTAAAAGGGGTCTCCGGTTCTCTACACTCACCATACGAAACACAGCAACATTCGTGCTACAACTATACTATTAATATAGCTGCAGCATGGCTCTACCACGTAAAAATGCGATAAAATCCGTAAAAGTATTTTGGTGATTTTTTATTGTCATAATAATATATTCAAATGTCTTAAAAGGGTTCATGATCATACATGGCCAGCTTAAAATTACAGCCTAAATAGGTCCCACTGCTGGGCACAGGCCTCCTCTCATTTCTGAGAGGGTTTAGGGTAAGGAAAAGTCCGCCGCGCTGCCCCAATGCGTGATGGCGAACTGCACATGTCTTCGAAATTGTTTTTTTTTTATTGTTCTTTTTTAAAAAACGTTACCCCCACACTAGGATTTTCTCCTGTATCGTGGAGGCAGTTTACAAACATAAATTGCACAAGGACAAACATCCAGACCCGGAACAATTATTTGTAGGCCATAGAATAGAATAGAATAGAATAGAATAATTTTTTATTCAATATAGATTACATGTGTAATTCTTATTGAAAGTCATTTTTTTACTTTACCACTGGTTCGAAAAAACCTCTGTCCTGGGAAGAACCAGCAAGAAACCCAGCGGGACTTTTTTAAAGTAAGTTTTACATTAATGGTTGTACAAACTATTTAAGTACAAAATTTATTTTAGAAACTGCTTGGTAGCGACCACCTTATTCCCAGGGTTATTATCAATCATATATTCATTTATACTATAATAACCCTTTTATACAGTTTCAGCTTAACAAAACATTTAAACTTGGTAATAGAGAGCCTGTACACTTTCCGGGACCTTGTTGTAATAGCGTATACATTGCCCCAAGAATGAATTACTGACTCTGTGGAGTCGAGAAACTGGTATCACTAGCTTGTGTTTGTTCCTAGTGTTTACAGAATGTATATCACTTTTTACTAAAACTACCTTTGTTTTTGTGAACATAAATTAAATTTTCGTAAATATACTGAGAGGCCAAAATTAATATATTTATTTCTTTAAATTTATCTCTAAGAGACTCTCTCGGTTTTAGGTTGTAAATAGCTCTAATGATATAGAATCTAATCTAATCTTCTGTAAAACAAAAATAGTTTCTGAATCAGCCGCATTTCCCCATAGCAAAATCCCATAAGACATTATGCTATGGAAATAACTGAAATAAACTAATCTAGCTGTCTCGACACTAGTGAGACCTCTAATCTTTTTTACAGCATAGGCAGCAAAACTTATTCTGCTTGCTAGTTTGGATATATGGGGGCCGCACTGAAGCTTTGCGTCGAGAGTGATGCCAAGAAAAACAGTGGATTCAACAGGGCTCAGTTCTTCCCCATTTAAAACACATTGATATTCAGATTTTTAACATTCGTTGTTGTAAATTTAATACATTTAGTTTTATTTCCGTTTAAATGTAGATTATTAACGTTAAACCAATGCACTAATTTTGATATAGCATTATTCACTTCGTCACATTTAAATGATTGACGTTTAAGTTTAAAAATCAAGGAAGTATCATCAGCAAATAATACTATATCATGATTATCCCCTACAAGGAAGGTAAGTCATTAATATATACTAGAAATAGGAATGGGCCGAGAATCGAGCCCTGAGGACACCATTAGTACAGGTGATCCGGAAGAACTTTTACCATTGATAATAACTTTCTGCATTCTATTACTTAAATATGAAATAATAAGTTTAAGCGCTGTGTTCTTGACACCATAGTACTGTAGCTTCTGATTAATGTCTCATGGTGAACACAGTCGAAGGCCTTGGAAAGGTCACAAAATATACCCAAAGCATCCTCCGAATTCTCCATGCACAAAAATATGTTTAATAAGCTCAACTCCAGCGTCAGTTGTCGAGCGACCCTTGTAAAACCGAATTGATTTTTATGTAGCAATTTATTAATATTAAAGAAACTTAAGATCTGATCTAAAATTATTTTTCAAAATTTTACTAAATGTTGGTAGTACAGAAATCGGTCTAAAGTTGGCGGGGTCTAATGTACTACCAGATTTAAATAAAGGTATGACTTTACTATGTTTCATTAAATCAGGAAACACACCAGATTCGACGCTTGTATTAAATATAGTGGCTAGATAAGGTGCTATTATATCTATTATAGATAAAATAACTTTAACGGAAATCCCCATAAGTCTGCCGTTTTCTTAACATCAATTGTTTTAAAATATTTAACGATATCTTTTGGCAATACTCTATGGAATTTAAAAGTATTTGAACAAGCCTTTACATTTTGTTTAAGCAATGATTCGGCGACAGTAGGAGAAGAATTTAATGATTTTGTTGTCAAAAGGAACATCAGTAAAATGTTTCTCAAAAGCCATAGCAACTTCTTGATCAGATCGAGTTAAACTGTTGTTAATATTCAATTGAAAATCCGAGTTGCGCGGTTTGACCTTGCCCGTTTCACTATTTATTATTCTCCAGGTCATTTTAATTTTGTTGGATGCAGTTTTAATTTTGTTACTTAAATGTAAAGCCTTAGCTGTGTAGCACACTTTTTTAAATATTTTAGAATATGTTTTTACATAATCTCTAAATATAACACTAGTATTATATGATCTTTCATTATAAAGCTCATATAACTTTCGCCTACTTTTATAAATTCCTACTGTCGCCCATTCATTAAATGATTTGCGACTGTTAAAAGAGAAAGTTTTAGAAGTAAATATTCTACTAAATTCACAAGTTATAATTTTAAATAACATACTATACAAATAATTAGCACTATTTTTAAATGAAAGTGATGGAAGTCTTTTTATTATATTACTTCTAAACCTCTCCAAGCGATGGTCATTTATTGGAACAAACACAACTTCCTTATTTTTCTGTTTTTTGTGTATGTAAGGCAATGATACCAACTGTCCACAGTGATCTGAACTTAAATTTTGAATAATTGATTTATGCAAGGGCTTAATATCTGTAAAAATATTATCTATACAGGTTGCACTAGGCCCAGCAATACGTGTTGGTTCTAAGAATAAATTAACAAGATTATACGATTTAAACAATGAGCTAAACTTAATACTAATGGAAGAAGTTTCAAGGAGATTGATGTTAAAGTCTCCACATATTACAACAGACTTGTTCTGTTTACTAAGTTTGAGCAAAACTTCTTCCACAATTCTTTCAAAATAGTCATAAGTAGCACATGGGGTCTGTAAACACTTACAACAATGAGGTGCTCGAGCTCGACACAAGCCATTTCTACAGTTCGCTCAACAGAGGCTCACAATATCCTTACGTTCTTTATATAATAATGATTTATCTGCTAATATTAAGGAGCCACCACGTAAACTTTTTTCTATTGAAGGAACTGACCACCTGGTGATTTCTGAAATTAAACATGAAATTATAATCTTTTAGCCAATGTTCAGTAATACAAAGGATATGTATATTGTTACTATTTAAAAACAATTCAACTTCAATTCTTTGCCCATCATGCCTTGTATATTTTGATGCACCAGGTGTAAACAATTTTATTACTTATTTGTGGGCTGCATTCAAAATTAATGAAACTCTTATTATTGCTAGAGATTGCCTCTATTGTCGCATTTACTAATTTAAATTAGTTGGAACTGATTCAAATTAAATGTCAAATGATTATCATGTCAATAAAAGCAGTCTTGGTAGCCAAAAACTTGGCTGAGTTAAAAGTAAATAATAAGATAGCAAATTTGCTACCAGTCTTAAATTATATTTGGATAGGTAATACCTATCTTTTGTCCAAAACTTTTTTATTAAATTATTTATGTCAATTAAATGAAATTTGTCATTATTATCACAATTACATGTCAAATTTAAATTATTGTTACATATTAAATTATTCATTTGTATATTTAAATTATGTCTTAGATTATTTTCCTGTGGCAATCCCTGTATGTAAGGCAGTGTGAACAAGACAATTTTGTGTACATTTAAGTTATTAAGTTGTTCAATATATCTTAATAACTGTTTGTTGTTACACTGCCTCTTCTACCAACAAAATTATTATTGTACTATTTGGGCAAAATTTAGTAACTATAATTTTATTTAGGATGTCACTAAAAGATGCTCAGGCATGCAGCAATTTGTAATTTTGTCCCTTTAAAGAGTTATTTAAAGTTATGCCTAGATTTTTTCCCATGTCATCGCTATACACAATTATATTATTTTGTTAATATTTGAGTCATTTTTATTTTAAGCTCCTCTGCTATGGCACTGTTATAGAGTTTTGGTGGTGGTATAATATTTTCAGCACACACCGACTCTGAAGAAGCTGGTATTGAACGCTGACACTCACATTGATGTTTAACTACTGCTTTTAACGGCTGATTTATATTTATTGGACACAGTATGAAGGGAGTAAGTAAGTGATAACATTTCTGATTTAAGGCACTCTACGTCAGTCTCATAACATTTTTTTATGTTATCCACCTCAATTGAATACAACTTAAGTTCATATATCAATGCTTGCTTTTCTTTACATAAATTAACATAATTTTTGGTATTAATCTTATTTTTATTAATTTTGTACTTTCCTTATGTATTTATTAACTTTTATATACTTCTTCAATTTGGTTTTGCTGCAATTAATCCTTACTGTGTTTCCTGAAGTGGAAGAGTCATCACCAGTCAAATCTATTGTTGCAGGTTGCTGTAAAATTCTTGAAGTATTACATTGCACAAGCTCAGAGAACAGGCTTTGAGTCTGGGAGGCGTTAAGGTTATCTATATATGTTTTAAATTGTGTTATTTGCTCATTAGCCTCATTCAACTGTAACTTCAATGCAGCAATAAACCTGAGAGCTTCCTCATATTCCTTGCTGCATTGGTCAAACTCATTAACCGTTCCCTGTAGCTGATCTCTTTCTTTTAACACTTGTGTATTCTGTATGTAACTTAACCATATCACATTTCAATTGTGTGTTTTTGGCAATTATGTTAACTATTTCTTTTTCATTATCATCCCTTTCCTTAAGCAACAGTTCACACTGCTCCTTGGACGCCTTAAGTTCTTGGAGCGCAAGCTGGAGTTGGTTCTCCATCTGGCGCCTCTTGGCGTTGCGAGTATTCATTTTACTATTTATTGTAAATAATAAAAGAAAACAAGGATCGAAAACAGAAGGAGCAGAGTAAGCCAATGTCGAGTTGTTTTTGTTTTTTTTCTATTTACAGATCTCAAATCAAATTATCGTTAAAACAATTCGAAAAGAAACCCGCAAAGAATGTAAAATCCGAGTAATATTAATAGAATAGATCTATAATTTATAAAGGAATGATATGAAATAAAATTACAATGATTTTAAAATAATGTTCGTTAACTGTCACTTTTGTTCCAACACCAAAATGTTGTTATAATATTTATGTACCGACTTTCTTAAATTTTAAATACAAAGCGGCAGTAATTATTAACTATAACATAAAATTGAGGTGGATATTATGAATTTACAATATTTAAATTATTAAAATTTATCGGGACCAATTACTTTTACAACTTATCACTAGGGTTGCCACAGCAAAAAAAAAACTTGTACAAAAAAACATACAAATACTTGTTCCGTGCGGGATTCGAACCCGCGGCCCCCAGCGTTGCAACTCATTGCTAAGCTACTGCGTCACGGAGCCGTCATTTTTTTCTTATTTCTCAGACATGCAGATTTTCTCACGATGTTTTCCTTCACCACCGAGCACGTGGTAAATCAGCACTTAAAATTGCAATTAACAATTTCATTAGTGCCGGCGGGGATCGAACCCGGGTTGCTCGCGTACTGTGAAATTTGCAGCGAGCGCTAAACATCTGAGCTAAATCGGACATCGCTAGCTAATTATAACAAAAGCGTAGCTAGACAAACTTCAATTTATTTTTCATAAATCTGAATATAATTTGATTTTGAAGAGAAAACTTCATAAGAACCGTTCAATTTTTACTTTTTGTACAATTTGTACTACCAACTTCAATATAAACAAGTGGTAAAATTAAAAATTTTGTACAACCGACTACAATATTCAAATTAAGAACATCATCAATGTAGTCGAAGTCAATTAAATACGCATTATTAAGGATGACTCAATAACTACTTGTCAGATCTTGATCTAATTTATATGGGATCACATGAAAAGCAACAGCTTTCAAATAAAAAAGAATCATCATAATCGGTTCTCCTGGAAAAAGTTCTGAGGTAACACACAAAAAAAATTCAGTTGAATTGAGAACCTCCTCCTTTTTTTGAAGTCGGTTAAAAGAGATAAACATCTATAGGATTTGCGAGAGAATGGGATAGATATTAAATTAGTCGTGTTTAGGCCACTATTTTACGTTCCACCTTGAGAATCAATCAATTTTTGTTCGATAAAATGACTTTAGGTATATGAAGTAGATGTTGATATTACAAAGAAATTTTACTTGGAAGAAAATATTCCTTTGATTTATTGCACTAAAATTTACTCTCTTCATGTCTAAAATAAGGATTGTAACATTTATTTGCTACTAGCTGTTCCCCGCGACTTCGCCCGCGTGGATTTTTTTTTGCGCGGAACCCTAGAATAAAAGTAGCCTAAGTTACTCTTTATAACATCAGCTATCTGCTAGTGAAAGTCCCATCCAAATCGGTTCACAGGATTTTGCGTGATGCGTGCAATGCGTGTTCACGCCAAAATAGCTCGCAGATGACAGATTTTTTTCAGACTTACTTAACATTTATCGTTATATTTTAGCCAATTTACACAATATCTTTATGAATTATAGCTTATGTGTTATTCTGATGTATGAGCTATATTATTGTAAAGTTTTATTAAAATCCATTCAGTAGTTTTTGCTTGAAAGAGTGACAAACATCCATACATCCTCACAAACTTTTACATTGATAATATTAGTAGGATAAAATTAAAAGCTTAATTTATAAGTTGTCTCATATTATGTATAGTTATTTATATTTATAAGTTATCTTATAGTAGAAAATTATAATGTTAAATAACTAATTTGCCGTGAAATATTGCATGCCGTAAGCGCTAGGCGCGTCGGTATGTTCTACTAGGGCCTAAAAATTTGATTCCAACGTTTTGTCGCATGAATCGTATCTAGCAATCATATTGTACATATAAGTGATATAAAAAGCACATTTTCGGAAAGATAAATGATTGTTGAACTTATTTATATTTTTTTTAAATCGATTAATTGCTATTTTTACATAAAAAAAGGGGTTTTAGTGGCTTATGGTGTGGATTTATCAAGTCCACATGGCTTCGTAAACACGATAACTTTTGAAAATATCAATTGTTCAACTCAATCTATTTTTAAAACTCTTCATCTATCATGTGGGAAGCCATTGAATGTAAATGGCAGTTTAATTTTGTTTTGTTTAGTTATAATTAATTTTTTTCGGCTAAGAAATGGCGAATTTTTCGGTGTTTTCGGCAGCCTTGTATGAAAAAATTTTTACTAAATACAGACTGCGTCACTCAGTTAGTTCGGCGTCAGTCGCCATCGTGAGCATAGACTAATATATAATACTGGAGAAATAAAGGTGACAGATGACAACTGTATTTATTTTGTCTAAATATTTTAATAAAAATAACTATATATTTTAATTGTAAAATTTTAGTGTACAAGGAAAACGTTTATTATTGACATAAATATAAATAATATAACAGTGGTTTATAATCTGATTTTAGATATTATAATCTCAAATCAACTACGAGATATAAAAATATTTCAAGATGGTGACTTATGACAAATGTAACGAAACAATTCGCAACAAAGGATTTCTGAAATATATATTATATATTGCTGTCTGGACACAAAAGTGACAAGCAGGCTCAGTAATAACTTCTAATCCGCGTGTGATAATCTCAAGACACGGTTGCTAAAGCCGCCATCGGTTGTACTAGCGAAGACATGTGTCGCTAGATCTCTTCCACTGCAGCGTCCAATTGCATGACCATCCTGTGACGTACCTACGTAACGACGCATGCGTCTTGTTAATAAAACAAGCAACCGTCATATTTGGACTTTGACTTTTTTATATTTTCAGTGTATTTTTTAAGTTACTTTATTGTGTTTTTAAATTTGTTTTAAGTTATTCTTTTTTGTGATTGTATTTAACTGTTGTGAATGCAGTCCGTGACCCAATCTTGTGATGGCACGTCGAACGCGACCCATACGTGTACACAGTGCAACAAGTCATTCAAATCTTTGAAAGGCCTCAACATACACACTACAAAAATACACAGGAAATGTATTAGCCAAAACAGTTTACCTTTAGACATCCATCCCATTATTCCGTGTGCGCCTACTTATGTAGCCAACGATTTAACTCCTTTCCACAGATATCTTAGCCATTTGAAAAATAGTATACCGATAGTTAAAAGAATCCCTCGAGGAGCTCGAATAACCGTTGCTACACATTTGTTACAATTAATCCAGAAATGTTACAGAAGCAATTGTACTCAAGACTGGTAGAACCTATTTTTATTTTCATACAGCACACTACATAATATAATAAAAACTGATGAACCGAATTTATCCTTGACACAAAAGATTAAAAATAACTGTGCTGTAAGCTCCTCACCTTCTCCCGCACCTCTAATCAAATATGATGCCCCTCGTAATCGCAACAAACTCATCGAAAACAAAATCTGTGACGGAGATCTCAAAGGTGCCGCTCGCCTTTTGTTCTCCAACGACGTGCTATCACCAGATACCCCTGACACCCTTCAGGCCTTACAGACAAAACATCCTCCAGCTCCAGTAAACCCATATTTTCTCGACCGAACAACAGCAGGGCAAGCATGCCTTCAAATTCAAAACAAAGATGTTACAGGTGCCATTTTATCTTTTAAACCAGGTTATGCTGCAGGTTTGGATGGAATCTCACCCCAACATCTGAAAGACTTAACATCGCACTCTGTGGGTGATGCAGGCGAGCAACTTGTAAATTCGATCACTAAATTAATCAATTTTATGTATTCCGGTAATATCAATCCAGAAATTGTTCCAATTCTTTTCGGCGCGAACCTCATTGCCCTCCCCAAAACGGACGGAGGGGTGAGACCAATTGCTGTTGGATCAACACTACGACGCCTGGCCTCCAAAATTGCTGTTCGACATATTTTACCAAAATTAAATTCGGAATTTGAACCCGTACAATTAGACTTCGGTGTAAAAGGAGGGTGTGAGGCAGCCGTCCATTCCCTACGCTCTTTCCTAGCTTACGGACATCCTGACGTGTTGCTCAAAATTGATGTCAAAAATGTATTCAATTCGGTAAATATGGATACCCTGCTGACTGAAATAAAACAAAATATACCGGAAATATACAATTATCTTCTTCTCAGTTACGCTGACCCAACAAAATTGTTATATCGTTCTAATGAACTGTCCTCGGAAGTAGGTTGTCAACAGGGTGATCCCCTTGGGCCTGCAATTTTTAGTTTGGCTATAAATCCGATAATCAAAAATTTAAATTCTAAATTCAAAGTTTGGTATTTGGACGACGGAACGCTAGGAGGTGATGTGGATACTGTGTTTTCGGACCTGTTTTTAATCAAAAATATATTTGAAGCCATTGGTTTGGAGATTAATTTTAGCAAATGCGAACTTTTTATAAATAACTGCAACTTAAATTTAAATGACGTAAAACAAAAATTTTATATTTTAGCTCCTAATATTACAATTGTTAACAGAAATTCCCTTTACCTTTTAGGTTCTCCAATTTTTAATGAATCTATTTCTGAATATATTAATAATTCAATTACTAAATTTCAAAATTCTGCTGACCGTCTCCTTGAAATTAGTCCACATTATGCACTTTGCATCTTAAAATTCTGTCTTTTCGTCCCAAAATTTACGTATGTGCTCCGTTGTTGCTCCTTTTGGAATCACCCAGATCTCTTGACACAAGTAGACAACTTAATCAAAATTAGTTTAGAATCGATTCTTAATATGCACCTGAACGAGCAATCTTGGACCCAATCATCCCTACCCATCCGTTATGGTGGTTTAGGGATTCGCAAAATTTCCAGCGTCTCTTTACCAGCCTTCCTATCTTCTGTCCATAGTTCAGCAAATCTCATAAGTAAAATTTTAAGGGCATCCCCTTCAAACTTTGAGATTGCTGGCCTGGAAGAAGCTAGAAACGCTTTCTTAATTGCATGCCCAGGTCAAAATTTTCCAGTTTCTCCAAAATCACAGAGGAGCTGGGACGACATAAACTGTAAATTGACTTATGACAATCTTTTGAGCTGTAGTACAGGTTCGGCGCTTGTTAGGCTTTTTGGTCGGGTACGCATGAAGCCGGCTACTGGCTTCACGCGTACCCTTCGTCAAATGCAGGAACATTTCTTGAGCCTGACACGCCCGAATCGCAACCTGTCTACGGCTTGGGGTTCCGGTCTGCGCTCCTCATAAATGTCCGTGTGGCAGTGACGTCGACAAGCTAGACATCACGGACTGTCATGCCAAAAAGTGCAGGCCGCTTCTCGAAACATGCAGCACTTAACGATATCATACGCCGGTCCCTTGCCACCGTCAACGTGTCAAGTCTACTTGAGCCGTCTGGTATTGCAAGAGACGATGGCAAGAGACCGGACGGTATGAGTTTGATTCCATAAAAGATGGGCCGGGTGCTGGTATGGGATGCAACCTGTTCAGACACACTGGCCCTTCCATCTACATGGAACCAAAACAGAGCTGGTGCGGCTTGTGAAGGGCTGAAAAGCTAAAGCATGCAAATACAGGGTCTAGGCTCCGAATATGTTTTTGTCCCATTCGGTGTCGAGACTCTTGGTCCGTGGGGTCCTAGCGCTATAAGGCTTTTTAAGGAGAGCGAAAAGGTTAGTCGACGTCACAGGAGACCGAAGAGCTGGCAGCTACCTCGGACAAAGAATTAGTTTAGCTATTCAAAGGGGGAACGCTGCCAGTATCTTCGGAACCTTGCCTAAAGGGACTCCTTTTTAATAATATATTTTAGTTATTACAATTTTTTTAAGGTTTTTAGTTTTAGGTTCATAGTTCTATATATAGTTCTAGTATATATTTTATTTTTATAAATTGTGTAATGTAAATACTGGAGAGTCGTGAGTGGACATTGTATCGGTTGTTTGCAGCGGCTCAAAAATATCGCTGTAGAAATACACAATATTCGAATAACCAAACTTGGACGCGTTTGCAAAATTGATAGGTATAGAATCGAACTATTACATTAACACGGGCAACACAACAAGTGTACGCACGGCTAGCTGCGGGTGCGGGAATCGTAATCAAGTAAAACATTTTGATAATTTGAAAGCATAGAATTTGAAAGGTTGATTCTTTTTTCTCATGTCTTATACCTACAAAAATATACTTAGATACGAAAAATACGAATAGCTGCTCCAGAGACTGCTAGGCACTAGAAGCCCTCTACTATCAGTGAGATGGTGGCTGTGGGCTTTGGGCTGGTTTTGTTAGTTATGATAAGACTTTAGCTCCGGACTTGGTGAAGTGACTTGAAGGTATACTTCGGTGACAGCTACTGGAACTCCTCGACGAGTACTAGGTATGCCGAGTTTGGGCTTGTTTTGTTAGTTACGATGAGACCTAACCTCCGGGCTTGATGGAGAGACCTGATGGTGTACTTTGGTGACTACTACTGGAACTCCCGGAATAGTAGAACTAGATGTGCCGAGTTTGGGCTCGTTGTGTTAGTTATTATAAGACCTAACCTCCGGACTTGATGGAGAGACCTGATGGTATACTTTGGTGACTACTACTGGAACTCCTGGACGAGTAGAACTAGGTGTGCCGAATTTGGGCTCGTTTTGTTAGTTATTATGAGACATAGCCTCTGGGCTTGATGGAGAGACCTGATGGTGTACTTTGGTGACTACTACTGGAACTCCTGGACGAGTAGAACTAGGTGTGTCGAGTTTGGGCTGTTTTGTTAGTTATGAGACCTAACCTCCAGGCTTGATGGAGACCTGATGGTGTACTTGGTGACTACTGTGGAACTCCTGGACGAGTAAAACTAGGTGTGCCGAGTTTGGGCTCGTTTTGTTAGTTATTATAAGACCTAACTCCAGGCTTGATGGAGAGACCTGATGGTGTACTTTGGTGACTACTACTGGAACCCTGGACGAGTAGAAATAGGTGTGCCGAGTTTGGGCTCGTTTTGTTAGTTATTATAAAACCCAACCTCCGGGCTTGATGGAGAGACCTGATGGTGTACTTTGGTGACTACTACTGGAACTCCTGGACGAGTAGAACTAGGTGTGCCGAGTTTGGACTCGTTTTGTTTGTTATTATAAGGTCTAACCTCCGGGCTTGATGGAGAGACCTGATGGTGTACTTTGGTGACTACTACTGAAACTCCTGGATGAGTACAACTAGGTGTGCCGAGTTTGGGCTCGTTTTGTTAGTTATTATGAGACCTAACCTCCAGGCTTGATGAAGAGACTTAATGGTGTACTTTGGTGACTACTGCTGGAACTCCTGGATGAGTTCCAGCAGTAGTCACCGGACTAGAAACTAGGTGTTAGACTTAGAACTAGGTGTGCCGAGTTTGGGCTCGTTTTGTTAGTTATGTTAATGTGCTTAGGGCATGCCCAATTGGATTTACCAAAATTTTTAATTATTTCATTTTTATAACACGGCCCATCTCCTGATTTGTTTCCTTCTGTCGCCTCTTACGACACCCAAGGGATGATATGGGGTAGTGGATATTCTTACACCGTCTCTACACTGTATATAATTCACAAATACGTTATAATTGTCACATGTTACATATTCTGACTGTTGAGATGTCCAAGCACAAAATCGTAATTTCATGAATGAATAAATAAATCCAGGTTTTTGATGGATATTTTTCCAACTTTGTTAGTAAATTTTCGTCTGTTCATTAATCAATGAAATTCTAACTTTGTCATGTCTTTCTATCTGAGTAAGCTTGTGAAGGTTGTTTAAAGTATACATTTAATAAGTCGGTACTGTCTTGGGCTCAATGATTTTTATACTTCTGATATCTGTTTCTTAATTTACATACGAGCTTCCAGGAGATGTGGACATTACACTTAGTTCTCTCTATATGTAGATTTTGAAAGAGATGAAGAAGCTTAGGAATCTTCTGACTAAATCCGAATTTGTAGGTATAGGTCTGATCTAGGATTTAGTAAAAATTTTAGGCCTGCTTCAATTTGGTGCAATGAGAATAAAATAAGTTTACAAAAGCTTGAATCCTGATTTTTCTGTGGGTGATTCGGGTAGTGAATGTTAAATTACCAACCAAAAATAATTGCTATTTTTAGTTTCACCTATTGTTTTATTAAATATGCGATATAAACTCCGAGTTATAAAGATCCTTACAACTATAAAAAAATATCAAAAAATTCCTGTTTTAAAAATTGAAATAATAGAGATGACAGTTAATTTTCTCCTTATTAACGCAAAAGGTAATTTGTATAGCTTTATTAGCGTTTAAATATGAGACTACTGAGATTTAAATAGAAGTCCTTTGTCGCGTCAGTATTTTAAAAGAATTGTTTATATTCAAGAAAAGAAGCTGATAATAAAAATAAAATATATATCAACCAGTAACAAGAAAATGAGATCTCTTGGAATTAACACTTTCATCTAGTACCTATTCCTTTTATAAAAATAAACACTGTCCAGTAAGAAAATAACGCCTACTAAAATAATAGAAGCAAGATGTTGTAGAAAATGCTTGTGTGGAAATTTGCTATTTTCCTTCAATCAACCCCACACATTCATGTATGTAACAGAAAAACAATAATATAAAATACAGTTCGAGCTACCAAAGAACTGTGTTTTATAATTCCCCTATTTTACTGTTTTTAATACGTTACGTCTCTGATTCATTTTTGTCAATATTTTTTTAGTTTTATTGATACAATTGCTTTTATAGACGTAACAGGTATATAATAACTTATACATATAACCCTTAAAATATTGCAATTTTAAGTGCTGATTTACCACGTGCTCGGCGGTGAAGGAAAACATCGTGAGGAAACCTGCATGTCTGAGAAATCAAAAAAAAAATTCGAACACATGTGAAGTTCGCCAACACGCATTGGGGCAGCGCGGCGGACATTTCCTTGCCCTAAAACCCTCTCAGAAATGAGAGGAGGCCTGTGCCCAGCAGTGGGACATATATAGGCTGTAACTTTACTTTACTTTAACTTTTTACATATAACCCATACTTGACTCTACATCATTAAAGTAATAAAGATAGTATAATGCCTACTCATCGAAAATTAATCCAATTAAATATTATTCGTATACAATATATTATGCATAATAAACATTAGCCGTAGCGTTGTAATAATATCCACTACACCATATCGTCCCATGGGTACCGTAGGTTGCGACAGAGGGATACTGAAAAAGGAAATAGACAGCAGCATCTTCCTGATAACAACTAAGAATTACAAAAATCTGCGGTTGCTGACCTACTTGCTAAGCATGGTAACTATGGCAAAATCTATAAGGTAATCTATAGGAGAGATCTATGTTCAGCATTACATAGACTTTAATAGATGTAGTGTAGCCCCCACGACAGTATATAATTAGTGTTAAGGTAGAATAAGTTTAAGCAGTATAATTAAAGACATAGTATCAACAACACGTCTCCTATTCATTTAACACCTTTCCTATACCACAAGGGAAGAAGCGGTTGTACTCTTGCAACCTTCGTCCAGAAGAATATGAAAAAGCCAAGAAGAACAAAGAAGAGATTAAGAGGTAACTTCGCACCTGTGTAAATTTTTAATTCCATTTACAATTTTAATCATTTGAGATTTTTCTAATGTTGATTTTGCTATTTAGTTATGTATTAAATGTTCTATATTTAACATATGATTAAGTTGAAGCTATTTATCAGATAATTCACGATAAAATTGATTTTTAAATATTTTTATCACTATTTATAAAAAAAAAATGCAATCATAATACAATATCAAAAATTAAGCACATTACATTTTAAGCACTCATGTTTGTATTACTTTTATATAGACTTTTATAGGCTGTAATAGATGAATGAGTTACGCCTAATTATATTAACTAGTTACTTCTAAAAGCAATGTAGCAAATGTTTTATCATTGTCTAACAGCACACTACTGTTTCAACAGTTTCAACGTGGTAGAGCCATGCTGCAGCTATATTATGGTTGTAGCACGAATGGGTCGGCTCGACCGGAGTAGGACCAAGCTCTCACAGAATACCAGCGTAAATTAGCAGCTTAATACAGCTGTGTTTCGTTTAGAGAGTGTAGAGAACCGGAGACATTTGATCTGCATTTTGATTATTAATCGAGGATAAATGTAGATATCTATGAGCCACGGCATCCACTTACCATCAGGTGGACTGTGTGCTCGTTTTTCACCCTTATTCTATAAAAAAAAAACTGTACGGTACGAAAAATAAATTGCTGTAATCGCCAGACTTGGCAGACATTGGCGCAGTATTACTCAATCCCTTGAAGGTGCTCCTATGGTATGGGTGTTCTAAAATTGGCATGTATATAAATGGTGCTCCACTGCTGGCCGTATGAGGAAGGTTAAGGTTGCTTAGAGGACTATGGAGAATTATGATCGGAGTTTCTCTGCATGATAGACTTTGTAATGAGGATACCCTCAGTAGAATCTGACAAAACCCAACGGATTAGTAAGCTTAAGTGTCAATGACCCGGCCATAGATGTAGATAGAGGGAACTTGTGATGGGCAGAACCGATGATGATGATGATGAATGATATTATGCCATTTTAATAAAACTGACTTTGTGTTTCTTTTCTTTTTTTATCGGAATAACGGGCTATTAAAGATAAACCTGAAATGGTATCCTTTTTAGGGTCCCTCGTTCAACTAGAAACTTATAAGCATACCATACTCGGATAATAACCTCATCTTAAAAGTTACGTCCCATAATGCTTCCTTCTATTCCAAATCCTTTTCTATTGAAGCTGTTTCGCTCTGGAACTCCTTCATATTAAACGTGCGGAAACTTTTCAAAAATTTTAAAAACTTGTCAAATCGCACTTCTTTCCTCCCTTAATTTTTAATTGTTCTCTATTAATAATGACTTCTTATATTTACGCGAACGCTAAACATTGAATAAAACTATTTTTTACCGATTTTATCGCGTTTAATTTACTATTTTAATTCCCGAAGGTCCCGAGGGTTGCTGTAAAGCACCCGAAACGTCGGGAATTAAAATAGTAAATTAAACGCGATAAAATCCGTAAAAAAATAGTTTTATTCAATGTTCTCTTTTAACTTACGTCATTTATTTAATAATTACTACCTGTTTTTTCTTCCGTCATGGCTATTATTTCACTTATTGTTTACTCTTTATGTACCCTAAAATATAAAGTATGTACATATTCATCTATTATATATCTACATTGTGTTGGCTTAGCTATCGTATAAGTTTTTCAATTACTTATGTACACTTACCCTTTCCACATGTCATTACATCCTCTGCAATTAGAGGAAAAGGTCGCTCCTAAACGATAAGGCCGCCAATAGTACCTTTATATAATTTGTTTTATTTGTATTTCTTTATTAATGTACAATAAATTATATATCATTCATTTCATTTCATCATCATCATCATCATCATTACAGCCCTTCACAAGTCCACTGCTGAACATAGGCCTCCCCCAAGGAATGCCACAAAGCACGGTCCCGAGCCACATGCATCCATTGACTTCCTGCATGTCTTACCAGGTCGTCACTCCATCCAGTGGGGGGACGCCCTACACTTCGCTTGCCGGTACGAGGCTGCCACTCGCGAACCTTTCTTCCCCATCGGTTGTCGGTTCTTCGAGCTATATGGCCGGCCCATTGCCACTTCAGCATACTAATTCTTTGGGCTATGTTGGTCACTCTGGTTCTACTGCGGATATTCTCGTTTTTAAGTCTATCACGCAGAGAGACGCCGAGCATAGCCCTCTCCATAGCTCGCTGAGCGACTGAGCTTACTCATAGATAGAAAGACCACGTCTCAGATCCATAGGTCATCACTGGCAACACGCACTGGTTGTATAATCTAGTTTTAAGGTCTTGAGGTATGTCGGACGAGAAGATGTGTCGTAATCTCCCGAATGCTGCCCAGCCGAGTTGAATCCGTCGATTGACCTCTCGGTCAAAGTTGGACTTACCTAGACGGACTAGTTGTCCCAGGTAAACATATTCGTCAACAACTTCGAGCTTAGTGCTCCCAACAACTACCGGCATAGGTGTGACATGGACGATAAACATGATTTTTGTTTTGCCCATGTTCATATTAAGACCTATCCGTTAGGAGACACTATTGAGTTCACTGAGCATTTAGTGCTTAGATTCCTCCAGAGATTCAGCCGTAAGGACTATATCGTCGGCAAATCGAAGGTGAGTGATGTACTCGCCATTGACGTTAATACCGTATCCCTTCTAGTCCAGTAGCTTGAAAACGTCTTCCAACGCAGCGGTGATGAGTTTCGGGGATATTACGTCACCCTGTCTTACAACTCTCTGCAGTTGGATAGGTTTCGTACTCTGGTTCTGTACTCGGAAAGCCATCGTAGCCCTACTGTACAAACACTTCAGCACTTCGATATACCAACAGTCCACTTGGCACCGCTGAAGGGACTGTAGGACCGCCCAAATTTCGACGGAATCAAAGGCTTTCTCATAGTCCACATACGCAAGACAAAGTGGCAGATTGTACTCTTCGCTCTTCTGTACAATTTGCTGAAGGGTATGTATGTGGTCTATGGTGCCAAAGGCTTTTCGGAAACCGGCTTGTTCGGGAGGCTAGAAGTCGTCGAGTCTGCGTGCGAGACGATTCGTAATGACTCTCGAAAACGGTCTGTAGTTCTTCAAGAGAGCGTTGTCGCCTTTCTTGAAGAACAAGACCACCGCGCTTCTGCTCCACGCCTCCGGAGTAGTGCCACCATGGAGGATGGAATTAAACTGCTACTGGATGTGTATTCTTATATTTAATAAAATACCCCAAAATATAAAAGACTTACCACTTAATAGATTTAAATGCGCCTTTTACAGGTGGCTAAATGAACATTGTTTTTATAATATGAATGACTACTTAAATTTGACATGATGTGACACAATATTAATTATATATTTTTTATTGAATTTTAATCTTAATTATATTTAAATTTGTATGTATTTGTATTAGTATTGCTAATTTTTAAACGTTGACATGCCGATAAATATTTAAATGAATTTTGTATTATAATATAGTAAACTGAATTATAAAAAATGTATTTGCATGCTATTATAGATGGCTGAAAAAGCTGAACTACAATTTATAATAACCACATAAATGTACCCCTTTTTCAAAGCAAATAAATCTTCATTTCATTTCATTTCATTTCAACAGCTTCTGAAGGACTTCAAGTACCGGTTTTCCACCCGCTTTCAGAAGCTCCGCAGTAATTCCATCCTCGCCCGGGGACTTGCCGTTTTTAAGGTGCTGGAGAGCCATTCTAATCTCGCTCAGACTGACGTCCGGGATATCATCGGAATAGTGTCGGATAAGACTTGCTCTTGGATCGTTACTCACACTTGCGTATGCCTCCAACGATGACGTGTACAGCTGCGCATAGAACCTCTCAATCTCACTCAAACATTTAAGTTTTAATTTCATACATTTAAGTAATAACTGATAAATAAACTCTCTTTTGCAACATAACATAATATACATACAACTATTATACAACATAATATTTAAGTTCTACGAAGTCTTGAATATTTTGTAAGCTAATTTGTAGTGTTTGTAAGCTAAAAGCTATGATATTAGAGCAAACAAGTTTCAATTTAAAAAATTACTGAGATTATTTTGTAGTAGGTTGACTCGACCAGAGAGGGTTTACGCTTCAAAGGAATATCAGCATAAAATAGCATCACAATGCACATGTGTTTCGTATAGTAAGCGATGGGAAAACGGATTTATATAAAATAAGGGTGACAAACGCACACAGTCCACCTGATAGTAAATGGATTCTGTGGCCCATAGATATCTACATTTATTTTATCCTCCAGATGCGTTGTCACCCCTGAAACAGAAACAAGAAACAGCAGCATTAAGCTGATATTTTACGCTGGCATTCTGTGAGTGCGTGGTCCTGATTCCGATATTATATTTTTCGCCTTGACTACTTTTTGCATATTTTGTCATATTATGGTAGAAGCTAAAACATATTCATTACAAGTATCACATACAAATTCATAATAAATATATAGATAAAGCTGAATCTATTCAGGAAAAGTTTTTGCGGAGCATAAATTACAACTGTGGACGAGAAAATTATCTTACTGCCAAATGCTTGTCGAATTTGACCTACTAAAACTACAATCCAGACGTCAACAGATTCAATTGATGTTACTCTAGGATATTTGTCATTACAGGTGAAGATGATACCATACCGAGAAGGTACTCGGTATGGTATCTTTATAGATATTAAGGCTATGTCGCAAGGCCCATGCTATATTTGTTACTAAAACCTGTCGATCAAATGCAGGTAAAAATCCCCAATGTACTTTTCAATGGGTAACAATATTTTTACATTAACATATTTGCACATAAGGTGGGTGTTTTTAAGAAGAAATTAATTTCGGTACTCCGAGGATTTAAATTTGTTGTTAATCAGCAAAATTATTTTATTTCTTTTTGATTGTACTTCAAGTACAATATTTAGTTCAAAGTTTTGTAAGTTATTCTAAATTTTAACTTTTGTAAATGTAATTGGTGTTCATCGGTGTTGGTTGCACTAATATTACATTTTATATTTTAAAAATAAATTATTACCTGACTAAATATAAAAGAGCCGTGGTAGCTCAGTGGCTAAGCGCTCGCTGTAAATTTCACAGTAAGGGTTTGATCCCCGCCGGCACCAATGAAATTGTTAATTGCAATTTAAGTGCTGATTTACCACGTACTCGTTGGTGACCGAAAACATTTTAAGGAAACCTGCATGCCTTCACCATCGCACATCGCGACGAAATTCGTGCATCATTGTGCGATTTACGAGAAACTTTCTTCCTCGCACAACTTCTTTGTCTTATTGGCTACCACCACATTTTTCGGACCGCTACAATTTAGAGACTTTCAACAAAAGAACCTACTTTTTTTGAAAAGGCCGGTAATGCATGCAAAACATAGCATGTTAGGATTTAATAAAACACACATCAAATTTGTATTCTTTTGTTTTTTTTTTTTGTGTTTTTTTGTATCTTTTATTTTCTTTTTGAATTTAAATTTTGCATTGTATTTTGGTTCCATTGCTGTCCTTCAATTGTTGTTTAGATTTTAAGCTTAACAATTAGAACACAAGTTATCTAGAGTCTAGTAGTCTCGTGTTTATTGTTTTTTTTATTCACTGTTAGGATTTATTTAAAAATTATTGATATAGACCACTACTCGAACTACCGGATCACACTGAAAATCAACGCATGTGGTTCGCCACACCAAATGCTGAGTGCGACCCCTTATCGTCACGTTCGGCACCGTCTAATAAAACGTTATTAAAAACGTTCAAAATGAGGAAATATTATGCACAATATGGCGTTGTGCTTATATGGCGAAATAAATATTTTCTTTCTTTCTATATAAAGGAATTTCTATAAACATATAATAACATAAACATACATAAACACTCACGCCTGTCACTCAGAGGGTAGGCAGAGACTACGGACTTCCATTTGGCACGATCCTGACACACTTCTCTCGCCTCCTTTACATCCATATATATACGCATACGCTCGTCGGTTAAGGGTACTCCTAATCTGGACCATTTTCAATATATCGCAAATTTGGTCGATAAACATTCGTCTAGGGCGTCCTTCCGACTCTTCCGTTCACTTCTGCAACATAAATTTGCTTTGTCACTCTTTCCTCGTTCATTCTTTCTACATGACCAAACCTTCAACAAAACAACATGACAAAACCTTCTATAAACATCACACTGTAAATTCAGATGGTTGCAGCGTGATTGAGCGAGACAGCAGTGATTGCAGCACCAGACATCTTGCACCTACTGCCGGTCTACCTCCATCTATTGGAGGCCTATAGATCAATATAGCATTCGCATACGGTTGCGATATCCACGGGTAGATAGATTTTTAATGTCGTCACCACACGGTAGAAGACAAGTAGTGTATTGCAGAAAAAAAGTTAAAATAAGTCGTTAAAGATTTTTCTGTTATCCTGAGATTTATTTCTATGCGACGAATAACAAAAACCCTGTAGTTCCCGTTAAGTCAGTTTTCAAAATCAGTATTCAAACGTGTAGAAATAACTCCTTTAAAAAACTCGACTATAAATGACTAAATTAAATTTAAATAAATATTTATTTGCAAATTGTATGTAATGATTTCTTATATTTACGCGAACAATACACATTGAATAAAACTATTTTTACGGATTTTATCGCGTTTAATTTACTATTTTAATTGCCGAAGTTTCGGGTGCTTTACAGCACCCATGGTCACGGGGGTTGACTGAGGTGTTTGACGTCCCAATGTCATAGTTAGCCCGGCTGCCTTCAGTTTTTTGAATAAACGTCGGGAATTAAAATAGTAAATTAAACGCGATAAAATCCGTAAAAATAGTTTTATTCACAATTGTATGTGTTTTTATTACTACTAAGTGTGGTATTATCACTAAGTAAGGTCATTGGGTAAGCGGGGTCTCTGACAATATTTTGCGGGTACTCCCCGGCAAATGCAGAGGTAATAAAACCACAAACAACTTGCAAATAAAAATTTAAAAAACTTATGGTCGAGTTTTCTGAAGTAAAGTTATTTCTATCCGTTTGAATACTGATGCTGATAACGCACTTAACGAAAACCACATGGTATTTGTTACATGTTGTATATCTTTACACAAACTTGTGTTTGAAATTGGGTAATTAATTAAATATTTTTTATTTATTTAAAAATTTAAATATTAGATAATACATAAGTTGCTCGCAAGTAATGTGTACTCATAAAATTATTATGAAAATAACTATTAATTACTAACCGATAAATTATACTGCCGATATTGTTAGCAGACCAGCAACAGTTCAGTAAATGTCATTAGATTGACTGGGCGAGACTCGTAAAAATATTTTATGGCCCCGTCATCGCGATGCACATCAAAATAATGGAATGTTAAGGAATTTGCCTTTTAGCCTGATTTTATTGTTTGTTATTACTTCTTACTTCATAATGATTTATTATATTCACGCGAACACTACACACTGATTAAAACTACTTTTATGGATTTTATCGCGTTTAATTTACTTATTTTAATTCCCAACGTTTCGGACGCTTTCCAGCACCCATGGTCACGGAGGCTGATGTGGTTGGCGTCCCGATGTCAGAGTTAACCCCGAGTACCTACAGCTTTTAATTATTACTTTTGGTCCGATCTACGCAGAATGAACTTACTGTGTCTTGAAGTGTTGCAGTGGTATGCTTGGGCTTAGTTTTAATTTTATTAATTACATATACAATATATGTCTCACTGCATCCTATAGAAAGATCACTTGACGGATGGTAAGAACTGATTAATTCTCTTCGGCAACATGTAGAATGTTCTAATAGAAGCTCGCTTCAAGTGAATTGCTTAACAATTTACTATGGAGTTAGCGACAAAAAATTCCTTGGCCTTCTTAGATGTGTAAGTCATCTGAAATCCTAACATTACCATAGAAATTTAATTACCATACAGAAAAAAGACCCATACAAACCGATGTTTAAACGGTGAATCTCACTACCATCCTTCACAGTTAGCTACCGTGGGAAAATCTTTGTTTCAGAGAGCACAAGGGATCTGTGACAGAAAACATCTGGCCTCCGAGATTCAGTACGTCAAGCAGGTTCTGCACGACAACAAGCTTTGGGTCCCGCGCCTACGTCACAGTGACCGAGCGAAGCCGGCTACAGTCGAACGTGTGCCTGCTGTACTGCTATATGTCAGAGGTGTCACAGACAAGATTGGATTGGATTGGAGAGAGCTTCTATTACAACATTCTACAAGCCGCCGAAGAAGATTAGTTAGTTTTTACCAGCCGTCAAGTTTAATATCCTTATACAGGATGCAGGAATGTACAAATTTTATTATGAATGTGGTCTCTCATATATAGGGCAAACTAAAAGATAATTATTATTTAAACCCGCGTAAAGAACATAGCTGACGTGAAACACCAACGCTCCGAAAAGTCTGCAGTAAAATAGCAGCTGCTGTGTTTCGTATGGTAGCGCATAAAATACGAACCAACATATAGCCAAACAGATATTATTATATATATTGTTGGGAATGAGGGTAAAAAATAAAAGGAAATACGAACAAATGATGGGAGAAAGTAATCTCCACTTGTTTTAGCACTATAAAGTATCGCACAGGCGACTAAGAGGCATCAGTCTGTAATTCTAAGAGTCCCACTGTTGTCACTATGCCAGTTGGGGTATTCTACTAGTGTAGGCAAGGAAGGTCGTGTTGCTGAGAGGCTGCTCTATGTTACATTGAGATGGGTAGTGATGCTGTTGGTTTGCATACTTTGGTGTTATCATGTAATTGGGGTCCTGATAGTAAGCTGGGTTTGTTACCGAGTAGTGTTCTTTTATTTAAATACTTTTGAGAATAATTTCTAACATCAGAAGTAGAATAGTTTCTTACAATATATATATAAAAATTAATTGAAGATGTGTTATAGACCACAGCATCCATTTACCAGGAGGACAGTGTCCTTTTTTCTCACCCTAGTTTGTATAAAAGTACCGCCCCACTACATGACCATACTTAACCTCTGTGCGAGAAACCAGCTCTATTGTCACAAGCAGTGTCACTATTGGCACCATCGAATGCGGATGCGGTTCTTTTAAGCCCGCTTTTCACTATGGGATATAATATAATATATATTACATCTCGAGATATAAATTAATATCGCTCACCATACTTTAAAATGGAACCGTTTACACTGAGCTATAATATATATTATATCTCAAACTATAAATATTTTTTCGATCGACCGAGCGGTATTTTCATATTATATTTCGCCCCCTGTACCCCGCACACCGTTCCGCACCGCCGCAGGACCGTGTGCGGGGTACAGGGGGTAATCCAATGACGAACACACACTGGTTAAAAGATATATCTCACAGTGTGAAAGCCAATCGCAGGATATAATTTATATTTCGTGATATAATTTATATTATATCCCATAGTGAAAAGCCAGCCTTAGGAACTTGGTTTTGGAAGGTCCGGGAATACCCTCTTTCTTGTACCCGAGTCATACATTATATAAGTATTATATTAAAGTTGTAAATAGATGGATTTCCGCAAAGTAACGCCTGATTCTATTAATTTAGTATTATATGCTGATCCATATAATTTAAGATGTAATATGTAATGAAGGAAAAATTATGTAAATGCTACCGAAGATGAAGTAATTCATTCGTAATTTTTGTTATGTTCCTTGCTAGCTCAGGGGCTAAGCCCTTGCTGTAAATTTCACAGTACGCGAGCAACCTGGGTTCGGTTCCAGTCAGCCCCAACGAAATTGTTAATTGCAATTTTAAGTGCTGGTTTACCACGTGCTCGGCGGTGAAGGAAAACATCGTGAGGAAACCTGCATGTCTGAGAAATAAGAAAAAAATATTTAGAAGTCATGTGTACTTCGGCAACACGCATTGGAGCAGCGCGGCGAACATTTACTTACCCTAATACCCTCTCAGAAATGAGAGGAGGCCTGAGCCCAGCAGTGGGACATAATATAGGATATAACGTTAACTTTAATTTGTTATGTTGATTTTTGTATTATGTGGATGCTAATGATAAACGTAGTATGCTACCTGCTGATCGCATAATAGAGCAAGCCGTAGAACTAATTAGAAAAAACTCTCCATATTTTCCTTTATGTAGAACTAATTGTTATAGAACTACGATAGTTGGACAGAACCAAATGTTTGAACTTGAAAATTTTAAGCAGTTCTGGAGGAAGTTTACAGCATGTAATGGTATCTCCTCCTCTAAAATTTGAGCTATAGTTTCCTTAGTTTTTTTTTTAAACTGAATTTCTTCTATATCATAGAGGATGGATTTTTCACATACAGTTATTGCATTCTCACATGCCAGTCTTAAAAAATATTTGTATATTTGCAAATCCTTGTTCTTTGGGGAGATCGAGCCCATATGCATTGGGAACAAGCCTCGTCCCAACGGACCAAACGCTTAGCCAATGCGTTATCGAAATTAGAGCCAAATGTTTTTGTAGTCGGCATACTTTAATAATGGCGTGTAGTGGCGGTGTTTGAATTTCTACTACCCCATATCGTCCCGAGGGTGTCGTAAGAGGTGAAGGATGGGACTCTAAACAGGTGATGGCAACAGCGTCTTCCTGATAACAAATCCAAATTATGAAAACTACGGTTGCCATTGTGGCAACTCTGACATAATACCCCACTTTGAGGTAATCTATGGGCGAGACCTATGTTCAGCAGAAGACTTTAATAGCCTGTAATTGACGGACAAAATATGCTGTACTATGTATTTTTCGGTCAGCGACGGTTGCTTTTTAGTAGCATAAAACAATAACTCATCGTTATAGGTAAACAGCCTGAGCAAACAACGACAGAAATTATTATTTATCTAAGCCTCGCACAACTTTATCTGATATTATCTCTCTATTGTATCTTGTTTTTAGTCTCACCCGAAATACTCCAGTACCAATATTTGCTTCGTAATAAATCTATATGGAAACGTTAATACTACTAATAATCCTTGTTTATTCCCAATTTTATTATCCCATTATATATGAAGCTGATGCAAAATCTTCTCTCTAAATTATTTCCCTTTGGCCTTGACTCTTTGGTTTGTCTCAAATTTTGACATTGCGATAGTAGAGGATCCGGCTTACAAAAATACCCCCTCATTCTTTTCCTTGATAAATAAGCTTTTTTATAATAAAATATATAAATAAATACAAATCGGGGTGATTGACAGCCTATGTTTTGTAAGGTAAAATTATTTAATTAATTTTTACCGCTTACGTCATTCTTTTCCTTGATAAAATTGGTCTCAATGGTAAAAATATATAGAAAATGCCACAGCATGGTTGACTACCTTTTTCCATGCAACAATACCTGTCTACCAGGTGCAAACAGGTAAACTGATATAGTAATTTACCCTCATTCTTTTTCCTAAAAAGTTAAATGTGTAAATATAGATATTTTTATTGCGAATCCAATGGTATATGATTGACTTTTCAAATCGTGGCAAGACTAGTGATTGACACGATTTAACGTTTCAATAATTTTATTTTAAAGAAGAGCGTGACAGAGAACACTATATATATTATTATACTTTTTTTTTAGTACTATTATACTAACAAAATTCAAGTAATATTAAAGTTTAACACGGATATCAGGTTAAAAAATTAATATTCTACCAAAATGCATCCAAAAAATTACAATCATTAAAATATTAAAAAAAATGTTTGAAAAGTTATACTTAGAGTTTTTGTGACGATAAATATCACGAGAGAAATTTTCTTAGCATTTTTAATTTTTATCTGATATTCATGTATAACCTTCTTTTATATCTTTGATTTTCTTATTTTTATGTAATTTATGTTTGTCGAACAGCTAAATCTGTTCTTATAAATTTAACTTATAAATTTTATGTTTTATTAATTAGTAAAAAAATTATTAATTTATAAAATATATTTTATAAATATTTAGATTTAATCAAAATCCAAATTTTTAACAAATGTTAAGTATTTTTCATTGTATTTTTCCCGTAAGGCAGTTACTTTTTGATAGCATGCTCTATGATAACCTAAATCAGCCAGAGACTCTTTGGTTAAAAGAACATCACCTTACTTAAAGCCACATTCTTTACAGAATTGAATTTTCAAATAACAATTTAAAAAAAAATGTTCATCAAAATCACAAATTTTTGATTTTTCACCACATAAAAACACTTCTTCATTGTTTTTTTTTTTTATTGTAAACTTTCAACACAATATACTAATAAATGTTCGATGCAGTAGAGCACGTTGAGAAATATAAAACATATATTATATTGAAAACGTGGTCTGCTGCAGACTCCAGAATAATTTTCGGTGGGAGAATATATTTATCTTTCTCTATTACACAGAACTGACACGTGCCTTTCTCTTTTCCGGAAAGCGTCTCACGCGCAGCTGCTAGCGTCAGGGCCTGATTTACCCTCAGGCTAACTAGGCTGGAACCTAGGGCGCAATATTCGAGGGTGGGTTGAGCTTGCCTTTGCAAGCAACCCTTATGTACAAAATAAAATTCGTTATACATAATATTCTCAATAAATAATTAAGTAAGTGCTGCAACTATTTTACTTGTTGCTCTTTATTCCTTTTTGATACAAAACGGATAAAAATAAGTTGTAAAAATAAGACTGAATTATTTTGTACCTTTCGTCTTTACGTGGTCCTTCACTGCTGGCCGTGTGAGGAAGCTAAAGGTCGCACAGCGAGCTATGGAGAGGGCTATGCTCAGGGTTTCTCTGCGTGATAAACTTAGAAATGAGGATATCCGCAGTAAAACCAGAGTAACCGACATAGCCAAAGTTAGTAAGCTGAAGTGGCAATGGGCCGGCCATATAGCTCGAAGAACCGACAACCGATGGGAAAGAAAGGTTCTTGAGTGGCAGCCTCGTACCGGCAGGCGAAGTGTAGGCGTCCCCACTAGATGGAGTGACGACCTGGTAAAACATGCAGGAAGTCAATGGATGCAGGTGGCTCGGGACCGTGCTTTGTGGCATTCCGTGGGGAGGCCTATGTTCAGCAGTGGACTTGTGAAGGGCTGTAATGATGAATGATGATTTTGTCTTTAGTTCACAGTGGACATGATTTAAATAATTTAAACAGCTTAAGATCTCTTCTGTGCCTCTAATTTTATTAAGTGTTTTGTTAATGCTGTCCAAGGGAACATCTGCCAGTCATGTGTTCCATCTCTGCACAGGGAGAACGACTCAATAGCCCATGCTGGAGAAATTCGAACTTTCAGGTTTTCTTTTTGAATCCAACTCGACTCTCGATGACAGAGAGTACACAACGCCTACCTTTCCGCGGTGTGATTGCTCCATGCTGGATATGCGGTTTACATAGCGCTCAGTGTGCAAAGCATTCCTCTCCCTGGACGTCAAGTCGAGTGGGTCTGATGGAGTCTCTACTATTGTGCTGAAGACGGGTGGTCCGGAGTTAGCATCGGTTTACTCGGGGTACCCCAGTGCTTTCCACTTGACCGCATCCAGCGAACAGTGGCTCGAATCATCGAGGACCGAGTTCTCTCTGATCAGATCGACTCACTGGCTCAATTTTCACGGGGAGTATTTACACAAATTGTTCGGCACGCACATCGGGACAAAACTCACGGTACCATCCACACCATCTAAATCCTTGGCGGTCCACCATGACTGTGCGATTTACTAGGAGTTTTCGCCCTCGCAAGACTTCTTTGTAAAATCGTTTACCACGTGCGTAACTCTCTTCCTGCATATAAATGATCTGCTCATTCCCGGTATCTGGTATGCAGACAACAGCGTAGTTGTGGAGAAATACCAACCAAGTGCCGGGCCAGTCGGGATCAAATGCAGTCAAACTAGAGCTATGGTTGAGCGTGCACACTACAGGCAGTCTCCGAATGGGGCGATGCCAATCTCGTGAGATTCAACGCCTCCAAAATACAAGCGTGTCTTTCCACCGCTAAAAGGACCCCGCTCACCCTGGCTCCTACTTTCCGGAGTACACTGACCGCCTTCAGTTTTTAGGGGTTGAATTTTCTCCGAACCTCAACTATGGGCGGTTCATTGAGTCCAGAGCCAAATCAGGCGCAAGGAAACTTGGTGTCCTTGCAAGGGTGCGGCGGTACTTCACGCCGGGGTAGCTTCTTACCTTATATAAAGCGCTAGTCCGGTCATGCATGGAGTACTGCTGTCACATATGGGCTGTTGCTGCTAAATGCCACCTGGCAGCGTTGAACTCACTGGAGAGACGTGCTATGAGGCTCATTGGTGACCTTCATTTGGTTGAAACCAATCTTGTCAGCCTCGAGCACAGGCGCAGAGTAGCCAGTCTTTCGGTATTCTATAGGATGCATTTCGGTGAGTGTGCGCAAGAATTACACGCTTTAATTCTTCCCTCTCCTTTTCACCATGAGACAATCAGGCGGTCGGCGGGTCTTCACCCGTTTGTTGTCGATATTCCACGCATTAGAACCAAATGGTTTGCTTCGTCTATTGTAATGCGTACAGCAAAGGAGTGGAACAATTTGCCGGCGTCTATCTTTCCGTCCGAATACAATCTCTGCGTCTTCAAGGCAAGAGTGAATAGGCTTTTGTTACGCTAAGACAGTGCGATTTACCATCTAGAGCTGCATCAACACTTACCACCAGGTGGGATTGTGGTCAAGCACTGGCTTATAATAAGTAAAAAAAAAAAAATATATCCTACTTTGTCTTACTGCTAAGCTATTAACTGCACAGGACATAATACAAAGAATGTTATATATACTCTGTCCAATCAAAAGGAGCATTAATAAAAACAACGAAAAACATTGGATTCATAAACATAAAAGGTTATAGTTTCATAATTGTGTTAAATATCCTATTATTTACAAATTTTACTAACACTAGATCTGAGTTTAAAACAACTACTATGGATACTTCTTGTCCGAAATAAATAATTTATTATTATTGTAATTTCAAATCCACGTAAATAAATAGAAAATCCCCTAAAATGAGCATTTATGTACATAAAATATGTCTCCCATTCAACGACAAGTACGCTTAGATACGGCGCGCTAATCTGTGGCGGTCAATGGCACCAAGTTCAATGAAATCAAATACATCGGTCGCGACCGCTACTTACACTTTCTAGACTAAGAACTTGCAGTGTTCAGTAAATCAGCTTACAGTTTCGCACAAATAGTACCTAATGAAATTGTAACTCGCAAAATATCACCCTCTAATCAAAATAATTTTAATAATAGTTAAAATCGGATTGGAATCATCTGTGCTCTCTTTTTACTAAAACAGAAACTCTGATAAAGAGATTATCCCAGAATCCAAATGCAATAAGACAACTAGGAAAAATGTGAATTAGTTGAAGAAAATAAAAGTAAAATCAATCCTTAATAAACCCTGTCTGTCTATATTTCGGAGAATAGGACGATAAAGTCGAGCGACAAAGTGGAAGAAGGTTAAAAGTATTTGAAGTGAGCATAAGATGTCTACAGCGTATGTACTAGTATATCTTGTACCGCTATGTGTACCAAATTTTTCATACCTGAGGTGTTTAAAAATCACATTCGCCTACCAACAATGTGAGAGCACCGCACTTTTATTATTATCGGTCGTATCTCAATTCACTCCTAAATTTTGGAATAAAAGTAGAGGACCTGTATCACTTAATTATACATTTTACAACGTTTTTAATTAGCTTGGTATCTACAATGTCTGAAAAGCTTTTGGTAGTTGGGATGTATTGTATTGTAAGTTGTAAGTTATATATATACATTGTGTTTTTTCTCGGAATTTTTAACTTTGGTTTCTATGTAATTTTATAAGAATGGTTAACAATAAATATATGATAACTTGCAAATTATACATAATCTTAGATTTAAGTACGTACTTATGTATAAATAAGTTTGTTACTGTTTTACATTAATAAAAACCTACTGTTTCTATATTGTACCACGTTTTCTGTGTAAAAATTTGTCATACATTTGTGTAATAGTATCCTTAATACATACTAAGTTTCTTATAAAATTAATTTTAACAGAGTGTAGAGAGGTGGCTGTCTTGTAAAAGGGGGAATAAGAGGATGTATTATATTGTTTGTTGTAAATAAATATTGATATACTGTTATTGCAGTTTTTGAAAATACGGCTTCTACTTTGGTTTGAAATTATCCCAAATTGAGTGTGATTTATGGGCAATAGCGTATTTGCCTACTGATCGACCCTAACGAATGTGTGCGTGCGCAGTAAAATCAGTTAAAATAATGCAGTAGCATGCATTTTGATTTTAAAAGATAAAAGGGACAGAATTATTGAGATTTATTTAATTAATTTTTCTACATCATTTGCCTATATTATTTATACTGAACCTTCTCTGCAAATTTGGCCGGTTATTGCAAAATAGCCCTGTATAATATACCTATAACACGTCATACCTTACGCTCACCTTACTCTGTGATGAGTTAATAAATATCTGTTGCTTCAGACGGTCGTGCGTTTTATTAATAATTGCCAAACACTACAGTAGTAAAGTATAATAACTTTTTGGTACGTTCTAACAGCCAGTGGAAAATATAGCAATATTATAGCAGAAAATTCGCACATTTAAATTCTTAACAGTTTTTTAAAGTGTATTTTGATACGATCGCGAATTTTTAAATGTAAGATAACTGTCAATTGTCAATTTGCAATGACTATCAATCTGTCATTGCAAATTGACATTTATCTCAAAGTAAACTTCAAACTTATTATAAAAGCCTTTATATTATTAAGTAGGTAGGGCCTTTGAAAAATCGTAAAGTAAATTTTAAAAATAGTTGTTTGTAATCCTTTTGTAAATATTTTATATTTTTTTTTACTATCATCATCATCATTACAGCCCACAAGTCCACTGCTGAACATAGGCCTCCCCAAGGAATGCCACAAAGCGCGATTCCGAGCCAACTGCATCCATTGACTTCCTGCATTTCTTACCAGGTCGTCACTCCATCTAGTGGACTTCGCTTGCCGATACAAGGCTGCCACTCGAGAACCTTTCTTCCCCATCGGTTGTCGGTTCTTCGAGCTATATGGCCGGCCCATTGCCACTTCAGTATACTAATTCTTTGGGCTATGTCGGTCACTCTGGTTCTACTGCGGATATCCTCGTTTTTAAGTCTATCACGCAGAGAGACGCCGAGCATAGCCTTCTCCATAGCTCGCTGAGTGACTTTGAGCTTCCTCATACGGCCAGCAGTGAAGGACCACGTCTCAGATCCATAGGTCATCACTGGCAACACGCACTGGTTGTATTATCTTTTAAGGTTTTGAGGTATGTCTGACGAGAAGATGTGTCGTAATCTCCCGAACGCTGCCCAGCCGAGTTGAATCCGTCGATTTACCTCTCGGTCAAAGTTGGACTTACCTAGTCGGAATAGTTGTCCCAGGTAAACATATTCGTCAACAACTTCGAGCTTAGTGCTCCCAACAACTACCGGCATAGGTGTGACATGGACGTTAAACATGATTTTTGTCTTGTCCATGTTCATCTTAAGACCTATCCGTTGGGAGACACTATTGAGGTCAATGAGCATAGTGCTTAGGTACTCCAACGATTCTGCCATAAGGACTTTATCGTCGGCAAATCGAAGGTGAGTGATGTACTCGCCATTGATGTTAATACCGTATCCTTTCCAGTCCAGTAGCTTGAAAACGTCTTCCGACGCAGCGGTGATGAGTTTCGGGGATATTACGTCACCCTGTCTTACACCTCTCTGCAGTTGGATAGGTTTCGTACTCTGGTTCTGTACTCGGATAGCCACCGTAGACCTACTGTACAAACACTTCAGCACTTCGATATACCGACAGTCCACTTGGCACCCCAGAAGGGACTGCAGCACCGCCCAAATTTCGACGGAATCAAAGGCTTTCTCATAGTCCACATACGCAAGACAAAGTGGCAGATTGTACTCTTCGACTTCTGTACAATTTGCAGAAGGGTATGTATGTGGTCTATGGTGCTAAAGGCTTTTCGGAAACCGGCTTGTTTGGGAGGCTGGAAGTCGTCGAGTCTGCGTGCAAAACGATTCGTAATGACTCTCGATAACAGCACGTAGACGCGGCTCAGAAGGGAAATCGGTCTGTAGTTCTTCAAGAGAGCGTTGTCGCCTTTCTCGAAGAACAAGACCACCGCACTTCTGCTCCACGCCTCCGGAGTAGTGACTTGCCGTTTTTTAGGTGCTGGAGAGCCATTCCAATCTCGCTTAGACTGACGTCCAGGATATCATCGGAATAGTGTCGGATAAGACTTGCTCTTGGATCGTTACTCACACTTGCGTGTGGCTCCAACGATAGAACCTCTCAATCTCACTCAAAATCTCAGGTGTCCCAGAAACGATACTGCCACATTCGGTCTTCAGCTTCGAAAGTTGGCTCTTTCTGGCAGACAGATCTCTGGCAAAGACTTTGGAGCCCTGGTTCCGCTCGATCGCTTTTTCAATACGAGCAGTATTAAAGTTGCCTGAGTCCCGCCGCATGCATTTGGAGATCTGTCTGTTCAGTTGCCTGTATGCTATCAAATTTACTGAAGACTGCAGCTTCATTTCCCGTCTAACAGCCATGAGATTAAGAGTGTGATTGGAGAGTTTTTGTGTTCTTCTGTGGCGGTTCTTGCATAACTTAGCTTCGACCGCATGGACAGTTTCCACGAGCTTGTCATTCATATCGTCCACTACATTGCAATCTTCTAGGCACTGAAAACGATTTTGTAACTCGAGCTGAAAGGTTTCGGGACTTTGGGTTAGAGCACGAGGGGGACGGAGCGTTGACTTCATTAGACGACACCTCTCCAACTTAACGTTTAGGTTCAGTGTGCCTCTAAACATTCGGTGATCGCTACCAATTTTCACCCTCGCGATCACTGAGACATCACTGAACAGTTGCCGTCTAGTCTTCATAATGAAGTCAATCTCATTTTTTGTCGAACCATCGGGTCTCGACCAGGTACACTTCCTGTGGGGCCGCTTCTGGAAGAAAGAGTTCATCATAAAGAGTCCCTCTTTCTCCATGAAGTCGGCCAGCTGCTGGCCCCTTGGATTCCGTTACCCTAATCCGAATTTCCCTACTTTCAGCTCACCGTTTTCTCTTGTGCCTAGTTTTGCGTTGAAGTCTCCCATTAGCACCGTATAGTGGGTTTTGGAGGAATGCATGGCTCTAGAGATATCCTCATACATTTCCTCCACCTCCTCATCGGCATGTGTCGAGGTTGGTGCGTAAGCCTGTATGACCTTCAGCGAATACCGTTTGGTGATTCTGAGTATAAGGTACGCAGCCCTCGTCGACACACTCCCAATCTTCACAACGTTGTTAACGAGAGACTTGTGGACGATAAATCCGACACCTCCTTGGAACAGATGGTAGCCCTCCCGGTGATAGAACGAGTTACGGTATTCGAGGATTACAGTGTCCTCTCCCTCTCTTCCAACCTCGGATAATCCTATAATATTCCAGCGCAACTTGTCTATCTCTTCTTCCAGCTCCAGGATCTTCTCGTCAGTCCTCAGGGTGCGTGCGTTATAAGTTGCCAGGTCGAGTCGTCATAGGTGGCAACCGAACCTCCACCGGAGATTCTTAGCACCCCCTACACTGCCGTTACCATGGTCGCCACCGTAGCCAGGAATAGCGGGCCGTTTATTAGTGTCGTTGCTTATGGGGGGTATATTTCCATAGTTGCCACGCTTGACGAGCGGGTTGGCAACCGCAGTTTTTTTTGTTGGATTTTGCTTTTATCAGAAAAATGCTGCTGCCCATCTTCTGCCTCAGTTTCCCTCTGTCGCCTCTTGCGACACCCACGGGAAGATATGTGGTAGTGGGTATTCTTACCCGTCACTACACGGGGATTTTTTTACTAAAGGTACAAGTTATAGATTAAGTTTCATATAAAAATTAAAAGATTCGATTAACGATTAAAATATATTTAAATCAATATCAATTTCGCTTTAAGTGGAGTTAATATATGAAATAGTAATGCTAGATATTAAACAGTAAACATATTCGTTTCTGTCACAAAGCTATACTGATGCTTTTGATAGTTGATGTAGAGTAATAATAGAATTGTTAAACTATATATTTATTGTTTAAGTGATTGAAAAATAGTATAATAACATTTCCAAAGGACAAATAATTAACAATCTTGTAAATCTATTACATTGCTACTATTTTTTGTGATATGCACGTAATAATGAGAAAAATAAATAATCCATAAATTCAGGAACAACAAAACCATATGTTTCTTTTTATATTATTTATTTCACAGAGTGCACAATAAATAACCTTAGTACAATAATCTTTAACCTAAAATAAGTTAATGCAACTAAATTAAATTAAATTAGGTCGACGGGCTCGCGCTATGATCTCAGTATTTAAATTACATTAATTATGTTTAAAGTGGGCAGTCGATCAATGCTTAAAATTATTTGACCTAGCTTAAGATGGCAAAAGACATGAAGATAATTCAATTGTAGAATATGGTCCAGTAACTTGAAGCACTGCGACTGCGTTAAAACAAAAGCTAAATGTCAGATTACCACGTCTAATTGTTAACATAGACTGAACCAAGCTGACATGGTAATCTGACATTTAGCTGTTTTCAAACTAAAGCCACTTGGTCCAATATTTCGTCCAAAATTAAGTCCAGATGTCCAATTTTGTTTATTGGTTAGTCGGCATGGCCATTGTGGGGCCGTTCATTTGAGGCATAGCGTACATGGGCATTGAGATTGATGCAGCATTGTTTAGCGGCGGGATTTCTGGTAGACCGAATAGGATTCTGAAGTAGCGCGCGAGGTTCCATAAAACATTGGACGTTGCCGGTACCCTGTGTAATACAATAAAAATTATACAACGCAAAATATTTTCATTTACACTTACAAAAATATTCCATTACTATTTGTATGAATAGTATGTGTAATTATTATAATTAATTGTGACAATTATCTTATTTCATTTATTATAATAATATGCTTATTCGATGAATTTAAGTAAAAAAAAACGTTCAAAATTCACTTCGAAAATGCGCCAAATAATATTTGATATGAAACAAAACAATTGTCAATTTAAAAGTGTCTAAAACTCCAAATAGATACTATTTCCAAAACACATTCGTAAATAGCATTAAAAAAACAAATTGCAATTGCAATTCCAAGTTAAAAACCATCACCAATTTTCATTTTCTGATATCTCATCTAAATGCTGGAATAAATGCAATCAATTTACATATTAGGTGTAAAACATAATGAATAATAGTAACCAGATTTAGTTTTGAAACTAAAATTTACTAACTATTTTGATTTTGGTTTTTAATTTTATCTTTGGATTTTGATTTTGACTTTTTCTTTGTAAGATTTACAAGATATTCTTGTTTTATTACGTCTGTTAAATCAAAAATACCAGCAATAGCCTCAAGACTAAACATAACCATTTTATGAGCTAAAGTATAATATTTAGGTGGTTTCTTCTTTTTCACTGAAACATCAAACATAGGTTTCGTGTATTCTTCAGCTTGTTTAAACATATAAGATACAGGATCTAAGATTATCTCAAAAAAAGACAAAAATCCTCTGCTAGTATGTTCTGGTTTAAGTGATTGACTTTGTAAAAGGTTATTTTCTGAAATCTCCATGGTTGAACTTCTTTTAGTCCGTAAATGTTTCCTTTTAGTTTTTTCTTATTTGCACTTCCTTCATTAATTGCTGTTTGGGATGTATTATTTAGTACTGGTGCAATAATAGGCTTCCAATCACTTGATTCCATTATGATACCATTACTTTCTCCCAATTTTGTTTTATTACTTTTTATTATCTCTTTTCGATTGTGAGATGCTCGGCTTTTACTTGATTTTGTGTTCAACGTATTGGGATTTATAATATACCTAATTCTAGGATAGTAAAATGTAAACGGGTAGTTAAATTTATATTTTTTAGTTTTAACATAGTCGTGTAAGTCTTTATTTTGTCTAAGTCGATCTAAACTGATTTTCAGATCAGTAAATTTTTTTGTACTCGGTGCCGTCCTGTAATTCATTTTTCGTTGTGCCATATACCTTGGCTGAGGAATGAGAAACTCTTTTCTATTGTTTTCATCTGAATTCGTTTCACTGCTGCTTGCCGTCGTTACATCAGAATTGAGGCCGCGGAAAGTTGCTGGCATTGCATAGAACACATTTGCAATAGGCTCCAATACATTTCTTACTGAGCCAAAAATGGGTTCAAGAAACTTTAGGAATTTTGACTTACCATCCCATCTCTCTGAAGCGGACCTAGTCGAGTTCAGCAGCAAGGTTGGCGCTTGCTGTGACTGCTGTGCAGTAACTTCATTTTGATGCAAAATCTCATGCGTGTGCTGTTGCGATCCCAGACCCGTAGGGTTATACAACTCTGGGGACGCAAATTGCGAATTGGCTCCGTTAACGGAGTACGCTTGCGATGATGCGCCCGGAAAATCAATCGGATATTGCGAGTATAGATATGGGTTATTTGGTAAACCGACGCTGGAATTCAAAGAAATTTTAAAATCAATAACTCAGTAGAAACACATTCCGCTGTAATGTCTATGTCATGTCAGTTCGGTCTTGTTGAAATCACATTTCGTCATATTTATCATCATAAATTTAAGACATTGTTTAAAGTTTTGAGTCAGTTTTCTCGGTTGTCCTTTATTTATAGACACATTTAACAGTTCTTGCAGTTACAAATAAATTCTTTTTTTTAAATCACTTCTTCTTAATTTACTTTCATATATAATATCTTGTCGCCATTTAAGCATCTTGATAAAAACTCTAAATGTGCCCCTTTATTTATGGAATCAGAGCAATTTCGAGAATAGGAAATGATCTAATAAGTAATAAAAAATAGTCGATATTCAAGATTCAGTCTCAGTAAGCAGTGAAATTGGTATGTTACTACGTGAAATCAAGTTTATAACCTTAACACTGGTTAAATGTCCCATTACAAGAATTAATTACTTAAGACACTTATTGATTTTATTTTAATAAATTACGATACTTATCTATCTTTTTTATCTATTTTATATTTAGGCTTTGTCACCAATTAATTATTGTAAAAGTTTGGTACATACATGAGTCTACGTACATATGATGAAAAGATCACTATATTATCTTAATATAATAAAATAAGTTTTATTTGAAATATTATTGAAAATAATATTTTATTTTGATTTACAATAATTAATTACTTCTGTTTATTCCAAGAAATATTATAAATCTCATTACATTCATTAATTGTACGCTTTTGTATGTATAATACCAATTTTGAAAGATAGTACATAGTAACACTATTTTTACTTAAAAAACAATAACAAATTTACTCACCCATTATTGTAACTTTCGTATAATTTCTTTATAGCCATGCCTACAGTAACAAGAAGCGCCAGTTTGCTTGCGAAGAATGCCTTAATAGTGATAGCTGTCACTATTGCCAGGGAAAACATAATTACGCCTGTGGACTTCATACCAAACAAAAGGGGAATAACCGCCTGAAGTAACTTTTTTTTCTGTACTTTCTTCTTCTTCTCTGAAATTGCAAATGATAAAATTTTAGTTTTTTTTTTTGCAGCAAATTTATTTTGGGATCAGCGTCTCGATTAATTTCTTATTAATATTTTTGTGTATTATGTATTATTTAAAAATTGCGTGTGATTTGTATCAGGTATAGAGCATATTATTTAATTTTTTTTTAGGATAGTAAGTGGTTGCTCTGGCCCATAGACATCTACATCTATCCTCGATTGCGAATCAAAATGCAGATGCGTTTTCACCTGTGAGGACTAAGATGGAATGCCTCCGGTTCTCTAAAATATTTTTAGTAATATATATTTATAAGTGTACTTATACATATGGTACGTATGTTTTTATATTTATATTCAAGTATACATATTTTCATGTTTTTATGGCACCTGCTTAAGTTTCTCTGCTAAGCTCACCAATTGTACACTTTATAGACAATAAAGATTTTAAATAAATATATTGAGGATTATAAATAATTATTGTAAATAATTGATTGCATATGATATACCTTGATTGTTTTCGTGCCTTAGAGTATGCAAAATCATGTCTATTTTTAAATAGCAGTTCCCCGCGACTTCGCTCGCGTGGTATTTATTGCGATTGGATTTCATGGGATTTCATTGCGCGAAACCCTAATTCTTTTCCAAAAGTAAAAGTAGCGTAAGTTACTCCTTATAATATCAGCTATCTGCCAGTGAAAGTCCCATCCAAATCGGTTCACAGTTTCTGCGTGATGCGTGTTCAAACAGACGTCGTGTTAGAGTTTGATTATAGTATAGAAGAAGATAGATAAGAAAAGTTGAGTGTCAAACCTATGTTACGGGCAAGTTTTTATTTGTAAAGGCTTAAGCGGTACCCGAGGAACAAGATCATTAACATAGCCTTCTAGATTTCTACTAAGCTGGAGTGGCACATCTGTTGCAGTAACGACAACCGTTAGATTAGATGTATCATAGTATGGGGACTACGCTTAAGTATACGTAAAGAGGACGCTTCCTGTCTAAATAGTTGGATGATCTACTCAAGGCAGTAGGCAGTAAATTGGTGTATGAAGCCGAAGGTCAGATAAGTTGCTGCAAGTTATTTTAGAAGAGGTATATGTCAAGCAGTGGACAGCCGCATGCTAATGATGAAGCGGTGCAAGGTGTCAATTAATACAGATAGGTCAGGACAGCGCTATAATTTATACGTCAGTAAAATATTTACGGTTTATAATGATAATGATCTTAACTCCTAATCTCAAAAAATAAATATAGAGATAAATTAAAAATTTATAAATTAAAAATTCTTTACGTTCCAACGATTTTCTTACGATATAACATCAGACCATTTTCTACTTGAGAACGTTTCCATGATCATATATGATAAACACAATCTCGAAATAAATTGAGTTTGTAATTGGATTGAAATTCAAAACGCATCCAAAGGGTCTTCTTATATATAGCAACGGAACGTAAGAGTGTGTTAAAGGTGAAGTGTAGCATAAAAATTAAATAAAAAATAACGTTTTACTAGAATGTAAATAAATGTAACTGACGTAGTAATAACAGAAAAACAGTGTCAGTGTCAGCAGAGTATCAAACTTGGACCAAGGAATCAGTAAACTACTCGTGAAATCGATAAATGTCTGACAACTAACGGTGAAAAAGGCTCTCTGGTGATGTTATCGTAGCAGACCTCCTCATGCATGTCTCATACCATCTAGTAGGAATGAAACATGCAGCAAATCTTTTGATGTTGGTAGCTCAGCTGAGACCTTTATTCATCAGTGGACTTGTAATAGGCTATAATAACGATGATGATGTAAATCTTAATATATAAAAATGTCATGTCACGATGTTCGTTCACGCTAATCTCCGAAACCGTTGAACCGATTTTAATAAAACTTGTAAATGTTTATTGCTTGTTCATTGAGAGATACTTGAGAGATAGCGTAGTTTTTATCCCGGTAAGTGACCCTCAATATTTTTCATTGCGAATTTAAGGATTTTTATAGGAAAAAGGGTCATCGGAAAGGGCAGAACGTCTTCCTGGCCAACTAGTAAGAATATAAGATATAAAAATCTAAAATAGTCATTTGATACTAATTCATCAATAGCCTCTTGTTGTACGTAGACCTTTTAAAGTTATGAATATTTTTTTAACGTAATCAAACTTAGCAGACGGATGGGAAAATCGCACTAAGTTTCTTATGTTTGGATGTGCTCCTAGAATTATTTCATTCAAATGCTATCGGAAGTTTTCAACTGTGTTTTTAAGGTAAGTGCACGTATAACAAGTACCTGCATAAACTGGGAAGGTGGAGATTCACTCGTGCGAGTGCATTGACTTTACAATTGCCAACCTGCCATAAAATACAACCTTTGTCAATTAGTGCAAGCAATTAGGCGCATTTTCGAAAAAACCTGTATCTCCCTATGCATATTAAAAGGCAGCTAAAATAAAAATAAATTATTTTATGATATTGTTATGAACAAAAACGCAAGCAGCGGTTGTCATCAAAATAACTAATATTTCTAAATATCTAATAAAAACCTTATTCCATATTCAAAATATTTCCGAACTCTTAAAATATTTTATTAAATTTGATCATTGCATAAAGGTCATTGCTATTGTCTTACTATTGTGTCTGAAATTCGGACAGTGAAAGTGTTAATATAATGTTCTTCAATGAAAAAATTATTTACACTTAAATAACTCATAAATATTTAGCCTTACTTCTTCTTTTCCTACACGCATTATTAAAACGTCAATGTCAATAGGAGTGGGGAGTGTAGTGGTGTTGGGATTAGTGGTGACGGTGAAAGTGGTTGCAATTGAGAGGAGGTGCTCTACAAACTTGGTAACTACATATTTTTTTTTATTTTACAACGAATCTTAGCTAATTAATTTTGACATCTCTAATATATTGGTTTTGCGCAAAGTAACGCCTGATTCTGTGAAATATTTTTACATCTGTAATAGCAAGATTGTTAGCAACGGTCGAGTTGAAATGAATGTCAAATTGATTCGCATCCGGCTAGAAGAAAGCGGTGTTCAATTAACGTTGTCGACGTATAATCGACTCACATGTTAACAATGTTACAAACTGTAAATCTTTGTATGTTTATATTTTTATAACATATCTTGAAATTAGATTTAAAATTTTAATTTAAGCAAGGTATTGCTTTGTATAATCGTATAATATTTACTATAAGGCTTATAAGCTGATGTAAGGCTTATACCATATAAGTAGCAAATTCATCGTGGCAAAAAATAAATAATCAAGTATTTAAAAAAAAATCAGGCTTCCATTTTCAATTAATAAATAAGTACAAGCTTTTTGTTTGACAGTGCTTAAATTTATTCGTTCATACATTCATTATAGACAATTAAAAGTTTACTTCTAAAAGAAAGCCTCCCCCGTAAATTGTCATGTAGGGAAGATATTTTTGAAGTGAGAACTTCTTTAGGCACGTTGGGCACTTTTGGTCACGCTCAAACGGCAAACTTCTTAGCTTTAAAATGTTTACAAGTTTTTAAAGCTAAGAAGTTTTTACTTGTGACCTGTAGTCCTGCGACTGGCTGTTTTTATTTTTTTATTTTATTGAATAAGGGTGAAAAAGGAGTATATAGTCCACCTGATGGCAAGTGGATACTGTGGCCCATAGACATTTACATTTATCCTCGATTAAGAATCAAAATGGAATGAAACTAAGATGGAATGCCTCGTTTCCAGTAAAAAGAGTCTCCGTTTCACTGTTTCTATTTTATTGTCTATTTTACGCTAGTATTCTGTGAGAGCGTGATGTTTCCCCGGTCGAGCCGACCCATTCGTGCTTCAACTATAATACAGCAGCGTGGTTCTACCACGGTTAAAAAAGATATTTGCCATATTTGAGATGCTTGGCAATTGGGTCAGCTACCCATCTCCCGTTTCTATTTTCCTCTATCGCCTCTTACGTTACGCACGGGATGGTAAGCAGCAGTGAATTCTTTTACACTGCCAATACACGGCAAGACAGAGAATATTAACTTGAATGAACTAATGTAAATGTATTAATAAAAATAAATGTTATCGTGATCATCATCACCATCACAGTCTATTAAAAATCCACTGCTGAATAGACTCCCTCATAGATCGACTTATGGAGGGAATTGTGCCATAGTTGACGTGTTTGTCAGGCGTGTTGGCAACGTTGAGTTGTTATCAGGAAGATGCTGCTGCCCATCTCCTGTCTCAGTTTCCCTCTGCCGCCTCTTATGACGTCCCTGGACGATAAGGGGTAGGAGATCTTCTTACACCGCCACTATAATGTAAGTAATATAAAAATTACGGCGCAAAAACAGGTAATTATGTTTAGGCCCACCTTCATAAGTAATTAGCAAAAATGCAATGAAATTTATTGAAACAAAATAATTAAAATGTGTGGTATCAAATTTAAGATTCGAAAATAAATTTGGGAATTTTTACCATCAGACATTGTCAATTAAGCAAAAACATGTTAAGAAAAGATGAAGGCGACAAAAATGCTAGAAAATCCGTGCCAAAGGGTATCGAGTGTAAAGGTGACTCTAGCCTTGAGGAAATGCCCGAAAAATCCTCAGGCCTCCCGACAGATCGTTGTGCAACGATCTCGTTTATATACCACCATTATAGCCTATCAAAGTCCATTGCTGAATATAGGCCTCCTGCTGAATTAAAGTTGGAAAAATTTACTTTGCCAATATCCGATAAATAAAATAAAATGATGTAAATAAAATGTGTCGTATTGTCGTCGGTGGTGCGTCTTTCCTAGTGTAGTGGTGGTGGGAGTAGTGATGCTGGGATTAGTGGTGACGGGATAGTGCACGCAATTGAGGGAGGGCGGAAGGTGCTCTTCAAACTAGGTAAGACACATCATTTTATTTTATTGAGCGTATATTGGCAAAGTAAATTTTTCCAACTTTAATATAATGGACCGCAAAGTAACTCTATTAATTATCTCCTGCTGAATATTTGCCATAGTTGGCACGCTTGGCAAGCGGGTTGGCAACCGCAATTTTTTAGTTTTAGTCGTGATTAGGAAGACGCTGCTGCCCATCTCCTGTTTGTTTCCCTCTGTCGCCTCTTACGACACCCACGGGGATGGCCTGGGCTAGTGGATATTTTTACACCGACACTATACGGTATTATATTATGTCATACGGTGTAATCTCAGCCTGGACAACTGGTACAGCGATTTTTAATCCGCTTGTGCTTTGCAATTTTGCAAATTTATCGTAGACCGTTTTATCAGTTTCATTAAATAGGGTATATAAATCAGTAAAAATAAATTTTATTGTAATTCCTTTACAACAGAAACCATAAAACTATAAATGCGTAAGCACTTTGTTTACAATAAAATCAATAATTTACGACTTTATTTACTTACGACGATATTATATTTTGGTGTTAACGTCTATGTTGGAAGGACTATAGGGAATTGTAAATTACTTTCATTGTGATTTACAACAGGAATAAATTATTTCTCTGTGGAGGTCATAAATCTCTTAAACAATAAAGCCCATTTATATTTACTGCTAATCCGATTATTTTTTTTATATTCCACAATTAAAAATGTTTGTGCTCTTGGCAACAAAATCTAAAGATGACAAAAATATTCTTAAACAATCACTCGAAATACTACTCTATTAAAATTAAAGAAAATATATTTGAAAGAATGCATTTTAATCTAGCAGAATAATGCATGGCGACAGTAAAACCGTCACACTCAGTACAAAAGTAATTACCACGAATAGAGTTACAGAAATTTTCTTTGTGCATAATATACTGACGTACTTTTATTGTTTCGCTTGAATAATTAATCTATATACATTATTGTTGTAGCACGAATGGGTCGGCTCGACCGGGGAAGGACCACGCTCTCACAGAATACCAGCGTAAAATAGCAGCTCAATGCTGCTGTGTTTCGTATGGTAATTGTAGAGAACGGGAGATTATTTTTACTGGAAACGAATTATTCTATCTCAGTCCTCAGGGTGACAACACATATGCATTTTGATTTTTAATGGAGTATAAATAGTATTGACTGTGTGCTCGTTTGTCACCCTTTAAAAAAATCGCAATCATACGAAACACCGACAGAGGGAAAGTTTTTTAATTGTTTAATATGTCACGGTGTAGTTGCGGTGTAAGAATACCTACTACCCCATATCATAATTTAGGTGATGTAAGTGAAACAGAGGGAAAATGAGACAGCTGATTGGCAGCAGTATCTTTCTGATAACAAACGAAAATAATATGAGAACTGTGGTTGTCAACCCGCCAAGCGTGGTAACTATGAGTAAAACCCCTTTATGGCAATCTATGGAGGACGCCTATGTTCAGCAGTGGACATATTATGACAGACTGTGACGAATAATCTTGAATGGATATCAATATGTATTAACTATATTTAAGTAAGCCTAGTAACCTGATGGCAAGTGAAAGCTGTGGCCCATAGACATTTACATTTATCCTCGATTAAGAATCAAAACGCAGATTAAGCAGAGCAGAGAAAGCCTCGTTTCTAGTAAAAAGGGTTACCGGTTCTCTACACTCACCATACAAAAGATAGCAGCGTTGAGCTACTATTTTACACTCGTATTCCGTGAGAGCGTGGTCCTTCCCCGGCCGAACCGACACATTCGTGCTACAACCATAATATAGCTACAGAGTGGCTCTACTATGTATGAGCACCTTATGTACTCTTGTAAATGTTCAGAGGTTCAAAATTTTTATTTTTAAATACGAATAGCTTCAAAATTCGCTTTTTATATATGCCTTATTCGCTATTTCTTTCGTACGTAAATAAAACTTGGTCGGAAATTAGATCGTAAAATTATATCGCAAATCAAGATAGAACCAACGCCAAAGAAGCACTGAAACATTCTCCAGTAATATTGTGGAATAAGATATGGAAACTAATTTACGTCCGAAAATAAACGTTCGCACGTTTTACGACCATTCCTTTGTACTAACATTCTGTACCAACAATTTTGTTAATAACAAGAAAATATACGTTGGAAACAAACTTTTAGTCCAGCCGATGGTAGCTACTGCAGTCGAAGGACGTCTGCAGCCAGCTTTCAAGAAAAAGGCGTCACGTGTGATGATGCATCTCGTCACCTCTGAGGACTTAGATAAAATGCCTCCCAGCCTCTAATTGTACTGGTTTTCAATACTCTTCAGACGAGAATACAGCAGTGTACCTTTCCAAACGGACTCCTTGGCAAAAGACACTTAAGCTAACACCCAGAGTACTGATGGAAAAGAGGAAGAAATTCTTAAGAATAAGGAGAGGAAACCTCTATAAAGTTAAAGTGAGAAACTAAATATTCTATTTTTTAGGGTACCGTACAAAAAGGGTAACCAACGGGACCCTATGACTAAGCCTCCGCTGTCCGTCCGTCCGTCCGTCTGTCAGCGGGCTGTATCTCATGATCCGTAATAGGTAGACAGTTGAAATTTTCACAGAATGTGTATATCTGTTGCCGCTATAACAACAAATCAATTAAAAATTAAAGGGGACTCCTGTACTAGAAACGTGTTTTACGATGATACGGAACCCTTCATGCGGGAATTCGACTCACACTTAGTCGGCTTTTTTAACTATTATTAGCCAGTGTTTGTCTACTATCCCACTTGATGGTAATGTTATGTTAGTTTATGGAGATGGTAAAACCACTGTCTTATCTTTAGAAAAACCTCTTGCCTTAAACTAAGCGCATTGAATTTGGATGTAAAGACCCACGCTGGCAAATTATTCCACTCCTCAAGCAAACCTTTTCGTTCAAATGGGTGGTATGTCGACAACAAAGGGGTGGAGCCTTAAGTCAGAAGGGTCTGGTTGTCTTAAGTCAGAAGGGAGAGGGGAGAATTAAGACATACCGTTACCGTTGCGGCCTATTAAAAAAGTTCACTGCTGAGTATAGACCTCCCCCATAGATATAGGGGTGATATTTGCTATAGTTGCCACGCTTGGCAAGCGGGTTGGAAACCGCAGGTTTTTATTTTTATTTTAGTCGTTATTACGACGACCCTGCAGCACATCTCCTGATTGGTTTCCCACTGTCGCCTCTTACGACACCCACGGGATAATATAGGGTAGTGGATATTCTTATACCGCCACTACACGTCATGCAATCAAATAAAAAATTATCACGCTATGAATCGTAAAAAAGTAAATATCCAACAACTCGTGGATGTTTACACGAAACTAAACTGTTCCATATATGTGAAATACGTGTACCACACGCACGCGAATTTAGAGATTGTTTCTCAGAAAATGGCAAGGAGAAAATCCATAAATTATTATTAAGTGAAGACTTAAAAGGAATCCAATATCTAATTACTAAACATTTATTTCTAATTATTTAATGTAACACCGACTTGTATTAAATAATTTAATGTTGAAATTTCATTAGTAAATTATAATACAAATTTAAATTTTAGCTAGTGGTTCCCGGCGAATTTATTACGATTGGATTTTATGGGTTTTAATTTTTATGCGTGGAACCCTAATTCTTTTTCTAAATTAAAATTTAATAAATAAAATAGCTTAAGTTATTCCTTATAATATCAGCTATCTGTCAGTGAAAGTCCCGTCAAAATAGCTCCGGCTATTTGGGAGATAAGCCGGAATAAAGAGAAAATTTTGAAAATTATTTTCTTTGTTTTAATTACCGTATATACTTTCATATGCGTTTAGTAAAAAGCTGTTATTTTTACATTAAAAACAGACACTTCAATTTTATTTATTTGTATACATAAGAAATAAATTACAAATAGTATAATTGGGATATACTCACTTTTTAAAAAAATGCTACATGATGACTATTAAAATTTATATAACAAAATTCCCTTTGATATCGGAAAGTTATCTTTTCCTGTCTATGTGAAGGCGCTAAAATCGTGGCTTATTGCCTCAAATCGCTCAATCATAATATGCAGTTTTGCTATTACATTATAGACACACGTTGAAAATTCTCAATGTTACAAATTAACAAAATAAATTAAAAACTAAAATATAGACTCTAGAGAACAATGCAATAAGCCAAGAGCGCCCAGGGACCACTCTCAACCGAAATACTATATTAAGTAGTTTTTCTAATAATATATTTTCCACACGTGTGGAAAATGTATTATTAGAAAAACTACTTTGTATAAATTTTCCACACGTGTGTGTGTGAACGTGTATGAACACATGTTCACACACACACAAAAATTTACAATGTTACAAATTAGCAAAAATTATTTTATTAAAAGCACGTACTCGTATATAGACTCCACAGAAATAGGCAATGGGCTAAGAGCACTCAGGGACCACTCTCGACCGAAATACCGTATTAAGTAGTTATTTTGTGATATTGAAGACACAAGTGTGGAATACTTACAAATGTTACAAATTAATAAAGTTATAATTAAAAACAAAAAAAGAGCCGTGGTAGCTCAGGGGCTAAACGCTCGCTGTAAATTTCACAGTACGCGAGCAAGAGTTCGATCCCCGCCGGCACCAATGAAATTCTTAATTGCAATTTTAAGTGCTGATTTACCAAGTACTCAGCGGTGAAGGAAAACATCGTGAGGAAACCTGCATGTCTGAGAAATAAGAAAAATATATATTTCGAAAGCATTTCCTTGACCTAAAACTCTCTCAGAAATTAGAGGAGGCCTGTGCTCACCAGTGGGACGTATATAAAGGTTGTAACTTTAACTTTTAATTAAAAAGGAAAATTTAGTCGCTACGAAATATTGCAATACCGGGTTTTTTAATAAACATATATAATATTTTTAATTGATTATAAAACAGTTTCACGTCGATCTTTTCTCTGTCATTTTATTTATTTTATAAATGAAATTGTTTACAGTTGCTTACTTTGTTATTTTACTTGAAACACGAAGATTTATGGCGTTAGAAAAAAGAAACTTGTAAACTTAAAACCATATCTAAATTTAATCCAAATCGTTAGAGCCGTTTCTGAGGAACAAATTACATCACATATCATTTACATTTACAAGAATCGCTCACTGAAATTATAAGAAGATATATTTATGATATCCGATATAAATTTATCTTCAGCACAGTTCATTCTTAATTTTTTTTATAAATATAGGCTGCGTGGATATAAAAGTCTGAGCTCATAAGCAAGACTCTCTTATTAAGGTATGAAAATATAAATGAAATACTTTTTTTAAATGTACTAAAATATACGAAATAAAGAGCTTTGGATTTTTGTTCACGTGTTCACGTTTATGATGGATAAGCTTTATGATCTCTTTATACATTATTAATAATAAACAACATAGTATTATATTATTATTCAATATTGTTTAAAATTAAATCATTGTATTCTAGTATCTCAAAGTAAGTCTATATTTTATTTGATAATATTAAAGTATTTTGCCGATTTAGCCGTGGTAGCTCAGGCTAAGGGCTCGCTGTAAATTTCAACGCGAGCAACCCGGGTTCGATCCCCGCCTGCACCAATATAATTGTTAGTTAGAATTTTAAGTGCTGATTTAGCACGTGCTCGGCGGTGAAGGAAAACATCATGAGAAAACCTGCATGTCTGAGAAATAAGAAAAAAAATTTTTTGAAGACATGTGAACTTTGCCAACATTTCCTTGCCCTAAAACCCTCTCAGAAATGAGAGGAGGCCTGTGCCCAGCTGTAGGACGTATATAGGCTGTAACTTTCACTAACTTTATATTAAAGAATTTCTTATTTGTTAAACTAATAATACTTTTATTACAGATGATTTAATTTTCATCAGATTGTACCGCTCTAATAGTATTCGTAATTAACATATTCGCAGTAGAACCAAAGTAACCGGTATAGCCCGACGGATCAGTAAGCTGCAATGGAAAGTGGCATCTAGCTCGAAGAAACGAAGATTGATGGAGAAGAAATATTATCGAGTGGCACCAGTAAGCAAAGTGTACGGCGGCCCCCCACTGCAAGGAGAGACAACCTGGTGAGATATTCAAGATATCAATGGATATAGTTAAATCAGGACCATGTTTAGTAGGACCTCTGAGGGAAGGCCTATGTTCAGCAGTGGACTTGAAGGGTTTTAATGATGATAAAACTGCAGTTATATAAAATAATATAAGAGGGCCCCGTCGCAAGACTAGAAAACAGTTTCAAAGGAAAATTAGAGTATATAATTAATTATTTTAATAACTTATTGTATGTATAACTTGGCCAAGAATTATGATAACAAATTAAACAAATAATAATTTAAAAAATATTATTTTGCGTTTTCTTTTGTTTTTGTTTATTCTTTTTAATTTCTTTGCGTCATTTCAACATTTTTTGTTGGCAAAAAGTGTTAATAACTTATTAGTCTCAGTCACGGTTATGTCAGTTAAGCTTAAAGCTATTTATTAATATTTTTCACGTACCTGAAAAAAGGCAGAGAGATACAGCAAACATTCTTTTGCGTTTAGTCGTCGGTTAGTTTCTTGGGCAATTAAAAGCTAAAGGTAATGAACTCTTCATAGAGATGGAGACCTGGTGACCAGTAATACATATATCATAATACATGTAACATCTAAGTTATGTATTACTTAGATGTTACATAACTCTAAATGTAATTTTGTTTGCGGTGAGGAAATAAACGATATTATTATAAACGTAAAAAAAATCTCGTCAACAATGGAGATCGTCACAACTGCACTCGGTAAGACGGAGAAGATAGTGCAGGAAGATTATTTTGTCCCTAATCGGGAAAAAAACGACTAGCGATCCACCCTAGCTTAGCACGATTGCCACCTACCGGGTGCAATTGTAAATCTATATATATTATTGATTATTTGACATTTTTATTTTAAAAATTTAAAAATTATTATATATTTTGAGTTTGACTTTGGCTAAAGTTGGTTATTGGTTCGATCATGGCCTACTAATATCAATACTTCAACTTTTTCCATATTAGTTTATACGTTAAAATAATACTACCCACCATTTCGTTATAATATATTACAACTATTGAAAACTTCTATACATATAGTATAAAACAAAGTCGCTTTCCGCCGTCTATACGCTTAGATCTTTTAAACTACGCAACGGATTTTGATGTGGTTTTCATCAATAGATAGAATTATTCAAGAGGAAGATTCGTATAAAAATACATGCATATTATATATTATAAAATTTTCTGTCCGTCTGTATGTGACTGAACTCCTCCTAAACGGCTGGACCGATTTTAATGACATGTTGTGTGTGTGATTAAGTTGATTATAGAATGATTTAGATTTACAATTGGACCCGGTAGGTGGCAATCGTGCGAAGCTAGGGTGGATCGCTAGTCGTTTTTTTCCCGATTAGAGACTAAATAATCTTCCTGCACTATCTTCTCCGTCTTACCGAGTGCAGTTGTGACGATCTCCAATGTTGACGAGATTTTTTTTACGTTTATAATAATATCGTTTATTTCCTCACCACAAATAAAATTACATTTAGAGTTATGAGTAAATCTAAGTAATACATAACCACTTTGGCTGTGGATCGCTGGTGCCTATGGTAGGTATCATACATGTATTACTGGTCACCAGGTCTCCATCTCTATGAAGAGTTCATTACCTTTAGCTTTTAATTGCCCAAGAAACTAACCGACGACTAAACGCAAAAGAATGTTTGCTGTATCTCACTGCCTTTTTTCAGGTACGTGAAATATATAAATAATACCTTTAAGTTTAACTGACATAACCGTGACTGAGACTAATAAATTCCGGAACCGATTTTTTTATTTTATTGATTATTTGACAATTTAAAAAAAAATCATGTTAATTAAACAGAAACAATTTTTTATAGCTTTAAACTAAATACGTGTTTCGGTAATTAATAAAAGTAAATTGATTATTCAAAACATTACATGAGCTATTTCATTTTTTTTTTTGTGATTTTTAATTTCTTCTTAAGAATGTTTTTACAATACACATCAATCATATCAGTAATATTTCAGTTGGTTAGGCTTTGTCGCAAAATTAAATTGCAATGTGCTGATGATTGAAGAAGAAGAAGAAGATAAACAAGGCGCTGATGATGACGATCATCATCATCATTCAATATGCACGTTTGTCATAATGATAAATTAATACAAAATGATTCCATCATTTCTTATATTTACGCGATTGTGACTGCCTAATTGGTCTAGTGGTCGTAAACGCGACTGCCGATGATGAGGTCTCGGGTTCAAATACGGGGCCGGGTCAATATCAGGTTTTCTGTCAAGAAATGCTCTTCTGTCAAGTAAAGCCGTTGGTCCTGCGCCTGATCTCTCTCCGGTCGTGTCGGCTTGCCGTCCCATCGGACTATGAGAGTAAGGGAATAGAGGGTGCACTTGTGCTTGCGCATACACTCGAGCACTATAATCGCCGATGACTAATCTCCTTTGAGACTAGCCGCCGCGACCGGAATTCGGTCTATAGGACATTATATTTAAGTGAACACTATACTTTGAATAAAACTAGGTCACTTTACGGAATTAAAATTTTGTACAACTGTCTCCAATATAAAATAAAATGAGAACATCATCAATGTAGTCGAAGTCAATTAAATACGCATTATTAAGAATAACTCAAAAACTACTGGTCAGATCTTGAATATGGGACCACATAAGAAGTATCAGCTCTCAAATAGAATCATCAAAATCGGTTCACCTAGAAAAAAGTTCTAAGGCAACACACATAAAAAAACAGTCGAATTGAGTACCTCCTCCTTTTTTTAAGTCGGTATAAAATAAACCCACGTTCCCATGGGTGCTGCAAAGCGTTCGAAACATTCGAAATTAAGAAGTAAGAAATAAATGCGATAGTACCAGTTACTAGACTCCATAGAATTAGTAATTCATTTATAGGGCAATGGTTACGCTTTTACAACAAAATCCCAGAACATCAGAGTTTGTCAATAAACAAGTTTAAAAGTTTTATTAAAGAAAAACTGTACAAAAAGGGTTATTATAATATCAGAGAATACATGAATGAAAATAAAAGTGAGGTGATCGCCACCACGCTAGCTAGTTCTATGAAAATTCATTTAAAAATTTGTACAAACAAAATTATTGTAAAGTGAAAAATGTTTTAAAAAATAATCCCGCTGGGTTTCTTGCTGGTTCTTTCCAGGACAGAGGTATTTTCCGAACAAATGGTAAATAAAAAAATGACTTTCAATAAGTATTATGTAATAATCTATATTGAATAAAATTATTCTATTCTATTCTATAAATTAAGTTTTATTGTAGGTTTACCATTTTATTTCCTGTTACTACAGTTTACCTACAATAAGATCAATTTAAAAGGTAATTTTTTTAAAGTTTTGAACTACAAAATTCACTTTAATGTCAAATGGTTTCGAAACTATTTAATAATTTCGGTTTATTACTTATTTCAGCCAACGATTTACTTTGATGTATCGACTATTCACGTTTGAAAAATATAAGGGTCTGAATAGTTTATCCTTAAATGAAAAGCTCTGAATAGTTTAGTGGTTCATTTCTGAACTATAATAAAACAAATTCAAAATAAGAATGTTATATTGACCGTCTACGTTTTATTAACTAGCAAATATCATCAAATACTAGCTAATTTTAAAGTAATAAAATTCTTTCCTGTCGAAATAATATTCATCTAAGATTTCTTATACACATATCTTCATGGAGAAAAGTAATAGTCATGTCACTTATATATTATTGTTACGATATATTATTATTATACATATATAAAGAATAGCCTTTAATTTGTGTGATAAGCAAATTGTGTGATAAGAGAAGAGTGTGGTTTGCAAGATGATGTTGTGACCAGGATTAAGAGAGGAATGCTTCGGTGGTTTGGTCATGTAGAAAGAATGAATGAGGAAAGAGTAACAAAGCAAATTTATGTGGCCGAGGTGAACGGCAGAATCTGGAAGGGACGCTCTAGGTGAAAATTTATCGACCAAATTGGCGATATATTGAAAATGGGCCAAATTATGAGTACCCTTAACCAACGAGCGTGTATGCGTAGGTATATGGATGTGGAGGAGGCGAGAGAGGTGTGTCAGGATCGTGCCAAACGGAAGTCCATAGTCTCTGCCTACCCCTCTGGGTGACAGGCGTGAGTGTTTATGTGTGTATGTTTTATATATATAAAGAGTGTTTACGTATCACACTTAGCATGAATATAAACTCGGTCGTGGAAGAATCACGCCCCAACATAAAAAAGCAGCACAATGCTTCTGTGTTAAAGTTTGTATTTGTATTTCATTTCTTTGTATTTTTGGAAAAAAGGTTCTCGAGTGGCAGCAAAGTGTAGAGTGGCCCCTACTCGATGGAATTACCACCTGGTAGCCTATGTTCAGCAGTGGTCTTTTAATGGGCTGTAATGATGATGATGATGATTTTATTCCTAATCGAGGATAGAAGTAGGTGTTAAATATAACCGAATATATAAGAGGGGACTATGACAAAGGCCAGTAAAACCTCATGCGGCTTTTTGTAGGTAGCGACATAGCCATTTCGCTTACGCCAATCGTATACCATAATATGATAAACTTAGAAACGAGGATATCCGCATTAGAACCAGAGTAACCGACATAGCCCAACGGATTAGTAAGCTGAAGTGGCAATGGGTCGGCCATATAGCTCGAAGAACCGACAACCGATGGGGAAAGAAGGTTCTCGAGTGGCAGCCTCGTACCGGTAGGCGAAGTGTAGGGCGACCCACCACTAGATGGAGTAACGACCTGGTAAGACATGCAGGAAGTCGATGGATGCAGGTGGCTCAGGACCGTGTTTTGTGGCAATCCTTGGAGGAGCCCTATGTTCAGCAGTGGACTTGTGAAGGGCTGTAATGATGATGATGATGTATACCATAATACCCAGACTATCGCTGGACAGTAGCGTCAAAGTTGCTGGGCGTCTAGTATTTCGATTGTCCATTCGACAGCCGAGCGTTTAGGCTACGATAAATCTATTCTACCGTTACAGCCCATTAAAGTCCACTGCTGAACATAGGCCTCCCCATACATTACCTCATAGGAGGGATATTTGCCATAGTTGCCACGCTTGGCAAGCGGGATGGCAACCGCAGTTTTTTTTTATTTTTAGACGTTATTGGGAAGACCCTGCTGCCCATCTCCTGATTTGTAACCCTCTGTCGCCTCTTACGACACCCACGGGAGGATATGGGGTAGTGGATATTCTGACACCGCCACTGCACGGTAATGTTTTCTACGATTGACGATTTTTGTGCACTAGAGTAGACGTACTTACAAAAAGAAGAGAAGAAGCTGCACATTAAAAAGCTGGCTTGAGTATACTGTGCAATGATTAAAATAATGCAATGTGATAAAATAAAACATAATTTTGAAACTTACTATTACGGATATTTGGTAGCTTGTCTCCCAACTCCTCTTCCGTTTTAACAACAGATTTCTTTGGTACAGGCTCTGGTACATCTGGGAAAGAAAGAAAGTACAAATTATTTTATTTTTAACACGGTAGAGCCACGTTGCAGCTATATTATCGTTGTAGCACGAATGGGTCGGCTCGACCGGGGTATATGCCGGGGTATGTGCCGGGGTACATGCCGGGGTATATGACCGGCTTAATGCTGCTGTATTTCGTATGGTGATTGTTGAGAACCGAAAATCCTTGTTACTGGAAACGAGGAATTCCATCTCAGTCCTCAAGGGTGACAACATATCTGCATTTTGATTCTTAATTGAGGATAAATGTAGATGTCTATGGGCCACAGCATATGTATCCCATCATGTGGACTGTGTGCTCATTTGTCACGCTTATTCTATATAAAAAGAAATTGAATTTCTTGCAAGGCAAACATTGTGCGTAGTAATTTAAAAATACATGGACATAGGTCTCCCTCATACATACTTACGTACATTACAGCCTATAAAAGTCCACTGCTGAACATAGGCCTCCCGTATAGATTCGCTTAAAAGGGGATATTACCATAGTTGCCACGCTTATCAGGCGGATTGGCAACCGCAGTTTTTTTATTGTTTTGGGATGTTATCAGGGAAGATGCTGCTGCCCAACCTCTGTTTCAGTTTCCCTCTGTCGCTTCTAACGACACCCACGGGAGGATATGGGGTAGTGGATATTCTTACACCGCCACTACACGGTGTCTCAGCGTCTCTTATAGTAGGAAGGAATTACCTTAACTGCAACGGTTTGTAAGCGGTAGCGAAGCCTCCATAGAAGCAGAGAAGCCGGGCTTGTCCTATAAACTGCTCAATCAATAATATAAACTAATAAAATAACTCGTAAACTGTTTCAAACTATTTCAAATTTCCGCGCGCTTCTCTGTCGCTGTCGCTGACCTGTTCTACACAGGCCATAGATTACTGTATATACACAGGCCTTATAACGTCAACACGCGACAAAACCGCGCGATTAGGTTGTCATAAAATTAGTCGTCTCTCTCGCACGCGTGGGCTTTACCGGGCTTTCGAGAAGACGATCGCTCCCTTCTAACCTGTGGTAAAATGTTCTATAATGAAATATAACTACAATTGTTTATATAGCAATTTTTCGTATCGAAAAGCCCGGCTTTTAGTGTGAAATTAGTCATTAGTCGTGCGCGGGCGATACCTTTGCAAGTTCACCTCATATTTCAATGTTTGCTCTGTGTGTTTACTTGAGCGAATAAATATTGCGAGTTGAAAATTTATGCTTTTATAGATTTTAGTGAAAATGGAGGATAATAGTGTTCCTTGTGATAAATTGAAGTGCTAATCGGCGAGGAAAAGGTAAAATCGAAAAGAGAAAAGGTAAATTTATAAAACTTCTAAAACAACAAAACAATATCTTGGGATTGTCCTAGTTTGGGGCCCTACCTTCGCCACTGTCTGTAAGATAACTTTTCCCTGCATACCTCAGTATTTTACATCTGGTACGGCATATATGAGATGGTTTGCCACTATCTATTAGAGTACACGATGCTGTACTCCTTTATCGACTCCTGCAACACCCGCGAGATGTGATGGGGGTGGGTTTGGTATTTTGACGTTGCTTGGCAATATAATTGTCATAATCACCATCATCATCATTACAAGCTATCAAAAATCTACTGCTTAACATAGACCTGGCCATAGATTGCCTCATCTTCTATGAGTGATGAGTGTTTGCCATGATTGCTACGCTGGGCAGGCAGCTTGACAATCGCAGTTTGTTATTTTCTAGTTATTATTAGGAAGATTCTGTTGGCTGCTTGTTTCCTATGTCGGCTTTTACGACACGATATACATAGGGTAGTGGATATTCTTACAACGCCACTACATGCAAGAGAAACAATGTTACCTTTTATAAGCTAATGAAAATGAAAATTCTTATTGGTTTTATGCAATAATATTTCTTAAATAAAGATGATTGATTCATGCTCAAGATAAAATATTCATTGACTATGAAAAAAAAAACAAAAGAAAACATAATATGTAATACTTGTCGCAGGGTTGACTGGCAGAGAATGCCACATGGCATTAAGTCCGCCCTATGTGACCTTTACTTTAAAGTGTTACATTTAAGTTTTTAAATAAATAAATAAAAATAAATAAATAGTCGCCTAGTGGCTGAAATTCGACCGTATTTAATTAAATTTTAGGTTAGTATATTAAGCATGCCGTATTATCACTTTTAACTGCAGAATAGTATATAAAACACAGATTTATAATTAACACAAGACAAATAAACCATTTGAATTGCGTTGACATGTACTCCTCAGATAGACAGATAATAAGCTGTGAATTTTGTGTGATTTCAAATGTTCCTTACTTTGAAATCACACAAAATTCACAGCTTATTCAGCCAACCTGTCAGTAATTATTTCTTGGAAACATTTAAAAATTATTTGGCAACAATCTCTACTCTGTGCGATTGTTTGGCCCTAGACTATTAAGTGTTTGACATTGGCCATGGTAATAACATGAGATATGGCAGAATAAATGACAAGAAACACGATAATTTGTCCAACTAAAATTCAAATTTCGACAGTTAAGGCTGATTTACATGGGGGCAGTAACAGGCGCCAGTGCTGGCGCCGAGGACTGACTTGCATCATTTACACGCAATCAGTAGTCGCGCAGACAGTACTGTACTGACTTCAAATCTATTTACATTATGCCATTAGCGGGTCAGCACTGACTTGTGTCGAATTTGGAGCCAGTTACTGTCCCTGTGTAAATCAGCCATTATGTGTTTGATAATTATGCAGTATAAACGTAAACAATGCATGTTTTATTTTATTTAATTTAATATATTTGTAATACATATTAAACATAAATTTTTGCTTTCTGCACTCGTTCTCTATATAAACTTTATTTATGCCAAATCTTACACTCCTCAGTGCGCGCAATATACTTAAAAAGAGGTACTGTTTTGTCTTTATGTATTAATAGGTGTATAGATTTTCACTGTTTGTATTCCAAATATCCAATAAAAAAATAATCAAAATCTGACTTCCGCCAAGTTTAAAACTTTATTAAACAAAGATTTCATAAAAAGGATTTTTATAATATTAAGGAATTTATGGTGGATAATAATACGTCTGGGGATGAGGTGATCTCTACCAAGCTAATTATTGTGTAACCCTAGACTGTTAACTGTTCTTTTCTTCGAAAAACATGTCCCGCTGTTTATTGCTGGTTCTTCCCAGCACAGAGGTATTTTCCGAACGAGTGGTAAATTAAACATAAGACTCAATTTCAATAAGTATTATTTAAAATCTATATTGAGTAAATAGGTTTCTATTCCCATTTGAAATAAAATATATTTATAAAAAGAAATTTATAAAATTAGAAATACTTAAAATTCACAGAATCATAAATAACTTTCGTCTACTCCATAACTTATTGTAGAAATTACTTTTGCCAAAATTCTATTTGCGCTAGGTTTGGTAAAAAGCTATTTATTATTAATAACAAAATATTTAACAAAAATTGCCTATTTATGCCATTTATGATAAATTTTAATATTTCAGTAAAATAAAAAGGTTACCTTTAGAAAACTTAAAAAGTAGTTGTCTCAATATTTGGCGTAGAACTTCTGTTATCTGTTATTTGAGAATATTATGTTACATTGATGTGTAGTGGCGACGTAAGAAAGACTAACGCCCCATGTCGTCCCGTGGATATCGTAATAGGCGACTTTAGATTTTTTTTAAATTAGGGTGACAAGCGAACACACAGTCCACCTGATGGCAAGTGAATGCTATGGCCCATAAACATTAACATCTATCCTTGATTAAGAATCAAAATGCAGATGCGTTTTCACCCCTGAGGAATAAGATGGAATGCCTCGTAACTATTAAAAAGGGTATCCGGTTCTTTAGACTCACAATACAAAACACAGCAGCATTGAGCTGCTATTTTACGCTGGTATTCTGTGAGAGTGTGGTCCTTCCCAGGTCGAGCCAACCCATTCGTGCAACAACGTAACGTGGTTCTACAAAGTTAATTTTTTTTACGTGGTAGAGCCATGCTGCAGCTATATTAGTGGTATAGTTGTGTTTTATTTTTATTTTTATCAGTAATCGATTCGTAATAGAGGATAGATGTAGATGTCTATGGCCCACAGAAACCACTTACCATCAGGTGGACTGTGTGCTCGTTTGTCAGTCTTATCCTAAAAAAACTTCGTACTACAGAATTCTCGTTACGGATATTTTACATCAAGCAAATAAACTTGAATCACCTTTTCCTTTTCATAGCTGAATTACTCTGAGTTTTGATATATTGTCGGAAGTGAAGGAAAACTTCTCACTTTCACTATTTTCACAGGTCATCGCTGACAATGCGCATCCGTTTTCTGATAGTGATATTTATACAAACTACTATACTATACTATACTATACTATACTATACTACTATACTACACTTACCTAGCAAAATGTTCCCGAAATTTATTAAAATTATTTATAATGCAGATTTCCTTAAAATGTTTCCTTCGTTATTAATCAAAACATTTAATGTGAACAACCAATATTAGCTATCTAAAATTAATTAAAGAAAAATAAGCTAAAATTCAATAAAGATTACTTTTTTATTCTATATACCTATAACAACCAGTATTAGTTACTTAAAAGTATTTTTTTTAAAAGAAGCTAAATTCATTAAATATTTCTTTTTTTTAAATTCTACATTAGAGTGACAATCGAGCTGAAAGTTCATACACACCAGTAACAAACTTCAAACAAAGAATGTCGCATATGCGTCGAGTATTAACTCAAATCTGATAATTATTCTGGCTCACTTACTATGAAGTAATATCGGAACAAAGCAATTAGTTAACTGCTGATTGACAGCAAAAATACATGAGTAGTTAAGCAGTTTGATACTAACAAATGTGGAGTAGGAAAAAATGGTACATCGACGCGCCTAGTAAAGGTATAATACCTCTGTTTTTTTACAGAATATGGGTGACAAACGAGCACACAGTCCACTTGATGGTAAGTGGACGCTGTGGCCCATAGACATCTACATTTATTGTCGATTAAGAATCACAATGCAGATGTGTTCCCTGAGGACCTACAGGTTCTCTATACTCACCATACGAAACACAACAGCATTAAGCTGCTATTTTACGCTAGTTACTGTGAGAGCGTGGTCCTACCCCGGTAGAGCCGACGCATTCGTTATCTGGGTGGTTACGTGGGTGTCTAATTATATAAGGTAAATATAAAAAGGTAATTTTAGATGGATGGACTAAGTTTTTGCCTAGGAGTGTCACTAGGTAGGTATTACACTCGTACATATTTCTACCGCCAAATCTGAAATCTTAAGGGTAAAAAGATCCGGTATAATAACAGGCTATAGCGCATTCCATCTTGGTCCCAGGGGTGACAACGCTTTTATATTTGTATAATGATGGCTGTTGTGTCTGCCCCTCTCCAATTCGATTTCCCTCTGTCTCCTCTTACGACATCCAAGGAATGATATAGGGCAGTGAATTTATTTACGCTATCTCTACACGGCCTTTACGTTTTAAGTGCCTTTATAGGATAATTTATACAAAACTATAAAGAGATACCTTTATACGGATAACATCCTACTTGTCGTACAAATTCGAGCGAATCGTCGTAAAATTTATGACGTCATAAAATTTTACAGTCGCGGTTTTACACGCGTATGGGCAGTAGAATACGGGTACCACGCTTATATCAGACACGTAAGGGTTAAAGAAATCTTTTATCGACAAAACACCTTTTATCGTTAAAACTACGGTATTAGAAATATTTACCATTAAAACAACATTGTTTTTTTTTACCCTACTTGTCGTACAAACGATATACACCGGATGGTGAGTGGATTCTGTGAACCATAGACATCTACATCTATCCTCGATTAAGATCAGGATTCAAATGCGATGCTACCACTGGGGACTAAGATGGAATGCCTCGTTTCCAGTGAAAAGGTTCACCGGTTATCTAGCAACTAGCAACTAGTTATGAGCAACAGCCAATCTACCGTCACCGATTTAGCCTATTAAAGTCCACTGCTGAACATAGGCCTTTCCCATAGATTGCCTTATAGGGGGGATATTTGCCAGCCGTAGTTTTTCTCTATTTTTATTTGTTATTAGGAAGGCGCTGCTGCCCATCTTCTGATTTGTTTCCCTCTGTCGCCTCTTACGACACCCGTTGGATAATACGGGGTAGTGGATGTTCTTACACCGCCACTACACATAAAAGATTTCAAAGTCTGTGCTAAGACGTAAAGCCTTTTATTTGATGATGAAATGTCTTCAGATGACTTCAGAAGCGACTATGTGGAAATTATTTCTTTAATTCCTTGATTTCAGTATTTTTAAATAAAAACTAGTTTTACGGATTTTATCGCTTTTAATCTGGAGGTAGCCGTGGTTAACTATGACATTGGGACGTCAAATACCTCAGTCCCCAGTGACCATGGGTGCTGTAAAGTACTGAAACGTCGGGAATATAAAATAAGTTAATATACGCGATAAATCCGTAAAACTAGTTTTAGTTTTATTTAAATGTAGTGTTCGCGTAAATATAAGAAATCATTCGGTATTTTTTGTTTAATTTTTTTACCATTTTAAGTGGACTAGAGAGTATCATAAGCTCAATTTAGAATGACGCTTAATTAGTTAAGTAATTTTTTTAAATGAAAAATTATATCCTCTATATTCCTACCCTTTAGTATTTTTTATTATTTATATAGGACTGTGAAGTATTACTTCTTATTTACCGCTACCATTAGAGCATATTAAAAGTATACTGCACAACATAGGTCTTCCCAATAGATTGCCTCGTAGGAAGATATTTGACATAGTTCCCTCGCTTGACAGTCGGATTGGCAACCGCAGTTTTTTATTGCACGCCTTACAACGTGAGGGAGTGCTCTACTCTCGATACGTCGCCATACCTCAATTTCACTACATAAAATCGTTCTTATACTTTTAACTAGACATCAAATCCATATTATTATTAACGTTACAATAACTACAGACATTGAATTATAAGATTAGTTTGTTTTCTAATTGATTCACTTTAGATCATAACAAAACATGTAATTGAAAAAATACATGGACTGCCGACCGTTGGTCTGTGGGTCGGTGAGTCTTCTCGCTTAATAGAAATTAATGTAAGCAATAGATTGAGATATATAGTATTAAATAAGATTCCATACATTCTAAGGAGATTCCCTATTGATTTTTGTTATTGAACTCGTCACCGTTTAAAAGTTATTAATCAAAGTCGATAAGATTCTCTGTTTTTTTGTCTTGTAAAAATTATCGTCACTATTTTTATTTTTTTCATCAAAATTAAATTAAACTTATGAGGCGCGCACTTTTGAGTTTTCTAAACTTATTTTTAGTTATTCTTAGGAAGACGCTGCTGACCGTCGCCTATCTTATTGTCGCTTCTTAGGACACCCACGGGACTATAGAGGGAATCTTCTTACACCGCTGCTACACGTCAATTACCTATTTATTATCATATGGAATAACAAGTTATGGTCGTACATTCAAAACATATATCGAAAAGATCTATAGTCTACAACTAAAATTCTTAAAGTTCATCAAGTTATCAAGTTGCATTACTACTGTTCTAATTGTCCCAATTGCATATATATGAACGGATTAATTAAAACTAAATGCGCAATCATAACTCGGACACGTGAACAACGCTCGTGGAACATCACTATGCCTTATTTATATGGGCTACTTGCTGCACCTCGCGTGATAGAATCGTAAATCGGGTCTGTAGAAAATTGTCTACATAATTCATTGTAATGATCTGATTAAATTGTTCTAGATAAATAAATGTAAAAGATTATTTTAAATTATCAAATTTTTCTTGCCAGATTAAATAGTTTTAAAAAGAATGAGCTAGCATTAAAAAGTTAGAGGTTTTTTTTTGTTAGAGCCTACTTTTAATATCACTTGTAGATGCGACCAGTAAACTTGCTTTATAATTTTTAAAAAGTTATCTCCAGATAAAAAATTCTCCTGCATCATGGAACCAGTTTTCATACATAAACTGCAAATGGTTAAAAATTCAGACTCGGGACAATAGTCACTACAAACATTCGTTCCGTGCGGGATTGGAATCTGCGGTCCTGTAGCGCCTTAACAAAACGCTTAGTCACTCCGCTATTGAGCATCACAAAAGGTGATTCATGATCAGTTTATAATTTTAAAATGAATAACTAAATGGAGATTTAGATAAGGACTCCTTTTAACCGATAAAAAGAATGGAAATAGCGTTACGTTGGATACCCCCCTCCCCCTCACTCGCTTTGTTACCCAGCGAAAGACTAACGAGGATTGAGCAATTAAATGATGGCTGAAAATCCACCATAATTTGCCGAACCCAAGTCAATTGACTGATAATAGAAACAGAATTGCTGTTGTAAGGGCTTTGCGCTCACTGGTCCTTGCAAACGCTTGCCGGTGAGTATTGGCACAAAAAAATGCCATCGACACATTTAAAAAAGGCCTATATATATATTTAAATAACATATAAGTCACAAAAAAGAAAGATACATATTAATTTTCACTATAAACTGCAGCGATATACCAATAGAAAAATATAAAGAAAAGAAATCTCTTTTTTATAGGATAAGGTGACATCTATCCTCGTTTGCAAATCAAAATGCAGATGCATTGTTAGCCGTGAGGACTAAAATGGAATGCCTCTTTTCCAGTAAAAAGGGTCTCCGGTTCTCTACACTCACCATACGAAAACACAGCAGCATTAAGCTGCTATTATTACACTGGTATTCTGTGAGAGCGTGGTCCTTCCTCGGTCGAGCCGACCTATTCTTGCTACAACTATACAATTAATATAACTGCAGCGTGGTTCTACCACGTAAAAATGGTTTTTAAGTTATATTTTTAGTTATAAACCCTTATTCTATAAAAAAAAACTTTTTCAAATTTCGAAAAATGCTCAGTATTGATTAACTAAATCAATAAGTGATAAGCATTTTCTTATCACTTATTCATGTAGCTTGAAAGGAAATTAAAAAAAAACATTTCTTGATGAATAAAGTCAGAGAAGTCTTGTTTCCTCACCTAATTACTTACAGTCACGACAAAAACGTGCACATTCGCGTGTTTTGAAAACAGGCTTCTTGATTCAGAAGAAAATGTTTGTGTAACAATTTACAGACTCACATCAACTCATTTTTATGTACAGTGGACCCCCGGTTATCCGACAAACATTTTGCATGGCAGTGTCGGACTATCGAATTTGTCGGATTGTAGAGTACTGCCTAAGACCCCCTATAGTCCGGATTTTTTTATAAAAGAGTACCTTGTAATCCGACAAATTCCAGATCCAATGATAAGATTCTATATGTTATATATATGTACTATCTTCATCACATGTAGTCAAATTCAAACTAAGCAATCAGAATCAAAACAATACCATACGCATCGAGCACAATAGTGGTGGTGCGTACAAGTTATAACTTGTTCAATCATGCATTTGCGAAGATTGTAAAAAAATATCTAATAATAAATAATAGACCATGTCGGATTACAGGGGGTGTCGGATTAGACAGGGGCCGGATTACCGGGGGTCCATTGTAATACAGTATGCTTAATTATTTTTCTTTAAATGTAAACCATATCACATACTAGAAGTCTTTGTCCGTATCTTGAAAAATGTTTAATTTAAAATTCTATTTTTAAGATTTGTTGTCAAGAGTAGTAACCGCTTAAATTCTGATGATAAGTAATGGGTTAGCAATGTCAATGCGTGAGTAAAACTGGAATCCATCTAACCGAAGAAGGGTGGAGAGAACAGATCTGTTTTAAGCAACCAATAGAATTACATTATTTACTCATCTCTTTTTCGTTTAATTTCAGTGGACTTCTTATTATCAGGTAAGTTCCTTAGTTATTTAATTTTTAAAAAGTTTAAAGAAATGATAAAAAGAACCTCACCCAAATCATCAATAAAATTTCTGAAAATTGGATGATCGAAATTTATTTCCGTATATAAAAAAAATAAAAATATTAAAGTTTAATTAAAGTTAGAGCCTATATACGTCCCGCTGCTGGCCACAGGCCTCCTCTCATTTCTGAGAGGGTTTTAGGATAAGGAAATGTCCGCCGCGCTGGCCCAATGGGTGCTGGCAACTTCACATGTCTTCAAAATATTTTTTTCTTATTTCTCAGACATGCAGGTTTCCTCACGATGTTCTCCTTCACCATCGAGCACGTGGTTAATCAGCACTTAAAATTGCAATTAACAATTTCATTGGTGCCAACGGGGTCGAACCCGGGTTGCTCGCGTACTATGAAACTTACAGTAAGCGCTAACCATCTGAGCTACCACGGCTAGAAAACGTACCCGCCTTAGACGACTTAAAAATGTACCCGCCTGATATTTCGCACCTAATATTTTTATGTAGGTGTACATACAGACTTTAATATCCCGTTTAACGAACTATAGTCATAACCTAAAAATATACATTCCAAAGTATGTTTAGCAAAGTAATTTAAAAAATGGGCCATGTAGTGGCGATGTAAGAATATCCACTACTCCATATCATTCCGTGGGTGTCGTAAGACGCGACAGCGGAAAACGGAATCAGGAGATGGGCAGCAATGTCTTCCTAATAATCACTAAAAATAAAAAATAAACTGCGGTTGCCAACCGGCTTGCTAAGCGTGGCAACTATGACAAATATCTCCCCTATGAGGCAATCTATGGAGGCCCATGTTCAGCAGGGGACTTTAATAGACTGTAATGGTAGCGGTAACTCATATTATAGACAATTAAATTTTCTTAGTACAAAGACACCCTGTGTTGCAACCACCAGGATAGGGTCTTGGCATCCTACGTATAAAATACCATTGTAGAACCATATCAATACGCAGTGGAACGGCAAAGTAAGTAACCTCCCCTTTACTTAGCGCTTTGAAAGCCGAATTTAAAGTTTTTTTTATGAAATATGGGTGACAAACGAGCACACAGTCCACTTGATTGTAAGTGGATGCTGTGGCCCATAGACATCTACATTTATTCTCGATGAAGTATCAAAATGCAGATGCCTTATCACCTCTGTGGACTAAGATGGAATGCCTCGTTTCCAGTAAAAAGGATATCCGGTTCTCTACACTCACCATATGAAACACAGCAGCATTGAGCTGCTATATTACGCTGGTATTCTGTGAGAGCGTGGTGCCATCCCGGTCAACCCGACCCATTCGTGCTACAGCCATAATATAGCTGCAGCGTGGCTCTACCACGTATGTCCTATCCAGGAAGTAGCTCGTTTTGGGCGCTGAGTGCGTAGGCCTGTTATTGTGGTAAAGCAGATGCCCGCGGAGCCCCGTGTTCCCATGAGCTCCGTATTCAGTCGCTTGTTTGCTCACAGCAGTGAACACTTTTAGCAAGTATTTGTCTTTTTTTTATAGAATAAGGGTGACAAACGAGCACACCATCAGGTGGACTGTGTGCTCGTTTGTCACCCTTATCCTATAAAAAAAAAAAAAAAAAAAAACACAGTCCACCTAATGGTAAGTGGTTGCTGCAGCCCATAGACATCTACATCTATCCTCGATTACAAATCAAAATGCAGATGCGTTGTCACCCGTGAGGACTAAGATGGAATGCCTCATTTCCAGTAAAAAGGGTCTCCGGTTCTCTATACTCACCATACGAAACACAGCAGCGTTAAGCTGCTGTTTTACGCTGGTATTCTGTGAGAGCGTGGTCCTTTCCCGATCGAGCCGACCCATTCGTGCTACAACTATACTACTAATATAGCTGCAGCATGGCACTACCACGTGCAAAATTTTATTATTTGACATCAGATACCCTGTCAAAGTAAAAAGAAAACTAGCAATTACAACTTTCTTTACTTACAACTTCTTTGCCTAGTTCTACTGCCTAAGCGTGCAAATGTAACGTTGCGTTGCCCACTATGGCACCCAATACAGCAAATCGAGGATCTTGCGGTCCATACCTCGTGTATCTTCATTATTCCATCCATCCATCCATTACAGCTTATAAAAGTCCACCGCTGAATATAGACCTCACCCAAAGATTACCTCATATAGGATTTTTCCACAGTTGCCACGCTTGGCAGGCGTGTTGGCAACTCAATTTTTTTATTATTTCGGGCTGTTATCAGGAAGATGTTACTGCCCATCTCCTGTTCAGTTCCTCTGTTGCCTCCTACGACACCCACGGGACGATATGCGTTAGTAGATATTCTCACACCAGCACTACACAGCTTCGCTGTTATCATTTCGAAATATATATGTTTACTTATAAATTTATATTGAAATTAATAGACTATAAATTTTACAATCCAAAATCATTAACATAAGCATCTTAAACAGCATTGTATGCAACTTCCAATTAAAACTAATTGGGGCTTAGATGTTATACTCGTATCACACGAGTAAATAAATCGTACCGTATCGTATTTAGCACAGGGGTGACAGTTTAAAAGAAATTTGTGCTGCAAACAGTAAGTATATTTTAAAGCAATAAATCCAAAATATTTTAAAAATTTTAAATTTAAGGGGATTTTATCATTAATGAGTATATAATCTATATTAAATTTGATTATTTGATAATCCACCTTATTAAATTTTATTGTACATTTCTTTTAATGAAACTTGGATATTATAAGAAGTAAATATTGTACTGTTTATCTCCAACTTATGAACTAACGGAAACTATTATTATAATATTTAACAGTGACCTAATTAAAACGTCACGTATTTAAGCACTTACCTTTACTTGACCTATTTTCAAAAACCTCCAAATCAAAAGAATCGCTCTTATATTCGGGATTCGAAAATCTGAACGTAAAGTCGTTCCAGTCGAAGCTAATAGCGTGACTTGTGAGCAATCGCGTCAGAGGACCCTGGTTTGATCTCGCGTGTCTTGTTTTTAACGGCTCTATCGTAAGCACATCGAACAATCTTACAGTCTTGTGTTGCTTTATACTTGTATACAACTTTCTTCCTAGATTTTCTATACACGTGGCATTATCACTGCAGTTCAGCTCGACCACCTCCGCCCCAACTTGCCCGAGTAATACAAAAACGACGAAGAAAATTAAAGCAGTCATTTTGATCACTTTATCGTCCTTATCACCAACACTATGTCACGGGTCGTCACCAATCCATTTGTGGGTCACGTCTCCTAGTTCCGTACCACCTGCATCGGTGGTTTATTCGTCTATGAGACCCCGTTTGGCCTGCTGATGATTTTTATCCACCGTCACGCTGCACTGGTCTTAGCGGATCGTGTGTGCAATATTTTTTCAATGCATCGGCGTGTGCATGTATTCCTATTTATTTATCAGTACACCACATTTCTTTCCACCATATATGAACGTGTTAAAGAACTCTTTATAAATGGTAATGCATAAGGTGCATTATTGCTGAATTGACATGGAAACGTGTGCTGAAAAAAAATGTTCGATCCGCGTTACGCATTATACGGTTTCGTATCATACGTTTGGTGAAATGATATTTTACTTTCGAAGGTACAGACAACATACACAATTTAAAAAATAAATATTATATTAATATATAATACGATGTTCCGTGGACCGCAACATTGTGTTCCCATTTCATCACCACACGATGATACGCTCACGTAGATTCTTCTATTGGCCGTTAACGGATCTCGCATGTTTTTTAGTTTTTTCTTTGCTGTATTTTTCCTATTAAAATGTAGCTGGACTTGTAGAAAAAAAATTACAGATCAATTTTTAAAACTTTGCTACATCGTATTTTGCCACGCCGAAAGTTTAGGGAAAAATATATTTTTTTTAATGTGATACATGCCAGTTACAATTTAGTATTGAAATACAATTATTTAAAAGTAAAAATACTATATATCCATATTTATTATTTTATCAATTTTAATCCAATTTTAAGTTTCCTCCATATTTCATACGAACTAAATTGAGGTATTGTGTTTACGTGAAGAGGATAGTTTCGGTTTAGGTGCAGCGCAGGGTCGATAATAACAGGTGAATGAATTTTACATTTATCGGTATGAAAGTCAAAAACGAGGCTTTAGTCGAGGTTTGGGGGTAGTGGTAACTCTAGTGGCTGTTTAAATATTTACCAATACCTACCAAAGTGGAGCCATAGAGAAGCGCAAAGAAAGTTGTAATTGCTAGTTTTCTTTTTACTTTGACAGGGTATCTGATGTCAAATAATAAAATTTTGCACGTGGTAATACCATGCTGCAGCTATATTAGTAGTATAGTTGTAGCACGAATGGGTCGACTCGATCGGGAAAGGACCACGCTCTCACAGAATACCAGCGTAAAACAGCAGATTAACGCTGCTGTGTTTCGTATGGTGAGTATAGAGAACCGGAGACCCTTTTTACTGGAAATGAGGCATTCCATCTTAGTCCTCACGGGTGACAACGCATCTGCATTTTGATTTGTAATCGAGAATAGATGTAGATGTCTATGGGCTGCAGCAACCACTTACCATCAGGTGGACTGTGTGCTCGTTTGTCACCCTTATTCTATAAAAAAAAGACAAATACTTGCTAAAAGTGTTCACTGCTGTGAGCAAACAAGCGACTGAACACGGAACTCACGGGAACACGGGGCTCCGCGGGCATCTGCTTTAACACAATAACAGGTCAACGCACTCAGCGCTCAAAACGAGCAACTTCCTGGATAGTACATACGTGGTAGAGCCACGCTGCAGCTATATTATGGCTGTAGCACGAATGGGTTGGCTTGACGGGGGTAGGATCACTCTCACAGAATACCAGCGTAAAATAGCAGCTTAAGACTGCTGTGTTTCGTATGTTGAGTGTAGAGAGCCGGAAACCCTTTTTACTGGAAACGAGTCATTCCGTATACGTCTTCAGGTGTGACAACGCATCTTCATTTTGATTCTTAATCAAGAATAAATGTAGATGTCTATTGGCCACAGCACCCACTTATCATCAAGTAGACTGTGTGCTCGTTTGTCACCCTTATTCTATAAAAAAAAGTTTTTGGTTCATTCTCCTTACAACCCTAATGAGCGTGTGACTTCTTTTTATTCTTAAAAATAAATTCTTCTGAAAGGGATACAGTTTTCTTTGCCGGAACATGCACTAACGACGATCGAGCAGGCCGTAAAATAAATTTTATTATTATTATTATAAAAACGTAACCTCAATACTAGGACTTTCTCCTGTATCGTGGGGGCAGTTAAAGCAAATTGTAAGGCGGCCATTTGGAGTGACAACCTGGTAAGACATCTAGGAAGTAGTTCAGTAATTCAGGTAGTTCAGGACCGTGTTTTGTGGCATTTCTTGGGGAATGCCTTAGTTCAGCGCTGGACTTGTGAATGGCTGTAACCATGATGATGATAAAATCCTAAAAAAAAACTGAAAAATTATACGTACGGACACAACATAATTTCCTATATTAATGAACTTACATCTCTCATTACAATCGTCAGCAATTGTCTTACCTCTCATTGAATCCAACTGAATCCAAAATTTTAAATTATTATGAATATAATAATTTTAAACTTTAGGTAGCCGTAGTAAACTATGACATTTGGATGTCGAACACCTCAGTCCTCCCGTGACCATGGTTGCTGTAAAGTACTCGAAATGTCGGGAATATAAAATAAGTTAATAAACGCATCAGTGACAGAGTCAGCAACAGCGCTGGGATCATCCGGCGAGAAGCAAACCCGCCCCCATGGGTAGGATTCAAAGAAAAACCGCATTCCGTCCCAATCCGCCGACCTGTAATGCCAAACGGGGCGGCCACCTGTAGAACGCAACCGCGAGGGGAGCGTGAGTGGCACCACACTCCGGATCAGAAAATGGTCCGAAGAGCCGAGAGGGGCATATACGGAAACCTGATATCCGTCCGGTTGAGAGGTCAGCAGAAGGTCCAACAGGGAAGGTGTATGATCCTCCACATCTGGAATCCGCGTAAGCGAAATAACCAGTTATGTCAGACCATGTGCCAAGGCAAAATGATAAACAGATCGTCCCGCATGATCGGTTAAACGTGAACCGAGCCATTCGGCGTGGTGGGCGTTAAAATCGCCAAGTATCACGATCTCTACGGATGGAATCTGTTGTAGCAAGAAATCTGTAGCCATTTGGACGTGGTCGATGAGTCGGTCTGTGTCGTCATTACCGCTATGGGACCTATATAGGCACCCGTAGACGCGGGGATGGTCATCACTGTCTACGCGCAGCCAAAGGATGAACAGGTCCGTACCTTCAAGACTGCCGAGGCGTCGAGAACAGATATCCTATCTGACGTATACGCGAACTCCAGCCCGGGGCACAAAGAAGTGTTCTAATTTGTACCCCGGTAGGACAGGTACGAAATATCAGCCGGAGAGCGCTCCTACGTCTCGGTCAAAAAGAGGAAGGCCGGCTTCGCCGTCTCTAGATAGTAGTGGACGGCGTTAAGTTTCGAGTGAAGTCCCCTGATGTTGCAGAAGTCCACGGATAGCGTGGCAGGGGTTGCCATAGTTTTATCGCTCTGTTTGCCCCGTGCAGTGTTAGTATAGAGCGGGATTTTTGCCCCCCCCCCCCTCCCGAATACGCGGAGCAGCCTGAGCACTCACGCTCAGGAAGAAGATGGTAGCTTGACCGTGGATGCTCAGTGAGGGATTCTCCATTACCAGGGGTGCTGGTACCCACCTGGGGTAGTCCTTTATTTTTAAATTCCGCTACCATGTTATGTCCTCCGGCCACCTGCACTAACCAAGCGAAACGCAGAAGCAAATTGAGGTCGTGGTATAGCCCCGGTTCTAGCCGGCCCATCCATGCTACAGCAGAAGCTGCAACGTGGCTCTACCACTGTTAAAATCTGAATGGCAGCCAAATTATTCCAGTCTGGATGTTAGTTCAAGAGCAATTTTTTTTTACTATTCCAAGCCAGCGCTTGACTTCTATTCCGCCTGCTGGGTAAGTGGAGATGCAGCCTAAGATGGTAAAGCGCACTGAATTATCAAAAGCCTCTTCACATTTCAATTTATGTATTAAAAACGTCTCCACGGAGAAAGGTACCTGTTGCGGTTAAAAACTTTTTATAATGAATTAAGGAAAAAAACAAATAAAGTACGAGGGATTTTTTTTAAATACTCTTCATATACTAAAGAACTATCCGGATAGTGGGTTAGTTGAAATATTTAAAAAGTTAATACACTTCTTCTTACACACATATTATAATTATATTTATTAATAAAACTGCTAGAGTAATTAAAACATTACTTGTTTTATGTAATACTAAAGTTGAATTATTGTTTTCTTTAATATTTACATTTTAAGTAAAATTCTAATTCTATATTTATATAAAAAACTCTGGTGACAAACGAATTTACAGTCCAACTGGTGGTAAGTGGTTACTTCAGTCCATGGACTCCTGCAACCAACTTCAAAGAAAGAAGGCTACAGATGCGTTGTCACTTCTGAGGACCAAGATGGAATGCCTCACAGCCTGTAATCATTCTGGCTCTCTATACATTTTACCCACTGCTACTTGATGGCAGAAATAGGTAAGAGAGTGGTACCTACCAAGACAGACTCCTAAACAGAAAAGGAGCCCTACCATCTCATAAAATATTTTTACTTATATTAATAAAACTCTCAAATCATCGGGATAGTTACATATGCCTACCGACATTCACATACCATGAGGAAGTCACCTACCATACAGCACCGCCTGCTAAGCAAATAACAGCACGTCTTTAAAGACATGACTCAATTTAGTTACGTGACTTAAGAATATTCAACATAGTATAAAAACCAAAGTTGAATTGTTAAGATAGCCCAGTAGTAATTAAGTTACTTTGTAAGTTAGGTAGTCCATTATTCCTGTGTACTCACTTTGTCACAGTAGTTAATTTAACTTGTAAGTTAGAAAATAAAAGTAATATAGGAAAAAGTCTTCATCTCCTTCCACTTTAACCCTCCCTAAGCTGCCGCAAACGTAAGTGGCTATAATAAAATATGTATAGAGTACTTAAGATATACAAACCAACAAACGTGGAATTCAGAAATTGAAAGAGAGAAAAAAGCTAAGTTAATTTCGCCTTCGTTTATTAAAATAAGAATAGACAATTATATTTATTCAGGTTTACATATTATATTGACAAGCTAATTGTTCCCCGGGATTTAATCCGCGTAGAATTTATTACGATTGGTTTTCATCGGTTTTACTTTTTTTGCACGGAACCATAATATTTTTTCTAAATAAAAGTAGCCTAAATATCTCCTTATAACATCAGCTATCTGCCAGTGGGAGTCCCGTCAAAATCGGTCCCGCCGTCTCAGAGATTAGCCGGGACAAGACAGACAGACAGACAAAAAAATTAAACACCGTTTTTTTGCTATATGTTCCATATATACTTCCATATATATTCAGTAAAAAGTTGTTACTTTGACATTACAAACAGACACCAATTTTTTTTATTGAATTGACATTACATTTATTTACATGACATAATATACAATATTTTATTATATACATTATTAAAAACTATAATAAAAATAATAAAAAAAAAATTATTTGTATAGATTTATTGCCGGTGTAAAAATATCCTGTACCCATATCGTTCCTTAGGCGTCATAAGAGGCGACGTAGGAAAACTGAAACAGGAGATGCCCATTTCTTGTTTTAACAGCATCTTCGCGAAAACAACCCGAAATTATGCAAAAACTGCGGTTAACTATGGCAAAATCCCTTATAAGAGGCAATTTATGTGGGACGACTATGTTCAACAGAGTTCTTCTATAGGTTGTTATGGATAGATCGCTATATCTATATTATAATATATTATAACAAAAAAAAAGTATATAGATTGTTTTACCAACACTACCGAATCGTAATAAGGTAAAACTATGAACTGAACCGATCTTGATTATCCGGCTCATAACACGCAACGTTCGCTTACTATTAGCGACAGTTTTTAATGTAACTTAACCGTCGCATTTGATGTTCAAGTCACTGTTAATATAGATAGAAAAATGTCAGTTATAAATAAACCTATAGAGAGGAAAAGGGAAGCTAATATTGCTTTTCTAATAACATATACGATATGATCAACCGAAGAAGTAACGTGTTTTGTAAATAACTGCGTTCATCATCATCATCATCATTACAGCCTTTCAGAAGTCCACTGCTGCACATAGGCTTTCCTAAGGAAAGCCGCAAACCATGTTCCAGAGCTATCTACGTACTTTGTACGTGGTAGAGCCATGCTGCAGCTATATTAGTAGTATAGTTGTAGCACGAATGGGTCGGCTCGATCGGGGAAGGACCACGCTCTCACAGAATACCAGCGTAAAATAGCAGCTTAACACTGCTGTGTTTCGTATGGTGAGTGTAGAGAACCGGAGACCCTTTTCACTGGAAAAGAGGCATTCCATCTTAGTCCTCACGGGTGACAACGCATCTGCATTTTGATTCTTATTGAAGATAGATGTAGATGTCTATGGGTCACAGCAACCACTTACCATCAGGTGGACTGTGCTCGTTTGTCACGCTATCCTATAAAAAAATCTACATCTCTTATCAGTTCGTCACTCCATCTAGCGGGAGGCCACCGTAAACTTCGTAACAGTGCAAATTCGACACATATTTGAAAATAACATCTCTCATGCAAATCTCAGTGCAATTGCCACATATTTGATAATTACATCATCATTAATTTAGCTTTATAGTTAGAGCATTATAGTGACTTTAATTTAAAATTAGAATTTCGCCAAATTAAAGTTAATATATATGTATATATGTTACCGGAAAAATATAAAACCTAGGAAATGTATACAATTCCTAGGAAATGTGTACAATTCCGAAGCTATTTAGGAAATGTATAAAATATTGTTTCAAAGATTATTTAATACACACATGTCCTGGGAAATGTACCTCTTACGACACCCACGGGATAATATGGGGTAGTGGATATTCTTACCACGTAATGGTCCTAAATGGTTTGACCGATTTTGATGTAATTTAATGGGGTATGAGGTAACCTGGATACTGGTACTGGTTGTAGTTGAACCCTGTCGGTGGCGCTGTTATCGAGATCCAGAAAACACTCGTGCGTAGCCGGGGCGGATTGCTAGTTTTTAATAAATTAGTACTTGTTATAATTTCATTGGGCCCTGCAATATGCTTTATCAACGAAATTCAAAAAACTATTCATAAATTCATAATTACATACTATTTTGTCTAGTCTATTTAACAGAACAATTTATATTGAAAGTTTAAGGCAGTTGATATAAGGCAGCAGATAATTATAAATTTACTTAAATATTTTCTAACAGGTATGTGAAGTTTTGGAGTTTTTCCTTAAGAATCACTTTTCATATTTATATAAGCCCGGGGTATGAAAATTTATGGGGAGTAAAATCAAACGTTACGTCATACGTTACGTTATGTATTCATGTTTCCATGACTACGTAATGTCGTGCGCAAATTATCTTGCGCAGCCCCAGCACATAGTAATTTTGGCTGTACTACTTTATATAAACCAATAACAACTGTCAACCAACTATCAACTTGCGGAGTTTTGATATTAAATTTCATATATAATCGTTCGTAAGGAGTAAACTCCAGTCGTGCGGCGGAGCTGACACACACACTTTTTTTAATTTTGTTATCTGATGAAAGCGCACGATCTTTACGTTTTAGTTAAAATCGTATATTACTTATTTAATTTATTTAAAATTTACTTATATTATGTACTAAAGTTAATATTGTAAAGATTTATATATCTGGAATGACAAGGAATGCCATAATGATTTTTAATATTTATACGGATACTACACATTGAATAAAACTTATTTTAGAGTTAACTATGACATCGGGACGTCAAACACCTCTGTCCCGCTATGCGTGATTATGGGTGCTGTAAAGAACCCAAAACTTCGGGAATTAAAATAAATAAGAAAGTTAAATTAAACGCATATGTTAAATTATCCGTAAAATTAGTTCTATTCTAAGAATGCTATTTCGACAGCAACGATACTTGATTTATAGTTTTACAAATATCATAGCTACCCTCACTTAGGTAGCCCTATCAGAAGTGAACGAGAATACGGAAGTTTCATACAAGCATCTCACACTGCACGCACACAAACGCGTCCACCTAATGTGTTAGGTAAATAAAGTGTATTGTAAATAAAAAAACCTTTCTATATTTGGAAGTTTTATTGGCATAATATTCACTGGTGAACGTTCGTGAAATTTTGACCTCCCTTATATACCTTAAAATTGTCACTGCTGTTTCGGGATAAATTATGGAGGTCAAATCGAATCAAATTACCCCACCATTTAGTCGTATCTGAAGGAATTATCCTTAAGATATTTCAGTTCGCTAAAAGTACATCTAAATCAAAAAGCTGGTAGAGGCGGATACGTATCCAGAGAGGGATGCTGCCCCTTCTCCAGGGGACGTCCTAAAAACGTCCTACTTAATCCCGATGATCACTACCTACAATAGGTTGATCCCTTCCCCCTCCCCTCTACAGGAGAGGAAATCCGATCCATTAAGACGAATCCATTAAGACTGACACACACACACTCGTTTCATTCCGATAGTGGATAAAGTCGAGGTTCGTACCTCCTTCTGAGGGGCCTTTGAATCACATCGAGCCCCCCTAGCTCGAGGAGCCTCACTCCAAAAGCAGGCGCCGGGGTGCCTCGAGACTGCAGTGAGAATCGGTACACCCAATAGTTTGTAAGTCCTCGCTTACGAGTATATTTCAATGAAGCTGTGAAGGCCGCAGGGCCAACAGCATATACTTTCAGGAAAAAAAAAAATCGAATTGCATCCAGGTGCAGGATCGAGCTTTGTCATTAAATAAATAAGATCAAAACGCTTGGTATAAATTCATATTACAACAAATCCTAAAATAATTAAATTCCATGAAAAAACCTTTTTTATCCTTTAATATAAGTAAAAATAACCTAAGTTCTTCTAGTCTGAGTGTGATGAAACTAATTACTAAGATTTGACATACTGTAATAGAAAAATCTACAGATTATCTTTATGTTTATTACATGATTGTTTATTACATATTGAACAGAGTATAATCAGCCCCTGTGTCTTGCATTTGTGGACTATGAGAAAGCCTTTGACTCCATCGAAACTTGGGCTGTTCTGGATTCGTTGCAGCGGTGCAAAATTGACTGGCGGTACATCGAAGTGCTGAGATGTCTTTACAACACCAGTACGAGGTCCGTCCAAGTACAGGGCAGTCAAACAAAACCAATCTAGTTGTATCGCGGAATGAGACAGGGGGATGTTATATCCCCTAAACTGTTTATAAATGCACTGGAGGATGTTTTAGCTAGACAGGAAAGGACGCGGCATAACGTAAGCGGTTAGTACATCTCACATTTACGCTTTGCTGATGATATCGTCGTCATGGCAGAATCGCTGCAAGAACTTCAGGACATGCTGAACAGACTGAATGAATCCTCCCAATGTGTTGGTCTGTGTATGAATCTGAACAACACGAAAGCTATGTTCAACGATCACGTCATGCCAGTTCCAATTAATGTTGATGGTGAAATTCTCGAAGTTTTCCAGGAATATACCTACCTCGGGCAGATATTGCAACTAGGTAAGAATAACTTCGAGAAGGAAGCCGATCGGAGGATTCAGTTAGGCTGGGCAGCATTTAGAAAGCTCCGTCGGGTTTTCTCGTCGCCCATACCGCAAAGTCTGAAGACTAAAGTCTTCAACCAGTGCGTCCTGCCCGTACTCACTTACGGTGCCGAAACGTGGACACTGACGTTACGGCTACTCCACAAGCTCAAAGTCGCTCAGCGAGCGATGGAAAGAGCTATGCTCGGAGTTTCTCTGGTAGATAAAATTCGAAATGAAGAAATCCGCCGGAGAACCAAGATTACTGACATAGCCTTCTGTGTTTGTAAACTGAAGTGGCAATGGGCTGGCCACGTCTGTCGCAGAGGTGACAGCCAGTGGAGTAGACGTGTTATGGCCCCCTAACCAGATGGAGCGACGATCTGCGCAAGGTGGCTGGTAGAAACTGGATGCGTGTAGCCGGAGATGGGGCTAAGTTGCGCGCCTTGAGAGAGGCCTATGTCTAGCAGTGGACTGCCACAGTCTGATGATGATGATGATGACATGATTGATGAGCTCCTTCATATTACCACGTTTTTATTAAGTCACTTTCCTGTTTGTTTGTCGTTCAGGGGAGCATTTAATAATTGATTTTAAACTAACTTCCCGATCAGCTGGAAACTTGAAATTTTGAATAAAGCACAAATTTGGGTGATAATGCAGGAATATGATAAAAAAAGTGGCATTTTTTTTAAATAAAAAATTCACTTGTTTTATCTATAAACAAAGTTTTATCTGTTACCTTACGCGAATTTAAAACACTTGTAGTTATTTCTTCATTCCATTCGATTCGTAATTCCTGAAATTAAGTGAGTATATATATAGAAAATTAAACGATACAGTAAGGAAGCCTCCTAGCTTGGCCTTTTCCTGTTCTAAAATTAGAAGTAAAAGATATTGCAAATTATTCCTCAACAGGGAATTTTATGATATTTATAAAACGAGTTATAAACTTAAGGTTAATATTAGATTGAGCACTTATTTATCTAGTTTATCTTTAGTTACTTGTTTTAAAAGTGCTTTTCACCGTCATCCATAGATGCAAATCGTAATGCATAAAATCGATGTAAAGTTTAACTGCGCTCAGTATGCTTACAATCACTACAAAAAATTTAATTAATTTAGATGATCTTTTGAAATCATTTATATTATTTTTGGCATTTTATTATAAAAGTGTACTCTTTTGTACATTGAGTGTGATATAATATGATATATTATGATATAATGTGATGAATAAAAGCAGTCAATTTATCTACATTTTTTAAATAAAATACTAGTACGCTATTCATCATCATCGTCATCATTACACCCCTTCACAAGTCCACTGCTGAACATAGGCCGAAGTAATGCCACAAAGCATAGTCCTCAGCCACTTGCATTCATCGACTTCCTGCATATCTTAGTAGTTCGACACTCCATCTAGTGGGAAGTCGCCCTAAACTACACTTACCGGTAAAAAATTGCCACTCGAGAACCTTTCTTCCTCATCAGTTGTCGTTTCTTCGAGCTTTATGGCCGGCCCAATTCCACTTCAGCTTACAAATCCGTTTGGTTAAGTCGGTTACTCAGATTCTACCGCGGATATTCCCGTTTTCAAAGTCTATCGTGCAGAGAAACCCCGAGCATAGATCTCTCAATATCTCGCTGAGCGACTTTGAGCTTTCTCATACGGCCAGCAGTGTAGGACCACGTCTCCGATCCATATGTCATCACTGGTAACACGAACTGGTTGTATAATATTGTTTTCAAGTTTTGAGGTGTACCTGATGAGAAGATGTGTCTTAATGTCCCGAATGCTACTCAGCCGAGTTAAATCCGTCGAATTTGGCTTAACTAGTCGGACTATTTGTCCTAGGTAAACATACTCTTCGACAATTTCGAGCGTAGTGCTCCCAACAACTAGGATAGATGTGACATTGTCATAACACATGACCTATGTTTTGTTCATGTTTATCTAACGCTATTAACATTATTAACAACCCACCACTAGTTAACTTACTAAGAGTGGCTAAGTAATAAGTTTAAAATGCTTGTGTTAAGAGTGGTTTACAGCTGTAGTCAAATGGAGGATTCCAACCTTTTGTTTTTTTATTACATGGGGAAATGCCTACGCATACCCGCCTCGCGGGGACAAGGACGGGTTATGTCGGACTCGCACCCGACTAAAACCATGGGGTTTTGTTCCACCTTCGTCGCATATTGGCAGGGCAACGGGAACGCTTTCGCACACATCCGCAGCGCAGGCCGCCCGATGGCGGTAAGGCGCACTAGAACACATGGCGCGCCCTCCTCCGCGGCCTCCAACTTCACATGTGAAGGCCATGGGGCCAGGAAAACTAGCACTCAGAAGCACCAGCCTTCCTGACCCCAGCGGCGTATCTGGTCTATGGCCCGCCAACCAAGATTCGGCTGCTGAGGGTAGGGAGAGCGGCGCCTCGCAATACCGACACTCCTCTTTCTCCACAACTCCACCTCTGCTGCAGCAGTAGGGGCAGAGAACACCTCCTGCCACAGCCCACCGACACACATCCGAAGTGGGTTCGCCCACTCGAGGATACCTCGGGCCGGCCCCACGGGCCAGCCAAGGGTTCCTCTTGTTCACTGCGGTAACCAAGCCACGGCTACTAAGCCCCACCGCCACGACAAGGCGGGAACCCGTTCGGGAGGGGGGGTGGGTTCCAAACTACGACTCTGATATTGCAGTCCGCACCATTGTGCATAACTTTTAAATATTTCTAAGTTGGAGACGCTGAGTAATGGTGAGACTGAGACTGGCTAAGCTTAATCTAATTTCTCAAATACTAGACCAATTTTTTTATAGAATAAGTGTGACAAAAGAGCACATAGCCCACCTGATGGTAAGTGGATGATGTGGCTGATACACACTACATATATCCTTAATTAAGAATCAATATGCAGATGCGTTATCACCCCTTTTTTTTTTTTTTGCGGATGGAAAATCATCTAATGACGCCTTTCGCTGTGGGTGGAGCGGAAGGGAGGCCGACTTTACTGACTAAAACCATCCGTGTTCCTTCAGTGCCCTTACGTTCCGGAGCCGCGGTATCTCTTTCGAACAGCCCGCAGCCCTGGTAGGCGTCGGCCCTTGCGGCCCTTCACGCTGCTGACAGCTCTTTGAGGCGCGCGTGGAACAAAACGCGCCGTCGACACGGCCTGTCGTCGTTAGACGGACGGACGGCGAGCTACCCATTGCTCGCCGTCCACAGGTCCGCGCTCACGGTGGTCAGGCCACGACGTAGCCCCGACGCCCGGGGCGTTCTGCGGCGGCCGGGAAGGAAAGCTGCTGTTCTTCCTTCTCCCTGCTCCGCCACCTCCTTCAGCATCACTGCTTCGCAGAAGGTGGTGACGGCATCCCATTCCGTCTCGCTCCGGACCATGGCTTCGACCAGGGCCGGACGCGAGTTCGCCGCCGCCTATCGCCGCTACGAGTACACGGCGGTGCTCCGCCCAAGCAGGGCACACCTCCACGGTGTGCTCCACCGTCCTCCGGTCGATCCTCGCAGTGGAGCACCTGGCGCTCTCCCGCCTGATTCGGTGCAGGAACCTCCCGAACACACCGTGTCCGGTGAGGACCTGCGTCAGGCGGAAGGTGAGGACACGTGGCGTCTCAAGCCACTCCTCAAAGAGGGGTCTTATCGCCGCTAGTGGCGTGCCCAGCACGGGTTGCGACAGTCGCTCTCCATGTCGCCATGAGATCATGCCGGAAGTCTGTCCGCTGCGCGACAACTTGCCGCGGCAGCGGGTTTCCCGGCAGTGCCTCCGCGCGCCATTCGTGCAGGCGCGCGAGGACTATCGCCCAGATCCCATGGCGGCAATCCAGCAGGAGGCTCGCGCCTGCGAGATCGTGCGGTAGCCGCGAACCATCTTACGGCGCGTTATCACCCCTGAGGACTAAGATGGAATGCTTCGTTTCCAGTAAAAAGGGTCTCAGATTTTCTACACTCACCATACGAAACACAGCAGCATTTATTTACTATTTTACACTGGTACTCTGTGAGAGCGTAGTCCTCCCTGGTCGAGCCGACCCATTCGCGCTACAACCATCATATGCTGCAGGATATATCGTGTTAATGTAAATGAGATGTAAATAGGAAAATAAGCAATAAAAGAAATTCAGGAACAACATCGCGACACGCAGTGCGTACATATATTCGTGTATAATTGATTTCCTTGCTGAAACATTACATAATTCAACAGACAAGGTTATTAACGATTTTTTGTTAATATTTGACAAACTATTACGTTTACAGTTTCAGCAATATTGAGTATTAGTATTATAGGTAGATAATCATATTACATTTCTACATTTTTTATATTTCGTTATAAAACCCCCCACACCAGGATATACTCCTGTATTGTGGAGAAAGTTTACATTCATAAATTGTACAAAGACAAGCATCCAGACCCGGAACAATTATTTGTAGGCCATACAAATACCTGTTCCGTGCGGGATTCAAACCCGCGGCTCTCAGCGCCGTAACTCATTGCTAAGGCACTACGCCGCGGAGCCGTTAAGAAATATTAATTTCAATGTATTTTTAGAGGTTCCTATAATTTTAAAAGTTTCAATATTGTGCAATCTATAAGTATGAAACCGAACAGAAAACCTTCTAAGGCGATTTCATATGGGTCTCAGATTTTGTCTTATTTTGGCTCTATGGTATGAGCTTACAACTTCCATTGTAAATTTTTTTCTTATCAAAAGTCAACAAGCGGACCGGAAATTTATAAATATTATGATCAAAGTCCCGAAAGACGGTCCTCGTGAAATTTTGTCTGCTTTGCCAGTAGCAGCAAGCGGTTTGTATAACCTTATATTTTCTAACTTAAAAATAACCCATATTTTGTTTTTTTTTTTCTTCTTCTCTAGCTATTATATTTTAGTTTTCATTTTAATTAAAATACTTATTACACTATTTGTCATGAGATTTTCTATGTAATGGAACAAATAGTCTCATAAATCGTAACTTTGTAATATGTATGATTTAAAGCCTAACTTGTATTTTATTTTAAATTGTGTACTCTACAGTTAAACGATGTCTTTAACGGTAGTAGGTACAAATAAAATTACATATAAAACGAGCAACAAGTGAAACATAGATTTAATGCAATGGATATGTTACTCCATGTTCAAAGAGCCGAAGAGCTAGCGGTTTTTATTTATTACTTTCACTGATTAAGAAAGCAATGTTCTAATTTTTTAACAAACGTTCTTGAAGAATAAATTTTTATTTCTTGAGTAAGTTCATTTATCGTTTTTTTTCCGTCTATTTATCGTTATAAATAGTTCATAGACATCGTCGAAAATGCTTAAAATATCTTTCTCTTGATAAAACTTAAACTGCAGAAACAGAAACAGAAACAGAAACTTTTTATTCAATATAGATTATAAATAATACTTATTGAAAGTCACTTTTGTCTAATTACCACTGGTTCGAAAAAACCTCTGTCCTGGGAAGAACCAGCAAGAAACCCAGCGGGACTTTTTTTAAAATAACAGCTTACAATCATGTATATTACACAATTAACCACACAAAACAAATTAGAAACAGCCTGGCAGCGAACACCTCATTCCCAGGGTTATTATCATCCATAAATTCCTTAACATTATAATAACCCTTTTATACAAACTATGTTTAATAAAGTTTTTGAATTTTGAGCAGGTCGAATTTTGTATATTTTCTGGGATTTTGTTGTAAAAGCCCAGGCCACATCCATATTTGATCATCTTGGTTTATCATATCGTAGTCGTGTGACGCAGACGTTTATCATGATCGCTAATTTGGGCGCAAAATTATATCTAATCAAATTATACGATGCTGTGATAACGTATCTGATACGGCCCGTTCCGCTCAAAACCTCGTATCTGATACACCTCGTATATAATAAACGTTCCGCAGTCGGTAGTATGGACTTATTTTGATACTGTATCACGATACGATATGTGATACGCCGCGTCTCAACTCTAGTCGGTTTTTCCAAAGTGCAAGTATTCAAAAGCTTGGACGTGGAACAGATACGAAGATCGGAGGATAATTTGTAGCGTACGACAGAGATAGGCTATTGTAATATTGTTTTGGGTTAATTTTAAAGTATAGGAATAAAATATGTGTCGAAGCGTGAGCACACTGGCGCCGCGTCCAGCAGCCATCAATAACTTTCGTTTGTTTACTTTAGTTTGCATGCAGTGCAGTTTTATTCGAAAATTGGAATCGTTAGGTAAATTGGAAACGTCAATTACCTAGTTAGCTTGGGTGAGGTTGCTGCAGAGTTGGCGCTCTGGTTCGATAGGTGGCGTTTAAATCAATAGTTGGTAGGTTGACAGTTTAGCTAACAGAATGAAGTTAACGATATCCGGCCGACGGCCAGGACGAACCGACCAATTCTTGTCTCGCCACCATACCGTTCACTAGTGTAGCTAGCCCCGAAACGAAGTTGCCGCGTTTCCAAAAGTAATCGGTCGACATCTTTGTAATCCTTTATCGGTTTGCTATTTTTGTGATTGGGATATTAAAGTACGCGTGTGAATAACCCAAAGACTGTTTTATTTCGGTAATCCGCCGTAGATTGCTCACGTGGTGATGAAAACCCCATGGACACTCCAACATATAAAAAATATCTGAATTTCTTGTTTCATTAAATACCTAAATAAGTTATTTAAAATCCTCATCGAGCTTATTTTTAATGAAGAATACAGCTAAAGCAAAAATACAGTTTTTATACGACCCACTATTGGGCACAGGCCTCCTTCCATTTATAAGAGAGTTTTGGTACAAGTGAGTGTATAAATAATATTTTATAGCATACTAGCTGGTACCCGGCGCATTACTGCACAGTAGAAATAATTGTGGTAAAAATCGTTTTAAATTTGGAACAGTTATATTGTTTAATTAGGAATGATAATTGAATTTGAATAATATATTAAAAGTTTCAAATAAATTTGTCGGTACGATACACGCGCTACCTTGTGTAAGTCAATATAACCTTCGCGCAAGTGCAAGCAATAAGTTGACAAAGTTTTAGCGCAATCTGATGAACGGTATAGCTGCGCATAGAATACGAACAAACAAAAAATATTTTTTATATATTAAGATAGTATGCGCATCTCATTTAAAATTGAAAATTTTCCGTAACTATCTTGCTTGGAAAGCGCATTGGCTTTCGCAGTACCAGTGTAACTCTCCGTCACCGGACTGATTATTTTTTAAAAGCCTGCTATGAAGATTATTACGCCGATTATAGAAAATTACTAGATGCTCTCCACTATTAAAATGAGATATCTAACAATATCGACAAATTATTTGCCGATACAAATCGTCATATCTTCACGGTATTGTATTTAATCTATGACTATTCGCTACGGTTGAACAGAATCGTATCGCGTTCGTGCGATCGTAATTGGAACCCTGACTTTGCTCAGAGTTTTTTCAATTACCACACGGAATACGTTGGAAGTTGTATACACATATCGTGTACAATTGAAATACATTTAGAAATCTGTTTCTTTTGCATGAGATTCATTAAATATAATTTTGTTATAGTATAAGGGCGACAAACCAGTTCACTGTATACCTGATGTTGTGGATGCTGTGCACAGAGACATCTACATTTACCCTCGATTAAGAATCAAATTACAGATGCGTTTTCCCTCCTGAGGACTAACAAGTAAAAAGGGTCCCCGATTCTCTACACTCACCATACGAAGCACAATAACATTAAGATGTTATTTTACGGTGGTATTCTGTGAGAGCGTGTTCCTTCCCCGGTCGAGCCGACCAATTCGTGCAGCATGCAGCATGGGTCTTTCACGTATATATTTTTAGTACGTTGTAACGGTAAAGACTTAAAAGCCCTTTAATTTGGTGACTTAAGAGAATCCATTAATTCATTTCATCGTAAGAGGCGGCTGTGTGAAATGCAAAAGATTTTTTTGTTTTCCATATATTTACTTCATTTTTATAAAAACTTTACCACCACGCCAGGATTTGCTACTGTAACGTCGAGGCAGCTTACATACATAAATTGCACAAGGAAAACATTCACACTCGGAACAATTACTCGCAGGCCGTGTAAATACTTGTTCCGTGCAGGATTCGAACCCCTCAGCGCTGTAACTCATTATTGAGCCACTGCGCTACGGAGCCGTCGATAGATAGATGGCGGTATAACAGTCTCGCCTACGTAAAACGTAAAATACCCAGAGCAGCGACAGACATACGTGGTATTTGATGATACGTGGTTTTCATACGTGGTAGAGCCATGCTGCATTTATTTTATAGTTGTAGCACGGATGGGTCGGCTCGACCGGAGAAGGTCCGGAAAGTATCCCGGAAAATGCTTCAGTTACATATCCTTTTTTATTAAGTATTTAATTTTTACGCCTACCAAGCTTGACATTTACAGTTAGGGCCACATTTAGCGATGGACTAGTAGCTAGGTAGTGGAGAAGAAGTTCTTCTGAATATAATTTCGTATTTCGACCGCTAAATAAATGACAACAAGAGCATACTTGTAGCTTACACTTTATTCACCTATATTCTGTCAAAGGAACCTCATTATGTAAAAGTGATAGATTTAAAAGTAGACAAATAACATTTTAAATATTGTAGTGTGTCAAGATGAATGCAAAACGAGATGTGAAAGTTGTTCTTACACTGATTTTATTTTAAAGGAATATACTTTATATAATTATATGATTAATATAAAAATGATGTATAAGCAGAAGTACGGAAGTTATACATGTGGGCGTAATTAACAAATAATATTGTTTCTAAGGCCCGTATTAATAAACGTTACTCAACGACGATCTCAAGTGCGTAATCATTTGATACGCCCTCATTACGAAATCAGCATCTCAAGATCGTTGCTAATTAATAAACACATAAAAACAGTATCTCAAAACGCTGTACTTAAGTATACTGAAAAATCCGGCACATACATCTGTGTGACTCATATAGATATAGAGCTCCTAAATAAATATGTCGATTATTATTTAATAGCTAAGAGAAAGAAATTGTCCTTGTAAGGTTTCCTTTACTAACGTTTCCGGGAATTCGATTTATTAATTCCGAGAGATCTTAAGAATTTCCACACATCAGTAGGTGAAAAGTAAGTTATTTTGTCATGAATTTAGCGCTGTTTAGCATTTCGTACCACCTGATTGCATCTGTTTCTTGGCAATTTGAAGTTAGACCAATTTTGTTCAGAGCGATATTTTTAAACTTCTGGAAAGCCCATTCTCGCCGTGCCAATTCCACCTGTACATCTTTAGTCATCCAGAAAGCAGGACTACACTTTACTCTTACATAATGTACAGGAGTTTCAAAAGTATTTCTTTTATATGGAATAAAGGTGACAACGAGCACACAGTCTACTAAATGGTAAGTGGATGCCGTGGCCCTTAGACACCAACATTTAAAAACACGAGTTCAAGTCCACTGCAGAATATAGGCCTCCCTCGTAGATTGTTTCATAGGGGATTTTGCCATAGTTGCCATGCTTGGTAAGCGGGTTGATAACCGCAAAAGCCGCCTCAAGTGAGATAAAATAATCCGCAGAAGGAGGAAATATTTATTCGTAGGCATATCGCGACCCCACCTATTATGCCGCACCGATATACTAAAACCATCTATTATGATTAGTACAAACTCAACATAATAGATGGTTTTAGGCAACTCTTAGATATTAAAATGAGAATAAAAGTATGAAATGCCTTTTCTTCATATTCGTGGATGATAATAACCCCTGGGAATGAGGCGTTCGCTACCAAGCTATTTCTAATTTGTTTTGTGTGGTTAATTGTGTAACATACATGATTGTAAGCTGTTATTTTTAAAAAAAGTCCCGCTGGGTTTCTTGCTGGTTCTTCCCAGGACAGAGGTTTTTTTTTCGAACCAGTGGTAATTAAACAAAAGAGTGACTTTCAATAAATATTATTTATAATCTATGTTGAATAAAACAGTTTCTGTTTCTGTTTCGTTACCACCAAGAACAAGAGAAGTTACTGCTAGCGGCACTAAATAAGTAAAAGAGTGGTACTTATTTGTATAAGTAACGGACTACTAGGTCGCTATCATTAACTCTACTAAAAGGTATATTATTGTACAGTTTACATAAAACAGGAATCATAGCAGTCATGTTGCCAATCTTATCGATTAAACGTGTTTATTGACTTTTCAAATACCCGTGAAAATAAATGAAAATGTGGATAACTAACGATTTTTTATATTTACGCGAAAACTACACAAAAATGAAATTAATTTTACAGATTCTATCACGTTTAATTTCACTTTTTAATTCCCAGCGTTTCGGGTACTTTACAGCACCCATGGTCACGGGGGGGACTAAGGTGTTTGACGTCCCAATGTCATAGTTAGCCCGACTACCTTCAGTTTTTGAATTTTAATTTTTGGTCCGATCTACGCAGAATGAGCTTACAGTATCTTGAAGTCTGGCAGTGGTATGCTTGGGTATGGGTTTAATTTTATTAATTATAGGATCCCAAGCAGATGGCAGCACCCATGCATCTTCTCTATTGAAATTACGATGTTTTTTTTTAAATTCAATAGCCTCGCGAATCATCCTTGGTAGGAATCGGTGTTCTTTGCGAAAATTTCTAGTCTATCAAATCTAATGTTAATGTTAAATATGTTCATAGAATGCAGAATTCCCGGAACGTCGGTGCTTCAAGTCAGCTATATGTTCTTTTACGCGGGTTTTTATAGATCTTTTTGTTTGTCCTATGTAAGAGAGACCACATTCACAATCCAGCTTGTACACTCCTGCCTCTTGTAGAGGGATATGTCACTTGACGAATGGTAAAAAATTACTAATTTTCTTCGGCGGCTTGTAGTAGGTTTTAATGGAAGCTCGTTTCAAGCTGTAGCCAATGTTATCTGTGACTCCTCTGACGTATGGTAGTACAGCAGGCACACGCTCCACCGTGATCGGCTTCACTCGGTCTCTATGACGTAGGCGCGGGACCCGAAGTTTGTTGTCTTGCAATACTTGCTTGACGTGCTGAAGCTCGGTGGCCAGATGTTTTCTGTCACAGTCCGTTGTGCTCTCTGAAACAAAGATTTTCCCACGGCAGCCAACTGTGATGGATGGTGGTGAGATTCACCGTTTAAATATCGGTTGGTATGGGTCTTTTCCTATACAAATATATAAAAAGTTAAATTAAACGCGATAGAATCCGTAAAATTAGTTACATTTAATGAGTAGTGTTCGTTTAAATATAAGAAATCATTATGTGAACCAGTACGGATTGGTAATAGCAAATACAATTCGCCGATTAGAAGATCTTAAGACCAAGCGCGCAAAATATATAACATCTTTAAATTTCTTGAAGAGATGCAGAGACCATAATCTCATTCCTATGTGTGTCAAAATATCAACAAAAGAGGACATTCGAGGAAGCGCTGAGATCTTAAATCAGGCAAGTAAAAAGTTGTTACGAACGGTGATTCAGCAAAAACGATTCGATCTACAATTCATAAATAATACCACAGACAATTTGTAGTTGTTGTGTGTGAGTTAAAGACAGTTTTAACGACATTTGATTTAAATAATTACATTGAAACTATAAACAAACGCGAAACATCGAAATATAATGAATGCAAAAATAAACAAATAGAAAATTACCAAAAAATAACGATCAAATCAAATGCCAAACATCAATGTCAACGTAGAAACGAAACGCAACTGCTGACCACAGACGCGAACAACAAGCAACGCACGGTCTATAATCTGTCAAAACATACACTGGCCAAATTGACAGTAAAAATATTATCGAAAGACATGAATTTTGTACTAACACCGCGAAGAATCCCGTACGAAGAAATTATCTGTAGTGTTGAGGATTGTCTGCTTAAGAATAAAATCGGTAAGGAGGATTTGGAGGCCATACGTTAAGATATTTTGTCCTTGTTACGTCGAAGTTCAGCGTCGAAACTAAATATCGCCAAAGACGAGTTTAAAGCGTTGTACAACTTACGCAACAGATCAGAGCTCACGATTCTCTGCACAGATAAAGGGAATGCTACGGTAATAGTGGACACGTCAGAGTATATATTCAAAATACAACAACTTTTATCGGGTGAAAGTACATACAAAAATGTCAAAACAGACCCTACAATTAATACGTTTAAAACAACTACCGATTTAATAAAGAAATACTCTAAAAATTAACTCTCGACGCGAATTCGATAATGCCATCATGTGAAAACCACCAAGGTTGTATGGGTTACCGAAAATACAAACCAAACGCTCCACTACGTCCCATAGTGAGCCAGATCAATTCACCAACTTATAAGTTGGCTCAACATTTGGAAAAAAATACTGTCACCAATGAGAGGACACACCAGAGCACACACAAAGGATTCATACCATTTTGTTAGTGAGATAAAAGACCTACATCTCGCTGACAATGAAACTATGGTCAGTTTAGATGTTCAGTCACTATTCAAATGTTTACCTATTGAAGACTGCATCTCAATTGTAACTAGGAAGCTAGGAGATAACAAAATGCCTACAAAATATGCAGTATTACTCAAACACTGCCTCACATCTGGCTATCCATTGTGGAAGGAAGAGTCCTACAAGCAAGTAGACGGTGTGGCCATGGGCTCACCTGTATAACCCGTAGTCGCCGACATATTCATGGAGGACTTTGAGGAGAAAGCCCTTACTGCTCCTGTAAATCCATGATTCTACAAGCGGTACGTAGAGGACAGTTTCACAATTTTACTATCTGACAAAGTAATTGCATCCTTAGATCATCTCAACTCCATAAACTCTAAAATACAATTCACAATGGAGTTAGAAACAAATAATTCTTTAGCTTTTCTAGATGTTTTAGCCATCCGAAATCCTGATAACACTATTGGTCACACTGTGTATAGGAAAAAGACCCATACCAACCGATATTTAAACGGTGAATCTCACCACCATCCATCACAGTTGGCTGCCGTGGGAAAATCTTTGTTTCAGAGAGCACAACGGACTGTGACAGAAAACATCTGGCCACCGAGCTTCAGCACGTCAAGCAAGTATTGCAAGACAACAAACTTCGGGTCCCGCGCCTACGTCATAGAGACCGAGTGAAGCCGATCACGGTGGAGCGTGTGCCTGCTGTACTACCATACGTCAGAGGAGTCACAGATAACATTGGCTACAGCTTGAAACGAGCTTCCATTAAAACCTACTACAAGCCGCCGAAGAAAATTAGTAATTTTTTACCATTCGTCAAGTGACATATCCCTCTACAAGAGGCAGGAGTGTACAAGCTGGATTGTGAATGTGGTCTCTCTTACATAGGACAAACAAAAGAACATATAGCTGACTTGAAGCACCGACATTCCCGGAATTCTGCAGTCTTTGAACATGTTCAAGATCGTCCCCGCCATTGCATTAGATTTGCTAGACCACTAATCCTCGCAAAAGAATACCGATTCCTACCAAGGATGATTCGCGAGGCTATTGAAATTAAAAAACATCCTAATTTCAATAGAGAAGATGGATGGGTGCTGCCATCTGCTTGAGATCCTATAATTAATAAAATTAAACCCAAACCCAAGCATATCACTTCAAGACTTCAAGATACTATAAGCTTATTCTGCGTAGATCGAACCAAAAATTTATATTCAAAAACTGAAGTTAACCGGACTAACTATGACATTGGACCTCAAACACCTCAGTCCCTTCCAGTGCTGTAAAGCACCCGAAACGTTGGGAGTTAAAAAGTTAAATTAACCTCGATAGAATCCGTAAAATTAGTTTCATTTAAATGTGGATAAAGAGAAAATTAATTTAATAATTACTAAAATTATATCTAACACTATAAAGAGTCCCATTACCACTCCAGCTGAAGTTGAAAAATATGTGTTTCTTGTACTTCCAGACAAGAACTAAATGGCAGATTCTATTAATTAGTTTTGCAGTCCGTATACATTGTGCTACTGTCGCTATAACAGTAAGCTTTAAAATGATTATTAAATTAATAGTAATCACGTAATTATCTGAATCAGAAGAGAGAACAGATTGCATTATCCGTTCCGACTCACGGATCCTATACGAGACATGTAAAAAGTTAGTAATTTATAAGAGCCGTAATGATAGTATCTACCTCTTTGCAAAAATAATAACATTGCTATTCATGTACCTCGTGCCTAAGTCTATGGGCCGTACGAAAACATAAAGTTTCATGATTATAGTAAACGGACATATGAAGATGTTATAGTAATTACGAATTGTCTATGGTAATGATTAAATTATAGTAAAATAAAATAAAAAAATAAAATAAATAAATATTCATGTACATACAAGTTCGTCCATATGTATCCATACTTATTACCTATCCATATATATTTATATTATATACGAACTTTAGGACGAACTTTAAATACATACGCACACAACGTAGGTGCGGTGATTGCCTCGTTGGTCTAGTGGTCTTTAGCACGACTACTGATCGCGAAGTTCTGAATTCGAATCCAGGATCGGGTCATAATCAGTTATTGGGTTTTTCCGTGAAGGAATTTCCATCAGTAGCCCGGAGTCGGCAAGTTAGCGGTGTTTCACCCCCGCCTCGGAAAGCACGATAAGCTGTTGGTCCTGCGGCTGATCTCTCTCCGGTCGTGTTGGATTGTCGACTCATCGGACTATTAGAATTAAGGAATAGAGAGTACACTTGTGCTTGCAAATTCGTGCACTTTGATATTGCCGGCACAGCTGGCGCGTCTCCTTGAGACATAATTAAAGTGCTATTTTTGTCTTTGATAGCAAACCAAAGTCAGCAAGTAATTTATTTGAATGAGATATTTGTAAAGTTTAATATAATCAAAACCAGAAATAACAACACACACCTACAGTATAGGTGTGTCAATTAATGTAAATAGTTCTTAGTTAAGCATTGGAGTTAAGAAACATGGAATAAAGAATGAGTAAATATTTCAAATATAAATGCTAATGGAAACATTTTTTAAAACACCAACAACCAGTGGATTTTGTGGAAGTAAGGGTGACGAACGAGTACGCAGTCTATCTAATAATAAGTGGCCGGTGAGGCCCATAGGCGCCTCCATCTTTCCTCGATTAAGAATCAATATTCAGATGCGTTGCCACCCCTGAGGACTAAGATTGAATACATCGTTTTCGGTGAAGAGGGTCTCCGGTTATCTACGCTCACTACACGAAACAACAGCACTATACTGCTATTTTATGCTGGTATTTTGTGCGAACCTTGGCCTCCTTTGCGTGCTTTAGGCGTAATACACTACAGTGTAGACCTACTGCGCTTTAAACAAGACATATAAAATACTTATAAACAAGTGTTCTTAAATTTCATCAGACATAAAAATATTTTGATGTCATTTCACTACATTCCAACATGATTCTGGACTGAATTGTTATCGATATTACTTTCAGCTGCCGCAAAAAATTCAAAAAAATGACAGTTGTCCATTGTTAGAATAAAAAAGTCAATAAAACTGTACACGGGCTTTCTATTGCGCCAATCTATTGCGTTATACTTTCACTGTTACGTCAGAAGTTTTTAGAAATATATATCTGTCCTTGTTTACCGAGTGTCATTTTAGTTTTTTAGAGTTATTTCAGACTTAGAATGTAAGCTTATAGACATTATGAAATATTTGTGCGCAACTGAGATAAATAAAATAGTTTTTTTTTGCAATATTATGATAAACAAAATTTTCTGCATGAAAAGCTCACGTAATAAGTTTGTGTGTACTCATACCACGGAAGCATTTACTTTGGATATTATTTTCTTTATATAGTATTTAATGTAATATGCCAAATAAGTAAGAAAATACGTTTATTTAGTAACATATTATATATAGCACTTTGCTTACAACAATAGCATGTTTTAAATTTGGTATATGGTTACCTACTAATTAGGTACCCAACTCAGCATAGTCTTAGTTCTGGAAGATTACTTCGACGCTGATCTTCCATGGGTGCTAATGAATATTTAACTAAAAATAATCTTAACAGTATTTATTATTATACAATGTTATGTATATGTAAACGTGATAACTGTACGTAACTGTACTGAACGTAATGCTGGTATAGTTGTAGCACGAATGGGTCGGCTCGACCGGGGAAGGACCACGCTCTCACAGAATACCAACGTAAAATAGCAGCTTGAGTAAAAATGTAAAATGCAGACAAATATTTAAACCATTACACATAATGTAGTGTATGTTATGAAAATCGTTTTGTTCAGAGAGCACAAGGGATCTGTGAGAGAAAACATCTGGCCGCCGAGCTTCAGTACCTCAAGCAAGTATTGCAATATCTTGCAAAACGATCTCAAATATGTGATATTACATTTTAAAAGATTAAAATATAAAAGACTTTGTGCATTCGTAGAAGTGTATAGAAGTGGCAGCAATAATGTTACCGTTACAGTTACAGCCTACTAAAGTCCACTGCTGAACATAGGCCTCCCCCATATCTTGCCTCATAGAGGGGATACTTGCCATAGTTGCCACGCATGGCAAGCGGGTTGTTTTAATTTTAGTCGTTATTAGGAAGACGCTGCTGCCTATCTCCTGATTTGTTTCCTTTGTCGCTTCTTATGACACCCAAAGGACGATATAAATAATAAATTTATTTATTTACCAGAAAACACTTAGCCAACATACAAAAAAGTTATGTGACTCCCACACTAGGCATGGCCTGTCTCGTGGGGGTCAAACAAAAGATTTTACAATATAACAAAGTGGCTATTTGTCGAAATTACGTAAAACAATTATGCATAGCAAAGCAAAAATTACTTAAAAGTTATAAAAATTACAGACATAACAAGCATATTCTAATTTAAAGGAGCGCGCGTGTGTGTGTGTGTGTGTGTGTGTGTGTGTGTGTGTGTGTGTGTGTGTGTGTGTGTGTGTGTGTGTGTGTGTGTGTGTGTGTGTGTGAGTGTGTGTGTGTTAATGTGTGTGTGTGTGAGAGAGTAATGCTAGCATGCCTATAACATAGATCTCTAAGAATTATAAGTAAAAGGGTGAGAATTTGCAATTGGGGATAAGTTTGAGTGGTAGCCCTACGATTAAATTCTTGGGATCGGACGGCAGGGCTGGCGCCATTGCTGTCCACTACCGTTTTAACACCTATTTAAGGGTCACCAATAGTTCTTTTGTTTTCTCATAGTCCCAAGTCAATAAATAGCTCATCATTTTTGTTTTAGCCTCGTAATGTTGGGATCGTTTTAAGCCGTATAAATTGACTAATTTGTTGTAGATGCGTGGGAATAGGAACAGTCTCAAATCTTAAACACTGTTTTATTTATTAAAGTATCAAATGTCGGTAGTTTCGAAGCTTCCCTGTGCATAAATGTAAAAACCCTAAGAAGATACAATCTACGGACACTTAAGACTTGAGCTTCTCTAAAGAGATCTGACGTATGATAGTGCCTTGGTTTGCCCATAGCTACCTTCAAAACTGCCCTCTGGGCCCTTTCCAGCACTATCAACGTAGAGGAGGCTATGCCACCCCACGCCAGTATGCAATAGCTAAGTATGGACTCACATAGTGCAAGGTAGACTGACTTTAAAATGCAGCCATCAGTAGAATCTCTCAATAGTTTCATTGTGTGTATCAGCTTATGGATCCTTGCTGATGTCGCCGATATATGACTTTTGAAGTTAAGGTTTTCATCTATTATGATGTCCAAATATTTAAGGGATCCGACTCTATTTATCTGGTCACAGTTACAATTTGGAGAGCTCACGGAGCCAAAACTACAGTTGTTATTGTGTGCTTTAAGGCTATTGAAAAGTGACGGTGGCGGTTATGGGGTAGTGGATATTCTTACACCGTCACTACACGGTCACGGGATGTCCTGTATATAGGAAAGTAATAAAGTTATAGTCTATATACAATTTGCTAGGTACAGTCCTCCTCTCATATCCAAGAGGGTTATAGACCATATGTCCACCGAACTACTCCAGTGCAGTTCAGAAATGCAGGTTACCTCATGAAGTCAGCACTTAACTGCTTGCGAGGATTCAACCCGGAGGATCAAAGGATCAAAATCGCATACTGTGAAATTTACAGCGAGTTCTTAGCTCCTGTAAATTTCACAGTATGCCTATCACAGATAGCTGTTGTATATATTGTGGTATAAACCAAAGTCTACGTAATCTAAGAATACGATTTCTCTCTGTCCATGCATGAAAACGCACCTATATATGTAAATACATTGAATCTTCTTTGAGAATGTAAAGCACTCAAGAAGATCCAATGTTAATGAGTTTTTACTCGTACGGATCTCACTGGCAATTTGTAATAGTATATTAATTGATCGTCTTATTTTTCGATGTTTTATCACTGTCCTAAAAGTAACTAGCTGAGAATATTTTTGCATTAAGTCCATCTTTTGCAACGAATTCTAAGTCTTTTGATACGAGTAATATACTACAGTACAATTCTTCTTGGTTCTCTTTAGCCCATAAAAGTCCAGCGGTCGCCTACATTTGGCGCTGTTCCCCGTCGTCGGTATTTTACGCCTGGCGTAAACGAAGTGGCTTAAATGCTATCTATCAGACCATTAGACCATTCTGGCATATCCTTTAGTCGCCTCTTACGATACTCATGGGTCTATTGGTGAGAATGGCGGATAATATCTAACTGTCTTCATTGAGAAATATTACTTTTATAAATATTTGTTTAAGGTTGATGTTTTTTTCTAATTAACAAACAGACATTCCCCCCGATGGTAGGTCGATACTAAGTGTGTGGATTTTAAGAATCAAAAGACAGATGAGTTGTCACCCTAAGGTTCTCGACACTCACCATACGAATCACAGACGCATTAAGCGGTTATTAAATGGTGTTATTTAGTGCAAGAGTGGTGCAGCCATGCTGCAACGTGGCTTTACCATATTTCAGTAAGGTACTCTAAAAGACTGAAGATTGGGAGCAGCAAAACCAATATGGCTCTATGCTAACTTAGCTCGTATTATTTCCGAAAGTCGAAGTACGCGTAAGTGGTGTCCACCTTCCCCAGGCGTCATCTGCCCCATCAACCGGTGTCAGGTATACCACACATGACAGCAGGTGACTTGCTGTAATCGACCCGGCCGTAAGTCGTGCTGAACTTTGGTTAGCTGCGAACTGTTTTGAGTATAAACACATGAATGATACACGGACTCAAAGACCTTCACGAACGCAGGCAATACCGCCCAGGTCGGTATTCGCTCACAACTGAACCCGAGCCTCTTTCCGGCACCGATATAACTCACAATAGCCCTCCCGGAGACACAGATTAAAGACGTGCAGCAAAAGCTTTCCCAAGACGGAGCCACAGTCTTTGATGAGCTAAGGCAGTACACCGTCGGTCCCCATAGAACGCTTGGACTTGGGCGGGCGTAAGCGGCGCGGAGGTCTGCTTTCCGAAGTGATCACCAACTGACAACACACGTGGTCATTACACGCGTCTCGCTATTACAGATTGAAAGACAGACGCGAAACATTCCGCACACGCCTGAATAACCTACTTGATTCTTGAACGTTTTTTATGACTCGATATATGTTGCGTTTGGGCTTCTTATATCTTACGTAATTTCAAATAGATTTATTATAAAACATATACTAGCAATGCAATTAACATTACTAATATTACCGTTAACCACTCCTGATAAGCTACATCTGCTAAGTAGTTCACGGCAGTAGTCGAATGGCGGATTCGAACCCACGAACTTTTGAGTGCGCGGTCCGCAACCTACCTAGGGTCTTCCTTTAATTCAATGTAATCCCTCCTCATAGGCTTCATAATTATCTTTTAATTTATACCGAAGCTCGATATCGAGAAAACGCCTCGTAATCACATTACCTAGCCTTTCATTTTAAACATGATACTTAAATATGATACCTCCACTTTCGCTTTGTATAGCATATTAAATCGAATGAGTGCTACTCTGTGTAATCGTTACTAGAATTATTCCTATTAGTTTTACCTCCACATCCTCTAAGAGTACAACGGTGTATTAATTAATTTACAACCGTATAAATGACAAGGCAAGGTAAGGCAGGTAACACAAGGCTTCGTCCGGGGTCTCAATTTGAAACTAATAACCCCAATAATTTATTAAAAGCAAAACATATGAAAATTGTCTTTATTGTAATTCCATCTCTATATAATACAATCTCTTCAATGTAATGGCAGCGTACTCGTAAGAATATCTACTGTCCCATATCATCCCGTGATTGTCATAAGAGGCTACAGAGGGAAACAGATCAGGATATCGGCAGCAGCGTGTTCCTAATAAAAGTAAAGTAAAGTAAAGTTACAGCCTATATACACATCCCACTGCTGGGCACAGGCCTCCTCTCATTTCTGAGAGGGTTTTAGGGCAAGGAAATGTCCGCCGCGCTGCCCCAATGCGTGTTACCGAACTTCACATGTCTTCGAAATATTTTTTATTTCTCAGACATGCAGGTTTCCTCACGATGTTTTCCTTCACCGCCGAGCACATGGTAAATCAGCACTTAAAATTGCAATTAACAATTTCATTGGTGCCGGCGGGGTTCGAACCCGGGTTGCACGCGTACTGTGTAACTTACAGCGAGCGATAACCATCTGAGCTACCACGGCTCCTAATAACGACTTAAAATAAAAAACTGCGATTGCCAACCCGCTTCCCAAGCGTGGCAACTATGGCAATATGCCTCCTTTGACGCCATCTATGGAGGAGGCCTATGTTTAGCAGTGGACTTTAATAGGCAGTAACGGCAACGCTGCGACTTCGGCTCCTTGCCAGTGCCTCCCGTTACGCTGACATACACCGGGAGATGCTGTTTGACAACAATGTCTACTATTAAAGCGTTACACAACTTTAACAACACGTCGCGCGCTAAAAATGGTGTAAGTACTAATACAAGTATTTAATATTTTCTCACTAAGTGTATAACAAGGATTTGATGTATCAATGAGGGCTAATAATTTTCTGCTCACCAGATGTCGCTAGTTGACACTGAGGTAAAGTTTTTTGTTACACAATGTCATTTAATTGAGAAGTTGGTTTTTAATAAAAGTTAATCAGTTTCTACAGTATTATATTAATACACAAAACAATGCTTCAGTGGTTTGCTCCTTAATTTTTTGCACATTTTTAACTTTTTTTTAATTTTTCTACTTTTATGAATATCTGTGGTTTGGTTTATTTATTTTTAATCTTATTAATATAAAATATAGCTAATTGTACAGAAAGAAACAATAACCTTTACATTTTTCGAACAAATTAACTTCCCCGTTATGAAATCTGTCAAATATTATACCTCACTTTCTAGTGGCGCCGCCCTGGTGGCAGAAAAAGTCGTGAATCATTGGTACTTATCACTTAGTAACATTTTACAGGCAGTAAGTAGTAGTAAACAAAATACGGTCGTTATCTATATCTATACAAATAAATAAAATTAAAGTGTCTGTTTGTAATGTAATGTGTACTTATACAAAAACACAATTTTTTTATTTTTGTCTGTCTGTCTGTCTGTTTGTTCCGGCTAATCTCCGAAACGACTGGACCGATTTTGACAGGACATTCATTGGCAGATAGCTGATGTTATAAGGAGTAATTTAGGCTACTTTGATTTTGGGAAAAGAATTAGGGTTCCGCGCAAAAATAATAAAACCATAAGGTAAATTGAACGCGGACAAAGTCGCGGGGAACAGCTAGTTATTATATATATTTTTTCATTCGAATTCACACATGCCGTTAAAATATTCCATATAAAAAGTGTTTCCGCATGCGTTAAATATTGAAGTTACCAAACACTAAAACATTAGTGTATTTAACACAAATATTTTCTAATATGGATAGGAATGTAAATAATGCAAAATAACAATATTAAAAACAAAATGTTTTTATCGAAGTGTACCATCCATTCATCCATTACAGCCTATATAAGTCCACTGCTGAACATAGGCCTCCCCCAAAGATTTCCTCTTAGGGGGGATTTTGCCATAGTTGCCACGTTTGGCAAGCGGGATGGCAACTGCAGTTTTTAGAATTTAGTTTTCAGAAGATGCCACTATATGGATGGATAACAGGAGATGGGCAGTAGCCCATCTCCTGTTTCAGTTTCTTATTTAAATAGATAGTCTTACACTGCCACTGGCCAGTTGTCACTGCAAAATTTTTCAAACGTAAATTCTGGAACACCGATCATAAATGAAGAATAGTCTCTTCTAGTTTTTGACATATCGTCATAATGATGCTAATTTTTGTATTGTGAGCCCTTTTACTGCCATTCGATCTTTTTTTTTGGAGTTTATGGCCTGGTATCTAGACCTTTAGGCCAAGTCTTAGGTATTTTTATTCGGTTTATTATAATTTCCCCAAATGTTTATTTCTCCTTCATAGTACACTGCTTCACAATATGTTGATGCGTCACATTGTGCAGCCCTTGGGAGATTTTGACGGCAACTTGAGCCAGCAGACAGCTGACAGTGGGCGATGGTATCTCAAGGCGCCTAAGCAGATAGACACCTTATCTTGAGAATCACATCACCATCAGAGCACTTGTTTCACCGTTTCCACTAATAGTTCACATGCGCAGACACTTAATACACAAAATTGCACCACTTTTACATATCAAAATCCACTTCAAACCATTATTCAAACAATAATACAGGAGCAGCAAACCGCCGCCGATCAAGTTCCCGCCAAAAACTCTCTGGCATTCGATCTTTGCCCTCTGGGGTGACAATGTACTTCGAGGTTAGCTTTTTAAAAACTTATTTATTATGGTTTTCTTCCGACATTTCTTCTTCATATATAGCAAGGGGTGTACCTACTCGTATATATCAATTCACTTAAAATTGCGACTATAAAATTTATTGCAGAACAGGATTTGAACTAAGTTTACAATTGTAATAATTTATCCGGGTCTAAATATATGTTTTGTCCAATTTATTTATGTAAACTACCTTCACGATACAGGAGAAAAATTGCACTGTGGGCGTAACCTGTTAATCAAGAAAGAAAAAAAATATTAAGGAAAAATTAAATTACTATAAAATTTTATGCAACCGAGCGAAGTAGGTATAGTATAGGTTGGTAGGTATTTTTTTATAGAATAAGTTACAGCGTATTATCATTGTGAATATTTTAATATCTGCATTAAAGTTTCAAGTATATCAATGTTCTTTTTTTATAGAATAAGGGTGACAAGCGAGCACACAGCCCACCTGATGGTAAGTGGATGCTGTGACCCATAGACATTTACATCTGTCCTCGATTAAAAATCAAAATGCAAATGCGTTGTTACTCCTGAGGACTAAGATGGAATGCCTCGTTACCAGTAAAAAGGGTCTCCGGTTCTCTATACTCACCATACGATCCTAATGCATAAAAACTTTTTGAGAAAATGGCTGTCCTAGATGTGTGAAACGGTATAATAGTAACATTATTCTTTGTTTGCCTCGGGTGCTTAGCAATGTGCGAGTTAAAATAATGACAAATAAGCAGGCTTGGTATATGTACAATGAGGGTAAATTTAGGATTCTTAATTTTACAAACAGAGGTCTGCAACTGTCTGTTTGTTTGGCACCAAACATTGCCCTGAGACACTTTTTTTCTTTGTTTCTTTCTTCAGACATCACGTTATTCGGCCTTCAATCTATTTTTATTGTGCGCAGGCAATAACTTACTTGGAAAATATAGATGCTAGATTAATATTTTGATGTAAATTACTATTGACAGGGCTTCTAAACCCAAAAGTTTATCTAAAGCAGGACAAACTCATTCCCTTAACGACGCTTCAATTTGTGTTTACGTCTTTAGTTGGTAACATTATACTGTACAAAAGGAAATTAATGGGAGACCGACTCGCATTACCTAGACACGTGGAAAGATGACAAATTCTATTAATTTTAACAAAATTCAGTACACATTGAATAAAACTACTTTTACGGATTTTATCGCGTTTAATTGTCCTTATTTGTAATTCTCGACGTTTCGGATAGATTTGATAGACCAAAAATTCTCACGAAAAACATCGATTCCTGCCAAGGATGATACGTGAGGATATTGAAATTAAAAAACATCCTAATTTCAATAGAGAGGGAGGCTGGGTACTACCACCTGCTTGAGGCAATAAATAATTAATAAAATTAAATAATTAATAAAATTAAAACTAAGCCCAAGTATACCACTGCAAGACTTGAAGACACAGTAAGTTCATTCTGCGTAGATCGGACCAAAACTAATAATTAAAAGGTACTCCGGGTTAACTCTGACATCGGAACGTCAATCACCTCAGTTCCCCGTGACCATGGGTGCTGGAAAGCACCCGAAATGTCGGGAATTAAAAATAAGAACAATTAAGATAGAAAAAAATCACAAAAATACCTCTAAAAATTTCTTTTAACCATTAAAAACCATACTTATATACATGCAATCATTCTGATTTTTTGTCAGATTATTCTACAAGCAACATGTTAACGTAATTAATTTTACGTTAATTTTTTAGTCCAATCAATTGATTTTTTATATCGCATATTCTTATTTCTGAACATAATACGTACGCATGTGTGTGTAAACGCCTGTGTACCGACAGTGCCGGCCGAGGCCTGATGCTATACAGAAATTGTGTAAATGTGTGCGTGCGTCATTCGAGATCACTTAGCTCTTGTAGTCCTGTTAAGAAGACGATGCTGTTTATCTCCTGGTTTGTTTTTCTTTGTCGCCTTTAACCGTGTAGTGGCGGTGTAACAATCCACTACCCTATATCGTTCCGTAAGTGTCGTAAAAGGCGTCATAAAGAAACAAACCCATATTTATTAAATTTATTGGAAATTATGTGCGAAAGATGATCGCGAAAGTAAAAAGGGGAGATCTCTCACCGGGCAAGGTGTTTAGCCCTGGAACGGCCAATGCTCAAACTTCGATAGCGAGATTTAGGATTTGGTACAGATCGGAGATAGGAGGCAATTAATGGGGGAGGACTTTGTTAAGCAGTGGACTTTTGATATAGGCTATAACGGTAATCATATAGCTTTCCTTTTCTTTACTTTTACTCGATCTTCTGACGAACAAGAAAAAACAAACGACACAGAACTAGGGACGCTCGAACGGCCCTTCAATTCGACGCCGTAGTGCCAACTTTCAGACCTGCACTCTCACTTGCTCGAAATAAATGCAAAAAGGAGAAAAACCACTGCGTGTACTTCTCGCCGGAGGCGAAAATAACTAGATTGAAGTGTTATTTCACTATCTGCGATAGGAATCACAATATAATTATTCTAGAAGTGACAATGGAAAAATATGTTTTTATTTAAAAAAAGCACAAAGTGTCTTTATTTTTATACATCGCATTTTACTGACGCTTTAATATATAATCTATATTATGCACTTTTAAATTTTACAAAAATTTAAATTTTACTAAAATTAAAATTTTACTAAAATTTAAATTTTACTAAAATTTAAAAGTGCATAATGTAGATTATATATTAAAGCGTCAGTAAAATGCGATGCATAAAAATAAAGACATTAAACATTGTATTTTTATTTTTAAATTTTTTTATCACACTGTAATCATTTCGAAAACATGTATTTTTCATGTTATAATAAAAAAAGGATAAGAGTTTTTTTAGATTGTAGAACAATTTAAAAATAATATATCATCACTTCTAGCAAATTTTCCGCACTGTCTTCAAGTGTACGCTATTGTTTTAGTTTATTTTTAAGTTGTTTCAATGTCGTTCATTTGGACGCTATTCTGCAACAATATTCTAATACTTGACTTATAATAAATTTGAGAGAGTTTAATAAATTTATACGTAAATATTTATGAATAATTAATAATTAAGGAAAAACAATATGATCGATAAAAACCACTCAAGATAAGCGGTAAAACTATGTTTATGTTATAATAATAATTATTTACTCCAGACCGAATTCCGATCACGGCGACCAGTCTCCACGGAGACTAGCCATCTGCGTAGGACAGGATTATAGTGCCCAAGTATTTGCGCAAGCACAGGTGCACTCTCTATTTCCTCACTCTCATAGTCCGATGGGACGGTAAACCGATACGACCGGAGAGAGATCAGGCGCAGGACCAACGGCATTACGTACTTTCTGAGGCATGGGTGTGAAACACCTTTAACTCAGGTCAGGTCAACAGAACCAGGGTTCTGGGCTGCTACTGAGAATTACTTGTCAAAAAAACCCAATAACTGTATTGACCCGCCCGGGATTCGAATCCGGGACCTCAAGATCATCAGTCGAGTTTATGACCACTAAACCAACGAGGTAATCATTCCTTATGATCGATTTGACCCTTTGAATTATAATATTCACACAATCGTAAATGTATTGCACCGCTGTTAGTAATGGTCATACTATAATAAACTCGTATTTTTATTTTATTTTTATATCAAGAGAGTTAAAAGGTTGGATTTAATGTTGATAAGGTGGCCATTGTAATTATTTGTTTTGTCACCTCTGTGGAAATGAAGGTTTGTTTCATAATCATAGCCTGTAATAACTGGTTTTGAAAGAGATAAAAAAGTGAAAAACTCTCCATTTCTTTCAAGTCTTTACAGCAGTAGGTTCACCTGCTGCTCAGCGATAGTAATTTATTCCTCTTTAATTATTAAAGGGTTTCTGTCTCAGACGTATTTGTCAGCCACATTATACGACAACTACTCATCTATCCTTTATTTGAATAAGGTACTATCATAAATAATTTAGGTATTTCCGAAGAATGTGCGCAAGAATTACATGATTTAATTCCTCCCTCCCCTTTCCACCATCGGACAGCCAGACGGTTGGCGGGGCTTCACCCATTTTTATCGATATTTTAGGCATCCTAACCAAACGGTTTCCTTCGTCTTTTATAATGCGTACAACGCAGAAGTATAGTAGAATGTTAAAGTAGTAACTATTACAAAATTCTAAATCATTGCAGAATAAGCCGCTTAATTTTTTACACTAGTCGACTCCGCTCCCCGGAGCAATTGCTCAGAGATTTATGTTTTCATTTTTTCGAAAGCTATCTCTATAAAAGCATTTATGCCTCCCTTTCTGACTTATTGATAAAACGACTCTCAGAGAAAATGTTTCGGGAGACCGCCGTACTCTTAGCCGTTGCTTCCCTCAGCTTCGGGTCTCTTTTGGATGGCGATTTAGACATAGCAGATGGTGTTAAGTTAGTCAGTATACCAGTGTCAAACAGTTTGGATGATGAAGGCAGATCGTTCGGGAACACACCGCTATTCCGTATGGCAAAGTTTCTTCAAGGACACGAGCTTCACGTCAAACTGCCAAATCTTATCGAAAAAGATAAAATCAGTCATCTTTTCGAGGAATCGCTAAAGATTGTGGATGAATCCTACAAAAACAATAATGGTACGTACTTCCCAGCGCTCAAAATATATCACTAATTATTTGGCTCCTTTCTGATTCAGGTTATATACAGTAATATTAAACGATGTGCAAAAATATATAAAAATCTTATAGTGTTGAGGAAAGATTATTTATTTGTCATTTTGTTATAATGCTGAAATAATATCCTCAATTGAGAATTAAAATACAGACGCGTTGTCATCCCTGAGGTCTAAAAAGGTATCCGGTCTTCTACACTATCCTTACTAAACAAAGCAGTATTAAGCTGCTATTTTACACTGGTACTCTATGAGAACGTAGGCCATCCCCGGTTGAGTCAACCCATTCGTGCTGCAACGATAACATAGCTGCAGCGTAGCTACACCATCTACAAAAGTAAGGCGTGCATTGAAAATACATACTCTATACTTCAGATCATGCCGATAATATTATTTAATAAATTTATTCACATTTGCCAAAGCTTCAATGAAATATATAATTTAATGGTAGTCGTAGTTCGTGAAAACTTAATACTGCGTTAACCCTTGTCGCGTATGGAACTCTGTTAACGAAGTGACAAAAATTATATTTATTTTAAACTCAACTTTGCCGTGGGCCGGGCTATATGTTCTATTTATAGTTATTACGCCACTTACCATCAGGTGGACTGTAAGTTCACCTGATGGTAAGTGGCGTTACAGATGCGTTATCACCTATGAGGCATAAGATGGAATGCTTCCCAGACTGTAATTATATAGGCTACTAATACCCTTCAGGCAGGAACACAGCAGCGCAAGCGCTGCCATGTGGCGGCAGAAATTGGTGAGAGGGTTGTGCCTATCATAGAACCACGTAGCAGAGCACCCTGCACCTATATTAGTTGTAGCACGAATGGGTCAGCTGGACCGGGGTAGGTCCATAGAATACCAGCGTAAAATAGCAGCTTAAGTCGGCTGTGTTTCGTATGGTGAGTACAGAGAACCGGAGACCCTTTTTACTGGATACGAAGCATTCCATCTTAGGCCTCAGGGGTGAAAGCGCATCTGCAAATTGATTCTTAATCAAGCATAAATTTAGATGTCTATAGGTCGCAGTAGCCACTTACCATCAGGTGGACTGTTTGTCTGTTCGGTTCAAATTTTACAATTGATTTTAAATTAAATAAACTAAATACTAAAATATAAAAGCAAAATACTTGAAACTTTAAACATAGATCATAGCTGAAACTGGGTAAATAAGGGTTGCCATTTTCAATTACAATTACCCTATTTAAAGTAACTTTCAATAATCATAATTATATTTATTCAATTCAGACCATTTGCTAGTTATTAAAATGCATAGAGCAACACAGGCCACCGGCGGATTGGAGGGGAGTAGCCATACGCAGGCGTTCCCCCTCTGTCAAAATATAAGTCTAACACGGTCCTATACGTAGAATAAAACAAGCAACCACACTGCTCACTAGACTAAATCTAATTGCTCGGCTGACACGACGTCCTGCAAAACTTCCGAATTTTTCAGTTTTTTTCTACAAAAAGAGATCTGTCTCGTCTAATTTACAAAAAGATGGAGTTACTTTTCTATTATTGCTACTTACGTCTTTTTAAACTTAAAAGGTACAATAATAACGGTCGTGTTGTTTCGGATTTGTTTACCAACACAGGTCGCTCGCGCTAATACAATATGCAGATCGGTAGAGCAACTGATCCAAGTCTTAATTTAAGTCGTTGCTGTCACCGAACGACACTGTTATTATAACATGTATCTATGTGTGTGCAAAATTGTTACTTAATTGTTTCAATTGGTATGTGTGAGTTTCGTAGTGACGGACGATTGTTACTGTGAGCGCAAATTTTCTCTCGCAAAAAATAACAGACAATTCAGTATCGGCAGAAAACGCTATGGTTACCCTCCGGTCCGCCGATGGCCCGTGTTGCTCTATGTTAAAATGTAATCGCTTAGCAGTCGTATATAAATATTTTATTTTTAAAATACGCGAAGGTTTCATATAAAAAGGTTATTTTACCAATATTTGTACCAGTATAATAAAGTGGGTTTTGAAATATCAGAAATTACGTCTGTTTGAGTATTCTAAATATATACTCGTATATATGCAAATTTTTGCTATTCGTGTCATGGTATCATGTTTCTATTTTTGATTTCATTTTTATTGACTTCCTTGTTTATTTATTTTCAATACTTATGAGTGTTGCATATCCTTTTAAGAAAGGATACAGATACAGATTAGACATAATGCTGAGTGGTAAGAATTTGACGGAGTTGTAGCAATTCAAAAGAAATTTAAATATATTTATAAATAAGTCAGATTTTTTAAGTTTTGTTTATACCATAATTTCGTAAAGTAATTATATAGATAATGATATAATATAATAAATGAAAGCATTCATATAATTGCGACTTCTTATTTTTATCTTTAAAACCGTTTTCTAAATTTGCTAAAAAATGCAAATTTTACGTGGTAGAGCCATGCTGCAGCTATATTAGTAGTATAGTTGTAGCACGAATGGGTCGACTCGACCGGGGAAGGACCCCGCTCTCGCAGAATACCAGCGTAAAATAGCAGCTTAACACTGCTGTGTTTCGTATGGTGGGTGTAGAGAACCGGAGACCCTTTTTACTGGAAAAGAGGCATTCCATGTTAGTCCTCACGGGTGACAATGCATCTGCATTTTATTCGTAATCGAGGATAGATGTAGATGTCTATGGGTCACAGCAACCACTTACCATCAGGTGGACTGTGTGCTCGTTTGTCACCCTATCCTATAAAAAAAAAATTTGGCTCTTAAAAAGTAAGCGTAATAATTATTTATTACATTTACGCGAACACTTCACATTATATGAAACTAATTTTACGGATTTCATCGCGTTTAATTTAACTTTTAATTCCTATATATTCACAGTTACCCCGGCTACCTTCCCGGCTAACTATGACATCGCCCCGTGAACATGGGTACTGTAAAGCACCCGAGACGTCAGAAATTAAATAGTTAAATGAAACGCGATAAAATCCGTAAAATTAGTTTCATTTAATGTTAAGCGTCGTAAATTATTTTTTGAAAGACTACGGTAATATCTTACCAAATTGTTCAAAACATATTTATGTTAGTATTTCTACCTATTTGTTTTTTTTTAGTTACTGGTCGAGGCAAAGGCGACGGTGCCGGCAGTTTGGCTCTCCTTGGTTTAATGTTCGCGAAAACGATGGGTGCCGCTGGTATCGGCGGATTAGGTCTACTGACGATGAAGGTAATTACATCAAGTTATTTATTACGCGGTAGAGACACGTTGCAGCTGCATTATCATTGTGTGAATGGGTTGGCTCGACCGGGGTACTACCACGCTCTCATAAACTACCAGCGTAAAAGAGCAGCTTAACGCTGCTGTCTTTTGAATGGTGAGTGTAGAGAACCGGAGACCCTTTTTACTGGAAACGATGCATTCCATCTAAGTTCTCAGGGGTGACAGCGCATCTGCATTTTGATTCTTAATCGAGGAGAAATGCAGATATCAAGGGGCCCAGAGCACATACTTACCATCAAGTGGACTGTGTGCTCGTTTGTCACCCATATTCTATAAAAAAATTCACTATCCGTAAATCAGTTACACTTTGACATAGGCCTTTCCAACAGTTGACATTATTTGTTTTAATCAGTTGGGAAACTTAAATAAAGGACATCTTGCTGAAAAAAATTATAAATAAAAAAGTTCTTATGTCCAGCAGTGGACTTCTGATAGGCTGCAATGAATGAATGAATAATTCAAAAGATTACTTTGAAAAATATTTTACATAATACTATGTCGTCTGTCGGCACGAACTAGATGGTAGGCGTGCCGTACCGCAACCGTTATAACCTATAAAAGTACACTTCTTTCCCCATATATTGCCTCATAGGGGGGATATTTGCTATAGATGCCATGCTTGGCAAGCGGGTTGGCAACCGCAGTTTTTTTTGTCGTTATTACGAAGACGATGCTGCATATCTCCTGATTTGTTTCCCTCTGTCGCCTCTTACGACACCCACGGGATGATATGGGGTGTGGTTATTCTTACACGGCCCGTATGTAGGGAGGCACATAGCTTTCCCAAAATCATTCACAGTCTTTCTTAATCGACTGTTAATACACTATCTGAGAATGCAGTCACAGGCACGCATACTTAGCAGTTTTGCCGATAATCATTTCGGCAGTCGGTGGTAAAGGGAAGATCTACCGCTGGGCAAGATGTTTAGCCTGAGGAGCGGCCAATGCTCCGTTTAGTGTTATATGTAGGTAGTTACGTATATGCAGAATCGCTCGAGAACGTCGCCATCGTGATTTAGGCTTCACTGAACATGCTAATTATAAGGGTTAAGTAGACATACAGTCGATACCATGGCACTGTTTAAACATGCTCTTAATCACCAGTCTTTCAAAGTAGCATAATTCTCAGTAGCAGCCCGGAGTTAGGAAGTTGGAGGTAAAGCACGTAAAGCCGCTATTTCTGCGCCTGATCTCTCTGTATAGAATACAGTGCACATGTGCTTGAGCATACCCTCGGACTGTACGTGTATAGTTCTGTCCTGCACAGATGGCTAGTTTCCATTGAGACTGGCCGCTGTGACCTAAATTCGGTCTGGAAGATATTATTACTAGTACCTGGGTGACCGAGCTTAGGTGTTAGAACAAAATTGTATAATTTTCTCAGGAATGAAAATCTTGATAAACTTATATAATATATAGTAAGACTTTATCTAACTTCAAAATTTCACTCAAATAGAATATCAGCGTAAAATAGCAGCTTAATGCTGCTGTGCTTCGTACGGTAAGTGTAGACGGCTCCGTGGCGCAGTGGCATAGCAATGAGTTACAGCGCTAAGGGCCGCGGGTTTGAATCCCACACGGAATAAGTATTTGTAAGGCCTACAAATAATTGTTCTGGGTCTGGATGTTTGTCCTTGTGAAATCAATGTATGTAAACTGCCTCCGCGATACAGGAGAAAATCCTAGTGTGGAGGTAACTTTTTTTTAAAAGACCCTTTCTATTGGATACGAGGTATTCCATCTTAGTCCTCAGTGGTGACACCGCATCTGCATATTGATTCTTAATCGAGGATAAATGTAGATGTCTATAGGCCACAATATTCACTTACCATCAGGCGGGCTGTGTGCTCGTTTGTCACCCTTATTCTATAATAAGTGAATATTTTTATATACCACGTTTTTTTATCATATTCTTGCATTGTCATCCGAATTTGAGCTATATTCAATATATCATGTTTCTAGCTAATCGAGAAGTTCCACCTGATTCACAGATGGGCGGAGGCAGTAGATTGGCCGTTGGTTTGGACATGGCAAAGCCTTCGATCGGGTTTGGCATAAAGCGCTTCTTTCAAAGCTTCCTTCCTATGGGCTTCCGAGAAATTGTGCAATTGGATCACCAGTTCGGTACATGCTCCGATTACAAGACTATCAATCCTGGTGTTCCACAAGGCTGTGTTCTATCACCTACGCTGTTCCTTCTGCATATCAATGATATGTTGCAAACCAGTAGCATTCATTCCTATGCTGACGACAGCACAGGTGATGCTTTTTACACCGGCCGTGCCAATATTTCTCGGGAAAACGTCACTGAGTACCGGAACAAACTAGTGTCTGAAGTTGAGTCGTTGTTAAACAAAGTCTCGGATTGAGGTCGACCAAATCTAGTTTAGTTTATCCCTCAGAAGACACAGGTTTGCGCCTTTACAGGTAAAAAGAACCCTTTTCGTATCTCTTCAATTTTAGGGCACTCCCCTTGCTGCATCAGCCTTGCGAATCTCGCGAATCCTCGGCGTCGATATATCGAATGTCACTTGTAAAGGAAGGCTAAATAGGCCTGTAAAAAGCATGGCGTGCTCGCTTGCAATTTTACAAGGCTCAAGTTCGGTCTCACATGGAATACTGTCTCTGGGCCGGGCACCCCAGTGCCAGCTCCTTCCACTTGACCGCATCCAGCGCAGAGTTCGACGACGGAGTTATTTCTGATCGGCTTGATTTACTGGCGCTGTGAAGGGATGTTGCAACCTTTTGCATTTTCTATCACATCTACCACGGGGAGTGCTCTGAGGAATTGTTTGAATTAATCCCAGCCGCCAAATTTCACGAATGGACATCGCGACAAAACTCATGTTACGCCTGTACCGCCTTACGCCACTGTGCGTTTTACTAGGAGTTTTTTTCCTCGCACAACCTCTTTGTGGAATTGTTTGACACTGGCGATTTTTCCGGACCGACACGACTTAGGGACCTTCAAGAAAAGAGCTTACTCTTTTCTTAAAGGCCGGCAACGCATCTGCTATTCCCCTGGTGTTGCAGTTGTTCATGGGCAGTGGTAGTCACTTACCATAAGGTGAGCCGAATGCTCGTTTGCCCCTCTTCTATAAAAAAAATCCGGAACAACAGACATATCTGTCTGACAAACAAACAAGAAAGTGACTTAATAAAAACGTGGAAAATAAAATACTTAAAGCCGTTTCTGTAAAACAAATCACATATATACAAACATACATAAACGAGTTGTTCACATAAAGGAATATAAAAATGCTTGATCTCGATAAAATTTTCTGGTTGCCAACCATGGCCTAAATTGATCCTTTGAAGTCGAGTGCGCCTCCACTAAGTATTCACGAAATGTTTCAGAAGGAAAAAGTATATTAATAGCTAATTACTCGTATGTTCGTTATTTATTAAAAACAGAGTCGTACAAATTATTTGGTTTTAAGGTGATTTTGAAAGTTAATTAGAGTATTATTATTATTTTGGGGTTTTCATAAGATTTTCTCATCTGGTTGGGCTGAATAAAATAAATGTATAAAAGAAAATGTTAAATATACACAAATATACATTAAACATACTAACATAAATATATAAATAATACATTAATAAATAAAAACCCAACCAGATGGTAGCCCTCGGCAGGAGAGACCAAACGGCTGAGGGTTGGGGGAAAGGGAAAGAAACTGGCGGACGATGCGGACGGTATCAAGGAGCACCGCCTTCTGCATTTGAGCACGGAGCGGTCCGTCACGGAGTCCCAGTCGCCTCAGATGACCCGAGAGGCTGATCAGGATAAGCCCATTCGCAGAAACGACTGCAGGTATAATTTCGGCCGGCAGACCATCCCACTTGTCGGTCACCTCGTGAGCCAGGTCCAGATATTTTGTTCGCTTATCTGTTTCGGCTTTCACGAGGTTCTCGTCATACGGAATGGTAATGTCAACCAAAAATATCCTTGACTGTGCCCGGTCCATCAGCACAATATCAGGCTTATTCGCAAGAATAGTCCTGTCGGTGATGAAGTCCCGGTCTATGGCGCAGTCATTTTCGAGCACGGTTTCCGCCAAGTATAATAAGGCAGTTTTCAATCCACGAGACCGTATTTCAGAGCGAGCTCCTGGTGTAGAATCCTGGCTACTAAGTTGTATCTGTGCAAATACACAGAGTTAGAAAGCGCCGAATAACCGGAGATGACATGCCTAAGTGACTCACCGGGATGGCGGCAAGCTCGACAGATGTCGACGACGCCATCCTTTAGGATGTATTTCCGATAGTTGTTGGTCTTAATAACCTGATCTTGTATCGCACAGAGAAAACCCTCGGTTTCCCCAAAGAGGTCACCGAAACGTTGCCAGTTGAGGGAGGCGACTGTATCTACGAAAGGCTCATGAAGAGCCTTGTAGAACCTCCCGTGGAGCTCCTTCTCCTTTCATACGATCTCCCGGTCGTAAATGCTCTCTACTGCCGGGTCTTGCCATTGCTCGTTGGCTAAGGATAGAGGGGTAAGCCCTTTATCACAATAAATGACGTCCCTATGGAATGAATCATCTGATCTCGTCAGGAAGTAATTATGGAGGTTGCACACTTCGCGATTAAATTTCCTGTATGCATGGTAAGCGCGCTTAAAAAGCGCCCATATGGTGCATCACCCGAGATCAGCAGTAATGAGGCTGTTCTTGCCGCACCGACCATGTTTCCGCGGCAAGTACAGCCTCATTACTGATAATCTCGGGTGATGCATCATATGGGACGTCATAGTAGTGTGGACTTTTCTATCCAGGGCATTAAGTTCAGTTTGTGTCATATCCGCCTCATCAAAACCGATGTTCTGTGTACCCTGGTATCGGTATGTTTCAGCCTCGGAAAGAGTATTTATGTTGATGGGTATAGGTAAGTCTATGTCCTCAAAATTAGCAACCCTACCCCTTTTGACATGGAAGACCGCACATTTATCCGTCCCCAGCTCCATTCTAATAGAATTGACACACACACAAGTGATGCTTAGCAATTCCACAATATGAGAGCGACCAGAGGCGAATAACTTGAGATCATCCATATAAAAAAGGTGGGTCTCTTTTGTCCCTCCTATCCGAAGTTGAAATCCCCTCCCGTAGCCCTCCAGTAAGGTATTGAGAGTGTTCAGAGAGAGGCGGAATCAGATTGGACTCAAATAATCGCCCTGGAAGATAGCCCTTCTTATCCATATGCGGTTTTCTGCAGCCGTCATCCGCTCGCCTAGATGACACAGGATCGTACTCCACTACAATGAAGAGGCTCGGGAGCAATTTCTGGTCAAGAGCCTCTTGAAACCGTCGGGCGAGCACATCGTGATACACCACGAAACCCTTCAGCCAGTAGTGATGCAGCCCGTCGAATCCCGAACTTTTCCAGTTCGGGGCCCTACGGACCGCCTCAGCTACGTCTTCTGACTATACGATGACGGGGTCCATGTGCGTAACACTCGTACACTGACTCGCCACAACTTCCGTCCAAGGGCCCTCGTTGTGGTTTACGGGCTCTGACCACAGGCTGCGCCAGAATGCGACAGTGTTGGCCTAATTCGGTACTGGGCCCGTTCTACATAACATTGGTCGCTCCAATGACTTATAGAGCCTCTTCTGATCACTCTGGAAGATACGATTTTGGTTGAACCGCCTTGACCTCTCGGTATATTGCCTAATCCGCTTCCCCCAAGCAGTGATTCTTTGCTTCAGGTCGTCTATGCGTTCCGTTAATTTCTGCATGATATCCGGCTGGGACAAACTGTAATTTGCGTTGCAACCGTGCGCACAACTCTCAGCCTATTATTACCCGAATTCTATTTCTCCAGGCTGGGATAGCACTACTTTGTCCAGTAGTGCGTCCAGCCGTGGAAAGCTTGTCGCCAATGATACTGCAGACTGCCAGTGCGGCGCCAAAAAGAATTGAGTCCGTGTCGCAAAGGTCCCGGCTGGCTTCCAAATAGGTCACCAGCATTGGGTTTAGAGACCGAACGACAGCCCGATTCCGCTTGCTTTGTTTGCGGTATGCGGGGAAGTCGTAGTCGACTTTCAAGAGGCGTACTGCGCGTTTCCGTAATCACCTCCTCAAATGTCCTCCTCATTTGCTCTAGTTCATGGGCGACTATTTCTACATCGTCTGAATCTACCACAACCGGGGAATCTACGGCAGCATCCACAGTAGTAGCTTTGGAGTCACATCCGGTTCACAACCAGTCATAGCCGGTTCATTCGTTGAGGGAATAGCCTCACTCCGTAGTCGTTCGAGTTCAGCATCATCAAATATTTTCGAGCGCATGATGTACCGAACTTGGTCTGCCAGGTTTTGATCTGTGACGGGAACAGACGGCTCCACCTGAGCAAAAAAGCGATGCATCCGGGCCCGATACGATATCCCTCCAGTTTCTTCCCCTTTTGTCCTATAGTACGCCCGCAATGCGTTTGTGTTCATATTTTTGTCCAACGCATGCGGTGTACTCCACCAGCGGCGGGTACCGCTTACCGAGTCCGAGAGGACCCGCCGACACCAAGCCATCTGGTGGCGATGATGGATGCAAGGGGCTGATAGGTGGTCGTGCAGCCCCTCGCATCCGGCTGACGGCCCGCATTCAGTCACGTCCAGCGCCAGCTCCAGTCGCGCCCTGGTGACCTCCAGGCAGCGACCCTTTGCGCGTCCTTCTAAATTTCATCATCCATTTAATGGGCGTCAGTTAGCGGGAGACGCCCAGACCTGGCACCGTTTCATGGTGAGGCCATGTGCACAAAAGGGCCTTTGCACCTTCAATTTTGCCGATGCATGGCGTCAACTCCTTTTGGCAAGATGCTGACTGACTGCGCCGGCGTAGCAGCTTCGCCTTATTATTATTACGCTTCAATAAAGAAGAGTAGGACGTGATAATTATGTGTTGAGGTTGTTCACAAAATTTATATTTTTAATCATATAATCGGCCTAACACTACCAGCATGAAACATTCTTCCAATACATGGCTGAATTCTTTAATTAATATTCCTTTCATGACTCATTGGTATTGTGGTCGTATGCGCGACTGCTGAACTCGACTGCGGTCACGGGTTCAAATCCCGAGTCAGGCCAACAAATCAGTTATTGGATTTTTCTACCAAGAAATTCTCAGGAGTAGTCCGGAGTCATGCTTAAGACGGTATTTGTTTTACCCCGTGCCTCGGAAAGTACGTAAAATCGTCCGTGGTCCTGCACCTGATCTGCCTCCGGTCGTCTCGATTTACCGTCCCATCGGGCTATGAGAGTGAAGGAGTGCACACATTTGTTTACTATAATCCTGTCCTGCAGAGATGACTAGTCACCGTTGATACTGGTGACAGAAATTATATTATCTATTACAGCCTCTAGAAGTCCACTGATGAACAGAGGCCTCCCCCATAGATTGCGGCATAGGGGGAATTTCGCCATAGTTGCCACGCTTGGCAGGCGGGTCGGCAGCCGCAGTTTTTTTTATTTAGCTGTTACAAAGAAGATACTATTGCCCATCTCCTGTTTTGGTTTCGATCTGTCGCCTCTTACGACACCCATGGGATGATATAGGGTAATGGGTATTCTTACACTGCCACTTCACGGTTAAATTCGATCTGGAGGACATTATGTCTTTCATGAAACTGTTATGCATATTATAATACAGATAAATATTAAAGTTCATTTGAGAGCGTTGAAACAAAATTTCATCTTTATACTAAGGCTGAACGTCCACTGCGAACTAAACTATGTGAAAACTAGGCTCTGTGAATCAAGCTAAACTAACCTGGAAAACAATTGCACGTCCACCGAAAAATAAGCTATAACAAACAACAATAAGCGAAATACGCCAGAGGGGTAAGGTAAGGGGGTGAGAGGCGCTTAACTTAGTTCGCGTATTTTCTGATCGGCCTACACAACTAAGTTAGTTTGCGTTAGTTTGGCTATTTTACCTAGTTTAGCTGGCATAGTTTGCGGTGGACGCACATGTATGAAAAACTAGCTCAGCTACGCGAGCTAAGATAAACTAAGTTAGTTTAGTTTGCGGTGGACGTTCGGCTTTAGGCAGTGTTGAGACAAGTCAAAATTTGAAAGCAATTATCTCCTAAACATAATTGCCTTCGTATAAACAAAAGACACTAGCAATTATTTCTTGTCAGGACCTGCATTCAATAATCGCATTCAGTCATCCGCGTGTAAAAAGTTGCTTACAATTCTTGCACTTATTTAATTGCATTTAATAATTTCTCTCGTATGTACAAGAAAATGGCATCATGTAAAATGATTTTAATTTTGATACCGAGCAACTTTGATCATATTACAACTTCCTTTCTCCATAATTGCAATAAACAACAAAAGTGACTTTTAAACGGAAGGTGAAAATAATTATATTTGTGAGATCTCATTGTTCGCGGTCTGTAGCGAAGTTAAATGTATGCCTTTATTATATAGCTATTAAAAGATAATTTCTTTCTTTTTCGTACACGATGAATACATGAACGAACATTTTTTTTTTATTGTGCAAACACATTTATTTGCTAACAACTATGTGAAAGCGCGTAGGAAATAATAAAAAAAATGTTGAAGCGGTCAATGCTTTCAATTTTTTACATATACTTACTGTTTTTATAATAAACTAGCAATCCGCCCCACCTTCACACGGTTGAACAGCGCCTACCGGGTCCAATTGTTGATCTAACCCATTCTCGAATCAACTTAATAATCACGCACACAAAATTTAATCAAAATCGGTCCAGCCGTTTAGGATGACTTCAGTCACATACACGCGGTATTATATATATATATATATAAATATGTACAGATTTATTGATAGTTCTATTATCTAAAATAAATTTTAGAAAAAAGTCAATTAAACGGATCTATAATAAAACATTGAGATACCAGTACCATTCTTTCCAGCCTATCAGAAGTCCACTGCTGAACATCGGCCACCCCATAGATTACAATTATATTATAGCATAGGGAGGATATTTACCATAGGATGGTTGACAAGCGTGTTGGAAACCGCAGCTTCTTATTTTTACTCTGCTGTTATCCAGGAAGATGCTGCTGCTCAATTCCAGGTTCAGTTTCCCTATGCCGCCTCTAACGTCACCCACGGGATGATATGGGGTAGTGGATCTTCTTACACAATCGTGTAGAATCGGTGTCAACCGTTTGCAAACATTCACAAAGCAGGCAATCGTTTTTAAATTTAAAATTTGATAATAATTGTGTTCATGTCTATAGTCTAGTTGTTGTGTAGAGTCAATTAAAGTCTCGACTGAAAACCATTGCTGTGGCACAGGTTGTTGAGGCTGGATCCTTTTCACTGTTAATTATTTTTAAACATGTACCTATGTCTCCCTATATTTCTCAAGGTTGTGAATTTGACAAATACATGTACGTTAAATTAAATAAACCTTGTATTGTGTAAGAATATCCACTGCCCCATATCGTCCCGTGGGTGTTGTAAGAGGCGACAGAGCAAAACAAATAGATGGGCAATAGCGTCTTTTTAATAACAATAAAAAACCTGTGTTATCAACCCACTTACCAAACGTGGCGACTATGGCAAATATTGGGCTGGGTATTGCTATAAGACGTTCGTACTTTTGTTAGGTAATGGAATATTCAACGATGCCCGCATATTTTATTCTTCACTACCTCAGTACTTACATTTTGATTTTGATTTTTTATATTTTTATTTAAAAAAAAATTAAATCAAGGAGGATATCCGGGCTGTAAGTAGTTTCAAAAATAGGATCTATAATTTTTAATCTGTGCCTGGAGAACGGATAGGGACAACTGCAACATACTGATTATAGTAAAGATGAAAAATTGTCCAAATTATTTACCGTATTCTCCTGTTTTCTCATTTAAATTTATTCAAGAAGTGATTTTAATTTGTTCAAAAACAATATAAAGAAGTTTGTGGGTACGTCTGAATATTTTTCTTTTATTTTTTTATGTTCAGTAAATTTTGCTGGTAACGACGGTATATTTGGGCAGTTTTAGTAATTTCAGAAGTTTTTTGTTTTAAAAAACTTATCTTATAAACTTGAGAATATGGTAGCGGTATATGTAGATTGTAATATGGTGAAATAAAATTACTCTAGTGTCATAATCCAGGGAAAACAGAAGAATACGTTTATATGGGTTAAACGCCGCCAGCATTTAAAATTGTGTACATAATCTCTATATATAAATAATCAATAGCTGTCCGTTAGTCTCGCTAAAACTAAAAAACGACTGGACCGATTTAGATGAATTTTTTGTGTGTGTTTGAATTGGTTCCTAGATGGGTTAGATTCATTTGAATCCGGTAGGTAGCGCTGTTGTCGAGATCAAGAAATCACCCTTGCGAAGCCAGAAAATGCACAAGCTTAACTTAGGTACAAAGGCAAATAGTCAATTTCAATTATCTGTCTCAATGAAAAAAATCGTGTCACGATGTAATGCGTTTTGAAAAGATGTTAGAAACGGGGTAAACGAAATAATACAGGCCAAGTATTGTACGTGATGGTAATATGGTCACCTTAAGTTTTACCGCCTTAGAAAACCAAAAGTAGGAGTAGTACAGAGACAAAAACACAAAGTCGTATACTATAACTAATATATTATTAAGAAAAAATAGCAATCAAGCTTTGGCAATGATTAGGAACACTTCGAAAATTAACATTAAAAAAAACTAACGACAATAAATAATACCAAAATCGACTAAAATATTTACTATAATGTCAACTGTCAAAATGGCGTCGTTAAAGCAGCGCCCTTTTGACCTTTTATTATTTAATTGACTGATGAAAAGCTACCGTATCACAGAGCCATTAATGCAAACAAGGTTGTAGTTTTTGAGTTATAAGAAAGTGACCATATTAACCGGATGGATAATATGGTCATCCGGTTAACATCCTCACGTACTTTACTAAAAAATGTCACTACAAACTCTTGGCCAATACAAACTTAGCTCCTAGTTTTTAGTACTACTTTTTAGTGGTATCTACCAACTTTTTAATACTTGGCAACTACACTTAAAACTAGAAAATGTCATATTTATTTTTATGTATGACAATTATTATTATTTTCTTTATTTTTATGTATGACAATTATGTATTATTAATGTTGTGCATGAGAGGCCCATGCACAACATTGGACTCTTATGAGCCATGAGAGTCCATTGTTGTGCATGGGCCTCTAGTGTTTTTAGGAAGGATTTGTTTGGTGCACCTTTGATGTTGATGTCCGTTGCCTGTCTGGGTAATTTTACGTATGACTAAACAATATCGTAGGCTTTAGATTTTTCTGATATTTTTATACTTGGTAGAGCCATAATGCAGCTATATTATAGTTGTAGCACGAATGGGTCGGCTCGACCGGGGAATGACCACGCTCTCACAGAATACCAGCGTAAAATAGCACCTTACTGTTGTTGTGTTTCGTATGGTGATTGTAGAGAACCGGATACCCTTTTCACTAGAAACAAAACATTCCATCTTAGCCCTCAGGAGTGACAGCGCATCTGCATTTTGATTCTGAATTGAGGATAGAAGTAGATGTCTATGGCCACCGCATACACATCAGGTGGTCTGTGTGCTCGTTTGTCACCCTTATTCTTTAAAAAAAATCCGATAGTCATCTCGTATGACACTGACGGTATGAAACGGGATGACGAATTTTCTTAAGGCGCCACCGTACGGGAATGACATTAACTTAGGCAAATCAATTTAAATATCTTTTTGTAAGTCTCATGAAAGAAAAGTGCTGGTATGTCGTCACGGTTCTCCAAACATATATATATATATATATATATATATATATATATATATATATATATATATATATATATGTTTCCTCGGTTTAAGAGCCTTGTGGAATAATTAGACTAGCCATCTGCGGAGGATAGAATTATAGTGCCCGAGTTTATGCGCAAGCACAGATGCATTCTTTATTCCCTCACTCTCATAGTCCGATGGGACGGTAATCCCATACGACCAGAGAGAAATCAGGCCCATGACCAACGGTTTTACGTGCTTTCCGAGGCACGGGGTTGAAACAAACTTCCTGACTCCGGGCTGCTACGGAGCATTTCTTGACAGAAAAACCCAATTATTGATTTTGCCCGACCTGGGATAAAAACCCGTGACCTCATGATCAGCAACCGCGTTTACGATCACTAAACCAACGAGGCACTGTAATCTTGTGAATATTTAAGTATGGTATGACTTTTTCTCCTCGGGAGGGAGGTAAAACCCTAGTGAGATGCGACACTTTGGCAGCCTCTCATCAGAGGCGGTTGAACTTATTAAGTGACATCCGAAACATGACTACATTTTTGTGCCATTTGCTGTAGAGACTACCGGTCCTTGGGGTGCACGGCACGTGAAGTTTCTAAAGGAACTGTATCCGCGCATGATAAGAGGACTGGATCTTTTCTCGCTCATAGGCCAAGTCTGGCCATTCAACGAGGAAACGCAGCCAGCGTTCTTGGCACTACACTGCGGGGTATAGGACTGTATGATCATTAAAATTTTTAGTTCTACTTTTTTATGGTAATATTACTATACATAATAATACAGTATATAGTATAAATATTGTGTATTTTAATGTTATGTATATAAATGATATTATACTCATAAATTTCATTAAAATTATAATTATATACTTCAGGCTTTAGCAGTGTCAGCTCTTGCACTGATGCTGTCAGCCATCGTGGGAGTTAAAAAACTGGCCTCCAGCGACGACCACGAAGACCACCAGGTCATATACGCCGGGCATCATGGTCATCGAAGAAGACGTGACTTGACCGACACACCACTCCCATACAGAGGCTGGGCAAAGTACAAACAATACTAAATCTGTTACGGTGGCCTTAATTCAACTAAAGAAATTTGTTCAAGATTATAATTTATTAAACTACGAGCAGCTAATCCTCTCCGGTAGATAGCACAATGAGTTTCACTTCAAATTCACTACGTATTTTTAATGTAATTTTTTTTATTCTCAACTTGACCAAAGTGCCACTTATAGCGTCCAAAATTTTGTTATTTACTTTTTTGACTGTAAACCATCTTTATGTTTTGAAACTGTCATTTTGGTTCATAAACATAGAACTTAATTGACTTGACTATAGTGCGACCTATTGGATACTAGCATATCTACGAACTATCTTCTCGACATACAGATGCACCAACTTATTATGTAAAGATTAAAGAGACGAATCGATTAAAGAATTAGCGCTTTATTTGTAATGGGAAAATAGTTGTTCAGTTTAAATATTCATTTTGTTATCTCGATAAAACTAGTAAATTATTTAAATTATTTATTTATTTAAAAACATTGTTAGTAATAAAGTTATGAATAAAAACGAAACGTGTTTCCTTTCCTTAATATTAATAATAATATTGAAATTGAGTTTTACAACCTTTATCGTGACGATTTAAAACGTCTGGATATTTTAGGTTAAAAGATACGTGACTATTTTACGTGGTAGAGCCTTGATGCAGCTGTATTATGGTTGTAGCACGAATGGGTCGGCACGAACAGAGAAGGACCATGCTCTTACAGAATACTCCTGTGTTTCGTATAGTAAGTGTTGAGAAAAGGAGACCCTTCTTACTGGAAATAATGTAATCCATCTTAGTCCTCAGGAGTGGCAACGTGGATAACGGCATCCACTTACCATCAAGTGGACTGTGTGCGTTTGTCACCCTTATTCTTTGTATAATATTTTATGAATAAACAAGCAGGCCACTTACACACTTATATAGCGAAATACGCGTCCAGAAAAACAAGTAACGTAGACTGTTCCTTTCCTAAGAGTGTAAGGGAAAAAAAAACTTTTCCTTGAAATGCCTTCAAGTGTAAGTCACGTCACGTACGTGCCGTATGTACGTGCTCTCAACTGATTAAAGAATAAGATCTGGCGATCAAATGATAGGGGAAAAATTAATCCAAAAACGCAAAGCCAAGATTCACAGTCTGGTGCAGGGAAGCAACGTCACCAGTACAAACGTGTCAGCTCTGTGCTTACCGATTCGCAAATCCAACCAGGTGATTATAGACATATCTTTCAAGTAAGATTTGCGAGCTGGCACATTCATTTTTCTAACGTGTAGTGGCGGTTTAAGAATATCCACTACCCCATATCGTCCCATGGATATCGTAACAGGCGACAGAGGGAAACTGACACAAGGATGGGCAGAAGCATCTTCCTAATAACAACTTAAAATAATATTGAGGCAATCTATGGGGGAGGACTATGTTCAGCAGTGGACTATTAGGCTTGTTATTTATTACATAGGCTTGGATGGATGGACATTAATTTTTCTAGCACTACAGCAGTAGCAGCTTCAAAGAGCTGTTGATAGGGAAGAAATATTTTCAACTACCTTTATAACTGGTAAGAGGAAGTCCATCTTAGTACTCAAGGATAACAAGTGACAACGCATCTGCTTTTTGAAGTGAACTTAGCGTTTGTTTGTAACTTTTATTTCTGTAAAAATAAAACTGAAATATTATTAAATGGAACTCCGTAAGTTTCTCTCTTTTTGTTACTAGACAGAATACCAGCGTAAATTCTAAAAAAATCTCTTAAAATTCTCGTAAAATTCATTTGTGGTGAAACACGGCGGCTTAATGCTGCTGTGTTTCGTATGGTGAATGTAGAGGACCGGAAACCGTTTTTACTAGAAACAAGGCATTCCATCTGAGTCCTCAGGGGTGACAACGCATCTGCATTTTGATTCTTAAAAAAGGATAAATGTAGATGTATATAATAATAATAATAATAATTAAATTTATTTCAGACCCACATATAGTCCATAATTATGTTAGTAAATTAGCTTAACCTATGTTAGTCTTAAATTAATACACGTACAATTTTCACAACAATTACAAAATTATTTTTGGCACCCCATGACACCAGGCTCCAAGTGGATACGCATCCAGTGTCCTAGGATGGGACAATCAACTCTATCGGATATTGCCCTCAGAATGCCATTAGAGCTCCCACGAACCCTGCGCATCAGGGATGCTATTCTCTTTCGAATTATGGCATGAAAACCGTCCATACCGTATGCTGTAAACATCCCTGAAGCGCTACAATACCGCGGAAGACCCATCAGCATCCTGAAGGCATTATTATATTGTACCCGAAGGGCATTGTAGGCTCTCTGCGTGTACTTAACCCATAGACTGCACGTGTAAAATGACTGGCAAAAAGCTTTGAAAAGTGTTATCTTAACTTCTTCTGTAACGCGTGCAAAGCTACGGGACAGCATGTTACAGCGAACCGCCAACGCCCTTCTTTCTCTTTCTATGTCCGCATCATCAGTCAGATCCTCAGTTAAAACGTGACCAAGATACTTAAATTGATACACTCTATTTAACTGTACGTTCCTTAATTTAACAGGTGGAATCGTTTCAATTTTGATCCAGCTCGAAATAACAACACTTCACTTTTTTACATTATAAATGAGACCGTGAGTCTCAGCATAAATATCACAAATATTAAGTAATGTCCTCAATGCATTAATCGATGGGCTCAGCAACACCATATAGGCCACAGCATCCACTTACCATCAAGTGGACTGTGCTCGTTTGTCACACTTATTCTATAAAAAAAATGTTTTGTTACTAATATCTCATTATCATATCATAATGAGATTATTTATAATATGATAATGTGATTATTTACAATAAAATGTATAATGAATAGACCCATACACAATCAAAGCATATTCTATAATTAAATTATTTTATTTAAATTAAACCCGTAACATACTAACTTCAACAAGCCGTGTCTCGTAATGCGATCAGTCAAGCCAAGGTAGGACTGCTTTTTTGCCTACGAGTCTGTCTGGAAAGATAACACGCTTTAACCTATTTCTGTCGCCAGATATCAGGGCTTAAGTAAAGAATCAGTTATATATACGGCTCCATAGCGCAGTGGCTTAGCAGCGTACTGTATGTACAACCGCGAGCTGCACGCAGAGCTGCAGCCCTACGTGTAGGAGCTGTGCGCCGTGCTGGCGCTGCTCACAGCCTTCCTGCGCTGACTCGGCAAATCCCGCACCATCTGTTCGGTATGTACAACCGCGAGCTGCACGCAGAGCTGCAGCCCTACGTGTAGGAGCCGTACGCCGTGCTGGCGCTGCTCACAGCCTTCCTGCGCTGGCTCACGATGTTGATGGTAAGCTAGGACGTAATAACGCTCAAAATGTTTCTCTTATTGGTAAATGTATACATTTGCCCATTAGAGATAGTTGGACAAACATATATTAATTTGTCTATTAGCAAATGTTCTATATCATTGTGTAGTGGATTGTAATCAAAAAATTTACTTTTATTCATATATATATAAACTTGACTGACTCATTGGTCTAGTTGCAGTAGTGCGACTGCTTATCATGAAGTCCCTTGTTCGAATCGGGCCAAAAAAAGCGGTTATTGAACTTTTCCATCAAGAAATTCTCAGTAGCTATCCGGAGTCAGGAAGTTGGCGGTGCCTCACGCCCGTGCCTCGGAAAGCACGTTAAGCCGTTGGTCCTGCGCCAGATCTGTCTCTGGTCGTGTCAGTTTACTGTCTCATCGGATTATGAGAGTGAGGGAATAGAGAGTGTCCTGCGCCGATGGCTAGTCTCCGTTGAGGCTGGCCGCCGTGACCGAAATTCGGTCTGAAGGACATTATTATACAATATGTAACAATCGATTGCTGTCCGTTAGTCTCCCTGAAACTCAAAAACGGTAACCACCGATTTTGATGAATTTTTTTGTGTATGCTTGAATGGGTCCCTAGATGGTTTAGATTTACATTTATACCCAGTAGGTGGCGCTGTTGTCGAGATCCAAAAATCACCTGTGCGAAGCCGTGGCGGATCGCTAGTGTGAAATATTTGTGTATTAAGGCCAAGTCATTTTAATTTATTTTTAAGATATTTTATTCTTTTTTTTATTTAAAATTACACCAAGCAATTCTAAAACTTAGCACTTTTTTATTTTCTAAATCTAAATAAAAGTAAGAAAAATATCTAAATAATTAACTAAGTTAAAGTACTGTTCTTTAAGGAGATTTGTTTTATCAATTATGTAAGGCTAAATGGAGCAAAATGTAGTCCAAGGGTAATACTTGAATCTTGTTAATTTTACGATCAAATTTTAATTCTAAATTAAATTTACTTATTTACCTTAAATTTGGTACTACTTGGGTGAGTGCTTAATAAAAATTATCCATCTTTAAAATTTATTTAGAGAAATACAAAAAAAATTAAGACTAGTCTTGTTTCAATTAATTTTAGAGCTGCATTAAATACAATATTTAATAATAAGCTTTTCTGATATACTACACTCCATATATTATGTGCTAGGACATGCTTGACTCACACTCTAATGAATTGGTCTCTACCCACTATGAGACAGTTTTCTTTTTTTTTGTTTAAGTACCATTACTTTTTTGTTTAAGTACTTTGGACCATTTGGAATAAAATAAGTGACCTGTATTATCTATGAAAACAAGGTCAGGTGAATTGGATTACCTCTATAACTGTGTTTACCTCTATTCTTTTCTGCTCAATGGCTGGGCTCGGCGCCTGCCACAAACTACTTGATAGTATATCATCTGCTGGGATAGAGCAAGTACTGGAGGCTATCGCATGCCTAGTGAGTTGTTACTGATGGAGACAGGTCCCAAGAGGTTTCTGTATCTACGTTTTAGATTTATCAAGATCCTTTGATCTTTTTAGGACTAAATTTTCTACCAATTAAAAAGTCACTTGTGTTTCGTTAAGAGCTTTCTTTATAATCATTGGTTAAAAATAGAAGTAATGCTCTTTTTTTAGGAGCCTCTAAATTGTGGAAGCCACATAACAGTCTAATGCGGTCATTTACACAATTTAAAAAATTTAAATTATTGACATTTCCCGCGCTGTATATTTATGTAGTTGTGACATTTATAAAAACTAATTCTGAATTATTTAATTTTCAATTTAATAATAAGCAATCGACGTAACAATAAAGTTTATACAATTTCATCAAAGACAGTTTTACTTAGAAAAAGCCTTTTGGGTATATAGTCCAAGTATAATTAAAAAGTTTAATAGTAATACCAATTTTAAACTTTTTATTTTGAAGATGCGACTCGCTGAATCGGCTTGAAAAATTTACAATAACAGAGGCGTATACAGCTACCATTGAGAGCTGATATAGGTTGAGATACTAGATTAAATCTTATATCCCCCGGAAGGTTAAAATTCATGTGATTTGGTCCGTCAATTCATGACTACATAGTATACAAACACAGAGTTGGCGTCAACGAATGTGATATAGAGCCCTCCTGTCATTGCTCTCTATTTATTCTTAAAGTTTTATCATAATTAGTTCAGCCAATTCAAAGCTTAGCCCGGACAGACACAGACAAAATTATTAATATGTTTGATCATATCTAAATGGCATGAAATATCCATGCTAAGTAAAATGCAGTTATTTACAGATATTACATATCGATCGATATTACAAAAAGACACCTTAATTTTATTTATATGTACAGAGTATACAATTTAATTTTTGTTTGTTGATTTAAAATATATTAAAGCGCCTGTGAAAAGTAGTATAGCAAAGGCGTTTGTACGCTTTTACGTGTCATTCCTCATCATAAACAGCCTGTAAAATTTCACTACTGGACATGGGCCTCACCCAATGTAGAGGGGATTTGTTCGTCGACTGTCTGCCTGTTTCATCAGGTCGTCACTGCAATTAGTAGGGAGTCGTCTACCACAGCTCTAGACAGTACGAGGCTGCCACTCGAGAATTTTTTCCCCGTCGGTTGTCGGTTCTTCAAGCCATATGGCCGACCCATTTCCACTTCAGCTTACTGATCCGCTGGGCTATGTCATTTACTTCTGTTATTCTGTGTATATCCTCGTAAATTGGTTATAGCATTATTGGTGCGAAGTTATGGATTCTACATCTCTTCCCCTCAATACGGTGCGTATGGGCAATGACTGCAATGTCGCATGCTAGTAGCCGAAGCTTGATAAGGCCCACAGATCCAACAGTAATAGTAATAGAGAGAGAAATACTAATCTAATATAATATATAAAAAATAATTTTTGTTTGTTCGTATTTAATGCACTGCCATACCGTTCATCAGATTGCGGTAAAACTTTGTCAACTTATTACTTTAACTTGCGCGAAGGTTATAGGCATAGTACAATTAACTTACAGTAGGTGGCGCGCGTTTCGTACCGACAAATTTATTTGAAAGTTATATATTATTCAATTTCTATGAATTCCAAATTTATAACAATATTTCCACAATTATTTCTTCTGTGGCAGCAACGTGCCTGGTACCAGCTAGTAAATAATAAAAATAAATACTGACTGCGAAACGTGAATATGTTAGAAAAAAATCGTATATACTTTTGACGTTCATCATCATAATTCACAAGTCCACTGTTGAACAAAGGACTCCCTCAAAAATGCCACAAAGCACGGTCCTGAGCCATCTGCACCTATTGACTTGCCTTTGGCACGTTTGGCAGGCAGACTGACGATTATAGTACCAAATGCTTCGCACCTTTAACACTGTTCCCCGTTACTGATCTGGGTATTTATGCCTCGTGTGAACGAGATGGATATATCGCCATCTATCGAAAACCATAAAGTCTTAGCGACGGTCCGCTACCTCTAATAGCGCGGCTCTCAGATAATACCATCATTATCATAAAATAGTAGCATAATGACGTTTTCTATGGACCCGCTACTTAATACATCATAGTTCTCAAGGTTGATAAACGCATACCACTATTAGAGCAGGAAGCGTGACAAACGAGCACACTGTGCTCTTTTGTCATGGTTGCTAAGGTCCTACTGTCAATATCTCATTTAATGATTCTATAACGCAGGGAAACTCCGAGCATAGCCCGTTTCATAACTCGCTGAGTGACTTTAAACTTCACTATATATTTTTTTTATAAAACTGAAGCACAAACAAACTTACAGTCCACCTAAATAGCTACTGCTATCTATGAGCACCTTTAGCTAAGAAACTAAACTACGTTGTTTGTTTGATACCCTTCGTTGCTTGACGTAGGTGGTGGCAGGTTTTTTTTATAGGATAGGGTGACGAACGAGCACACCGTCCACCTGATGGTAAGAGGATGCCGTGGCCCATAGACATCTACATCTATCCTTGATTGAGAATCAAAATGCAGATGCGCTCTCACCCTTGAGGACTGCGATGGAATGCCTCGTTTACAGTAAAGGGGTCTCCGGTTCTCTACACTCACTATACGAAACACAGCAGCATTAAGCTGCTATTTTACGCTGGTATGGTGGTCCCACCCCGGTCGAGCCGACCCATTCGTGCTACAACCATAATGTAGCTATACCGTGTCCATAACACGTTAAAGTTTATAGAAAAATTAAAGCTCCGACTTCAGAATGCGAAATCCTTTTAGTGCTTTTACTTTTTATTATATGCTATTTTTTCTACTGACTTCAAATAGGAGGTACTCAATTCGACTGTATGTTTTTTTTATGTGTGTTACCTCATAACTTTGTTCTACGTGAACCGATTTCAGTGATTCTTTTTTTATTTGAAAGCTGGTGCTTTCCATGTGGTCCTATATAAATTTGATCAAGGTCTGACTAATAGTTTTTGAGTTATCCTTCATAATATATATTGAAGTCGTGGTACAAATTTTTAATTTTTAAGTATTTATTTATACTTCTTATTATTATCTAATAATGCCCTGCAGACCAAATTTCGGTCACAAAGACGCGCTGAAGACCTCTAGATCAACGTGCCTCGTTGATTTGTTAAGCTTGTGGTTAATAGACTCTACGGAATATATACATATAATAAATCTGTAGAAAAGTCGTGTCTGTAATTTGAATATTTTCTGGAAAAAAACAAGTCCACGGAACTAAATAGAGGGCATCGAAGCCAAATTAGTGGTTTTTAGAATTTTTGTCTGTCTGTCTGTGTATTCCCGATTCACGCAAAAACTACAGAACAGATTTCCATGAAATGTTGTGTGTAGGTAGTTAGGGACCCGGGTCAACTTATAGGCAAATTTTTATGCGATTACAAAACTTCAAAAAGGAAGGTTATTTTCGTTTCGAAGGTATTTTTATTTTCCTTCCTTTAGAAGTTAATTTCTATTTTATATGATTGATTGATGTATTTTTTGAGAATTAAAATATTTATAAATAAAGCCTAAAATTAGTTTTAACCTTTGCGTAATAAATTGAACTACGCCGATAATCTACGTTGCACTTTTATAAAACAGTGTCATCTAATGTCAAATACAAAAAGTATTAACATTTTACCCCAAGTCACTAATAAATTAAATAATATAAATAACTTACATTTATATGTTTAAATAATTTAATACATAATTATTTGAAAATTCTAACGTAAAATTTTTAGTTCTTTCTTTAAGTCATTTTAGTAGGAATAAATGAATTTTATAAGTAGTACCTAACCAATTACTACTTAAATAGATAATAGTGACATCTGTCGAAAATCATAAAATCTGAAATGTTTCCACGTTTAATTTCTAATCTATAAAATGTTATTAGTAATTTTTTTTTTTATGTATAAATAAACTGATAAAAACTGTAATTATTACAAAACTCTTATTATCCTTACAGTTTAAATAAAGAGATTTTTATACATAATGTATTGGACAGATCTTAGAATTAATAATATCATGAAATAGTCGATCATTGCGTGAAATGGTGGCATTTCATAAAATTTCAAAACAGTGTTTGTTGACTATATGATGATATAGCTATGATCGTTTGGCGATATTAACAACTAAACAAAACATTGCTATTTCTAGATATTGTTATATCGTAAAACTATTTCATTACACACCGCTGCTAGTATTTTTAACAAAAGCAGAATTTTAATAGGATCTACATCACTTCATGCCTAATGTACGTATTATAATATAAATGTTCGCGGCTTTGTTGTGCGATTGAGTTACCCCAGTCCCACCTCAACTTATTGTCTCAGTACTAGAGGGTACAGTTTTGGTTTTCATAGTTTTAAATAATAATGCCATCTACTTACTGCTAAATAAACTAATAATAAGTAACTGATCAAATTAAAGACAATTCTATTAAATACTTATTGTTGTAGCATCAAAAAATGTCAGACTTACCGGTGGCCACTCTCTGGATAAAAAGTAACTCTCACTTCTGGTAGCTCAGATGGTTAGCGCTCGCTGTAAATTTAACAGTACTCGGGCAACCCGGGTTCGGTCCCCGCCGGCACCAATGAAATTGTTAATTGCAATTTTAAGTGCTGATTTACCACGTGCTCGGCGGTGAAGGAAAACATCGTGAGGAAACCTGCGTGTCTGAGAAATAACAAAAAAAAATTTCGCAGAGATGTGAAGTTCGCCAACACGCTTTCTTGCAGCGCGGCGGACATTTCCTTGCCCTAAAATCCTTTTAGAAATGAGGGGAGCCCTGTGCCCAACTGTGGGACTTATATAAGCTTTAACTTTAATTGTTGAATTATTAATTACTAGGTAAATGAAACACACAATCGTGAAAAAGCTTCTTTTCAGTTTTTATGAGTTTTATTTAAGCAAATACGAGAGCCGTGTTATTCGCCGTAAGATTTCATAGCACAGGAACAAAAAGTGTAAGATTCCCGCGAGGACCAATCAATGAAACTGGTGAGGAAATTTTATTTGCTTATTTTCCACGTGATCAAAGAAATGTTGAAGAGTAACTTCGCGGGGAAACTTTGATGTCTGAGTAATTAGTGAAATTTAAAATTTCTCGGACATATGAAAACCGCTATTTCGCACTATGGGTATTTAGGAGCCATGTGCAGAGTAAGTAAGACGTACGTAAGCTGCTTCTTTACTTTTTTTACTTTTATTGAGACTTTTATAAAAGTTTGTCACATATTAAGATTAGCTTTCATATATTTTCAGACATACTTATTAAAATTTTTGTGACATTCACGGTTTCATAGCTCACATGAGTAAATGAACACAGGCTTTTGAGAAAAAGTACATAAATATCAAAGGAAGCAAATTTTAAACACAGGTTTATTTTTATTTTTACTATGAGTTGAACTGCGTTGATAGAATCTTGAAAGTCTTCTGTAAAAGTCGGTAATCGAACCGGTCCAAACGTAAATTTCATAGTACGTAAGCGACGCAAATTTACACCACTCATATTTTAATTGCAATTTGAAGTTTAGATTTACCACGTTCTCGGTGGTGAAGTAGAACATCGCGAGGAAACCGGCATATCTGAGAAGTTAAAAAAATATTAACTTTTAGGTATATGATGAGTCGGTCATCCCGCGTTGGAGTCAACTAAATCAACTCCTTTTTGTCTTAAACTCGCTGCGGCCTGTTCTCAGTAGTGGGATGTATGTGGGCTGCTACTTTTTTACTTTTAATAAGGCTATTCACTGCTGATCATAGGCTTCCCTATTGTTTGTCAAATAAGCCGGATGTTTGCAGTAGTGTCCACGCTTGACAAGCGGGTTGGCAACCGCAGCTTTTAATTACTTTGCGCTGTTATCAGGAAGATGCTTTACGTGGTAGAGCCATGCTGCAGCTATATTAATAGTATAGTTGTAGCACGAATAGGTCGGCTCGACCGGGGAAGGACCACGCCTCACAGAATACCAGCGTAAAATAGCAGCTTAATGCTGCTGTGTTTCGTATGGTGAGTGTAGAGACCGGAGACCCTTTTACTGGAAAGAGGCATTCTATATTAGTCCTCACGGCTGACAACGCATCTGCATTTAAATTCGCAAATGAAGATAGATGTAGATGTCTATGTGCCACAGCAACCACTTACCATCAGGTGGACTGTGTCCTCGTTTGTCACCCTTATTCTATAAAAAAAAAGATGCTGCCACCCATCTCCTATTTCAGTTTTCCTCCGTCACCGCCTACGACACCCACGAGACGAAATGTGGTAGTGGTTTCTTTTCCGCCGCCTCTACATGGCTAATATATTTCTACTCCCGTTCATCATTTCGATTCCTCCCATATAGATTCGTCGTACCTATACATAGTTATTTATATGTACTAGTTATATGTATAAACATGTATATATTTGTAAATATATATTTGTATGTATATATTCGTAATTCGTATATATGTATGTATAGATTATATTTGTATAGTTTATTCATTAGTAAAATGTATTTGTTATATAATTGGAATAGTTCGTGGTACCTCTTCTATCTATTCTTTTGTTTTAAGGAATGCAAAAAAGAATAAATAAATAATTAAATTTGCCAATTAAGTTGGATAATTGCCGTAGTTACACTATGCCGTGTATTTATAAAAACCATGAAATTCAACATTATTTTGTCAAAACTATATGAACTTTAGTTATGAATATTATGTAAATAACGCATTTCTGATTCCAGTGCAATTTACCCTTCATAAAGTCACATCGGAAGAGATGTCCGATATAAACAAAAAAGTGTTGTTAAATATATGTTATTAATGCATTTCTGATAAACTCATGTTATTCTGTAGCATATTATATTGCCAAATTTCAATCATTTACGTCCAATATAGACACAGATACCGAGGTGTCTCTACAAGTGATCCAATTTTGCTAACTTAGGCACGGAATGATATTAATGATGTCTAAATTGAAGCCCACGCGAGCGAAGCCGCGGGTAAAAAGCTAGTTAGTAATACATTTATGGGGCAATATATACGCTTTTACAACAAAATCCTAGAAAAAGAAGTTCAAAGCTTGTCAATCAACAAATTTTAAAATTTTATTAAAGAAAAATTCTTAGAAAAGGTTTATTCTAACATTAACGATTACATTATTACGATTAATCTATGTTTTATAAATTCAACAATAAGATATAAAAGTGGATGGAATCGGGTAACTCAAGACCGTTGATGATGATATTACAAAATTAAGTCTCTTGCATTAACGAAAAGTAAGAAAAACAGGATTTGTGTGAATATATAGTTCAAGTACAATTGATGAAAAAATAAAAAATAAAAATAGATAAAACTGGTTTTAGTTTTTTAATTAAAAGACTTTTAATAAAATGCAAATTTAAATGAAACCAAGGACTGATTGAAAAGTTCTTTCGTTACGAATAATTTACACAATTTAACGTATTTTCAAGTGCTTTGATAAAGGTTTAAACTTATTCACCAGACATCATGTCTGACTTTAAAGAATTAATTTATCTAAGATAGTAGTTCTCCTTTCGGTCTTAGCTTCTATTTTTAATTGAAATTTAAACATATTTAAACGGGACAGTAAAAATATATTCAAATGAGAAAATCAATCATTACTCATATTAAAAGGGGGCAAACGAGCATGCGACTCACCGGATAGTAAGTGACTACCGACGCCCTTGAACAACAGTGCAACAACAGGGAATTGCAGGTGCGTTTTAGGCCTTATAAAAAGAGTAGGCTCTTTTCTTGAAGTTCCCTAAGTCGTATCGGTCCAGAAAAATTGCTGGTGGTCCATTCTACAAGGAAGTTGTGCGAGGAAGAAAACTACTGGTAAATCGCACAGTGATGGACCGCCAATCATCCAGATGGTATGGTTGGTATCGTGAGTTTTGTCGCAGTGGTATAGCCACGCTGCAGCTGTATTAGTTCGAATAATTCCTCTGAGCACTCTTCGTGGTAGGTGTGATAGAATATGCAAAGAGATTCAACATCTCTTCGCAGCGCTGTGAGTCAAACCGATGAGTGGCCTGAAATTGAGGTGATACTACAAAGGGGCTCTCTTTAGCGGTAAACGCGCAAACTTGTGTCTTCCGGGGATTGCACTGGACTAGATTTAGTCGCCTCCAATCTGATACTTTGTTCAACAAAGACTCGGCTTCATACACAAGTTTATTTCCGCACTCGAGACGTGTTCCCGAGAGATACGTTATACGCACGGCCGGCGTAGAAGTTATCGCCTTGCTGTCGTCTGCATAACAATGAATGTTACTGGGTTGTAACATATCGCTGATATGCAGAAGGAACAGGGTAGGCGATAGCACGCAGCCTTGTGGAACACCAACATTCACAGGCTTGAGACGAGTGGATGTTCTGTCTACCTCTGCTTGCAGCGGCCTTTAAACGAGCATGGCATACCCAAATCCGTCACACACTGATATATATTTCAGAAAACCACAAAATTAAGACAGCTTGCTGAATACACTTGTAATTTCTCATGAGACCATAAATATTATCCTAAGGTATCGCGGGTTTCTTTCCAATTCCCAATAATAGTGAGAATAAATTGATTGCTAGTGTTATTATAAGTCTAAAGTAAAGTCTAAAGTCTTATAAAAGAATCAATCATCAGATGAAAGCTATTCATAGGATAAAATACAATTGTTTCCCTTTTATATTCAGTCAGGTTTTGATTTGTTTGATGAAAAACTTTAAGTTTGATAAATGATTGTTTTTTTTTCTGAGTAGGCAGAGTAAATGGGTTTTTTTTTTCTTATTGCACTTTTGTCATTTTAATCGTTTTTTTTTTTTAATTTGAATCCGAGCTCATGATTTTGTCCTTGTTATTTGTATTTTACAGCCTATAAAAGTTCACTGCTGAACATGGGCCTCCCTCATAGATTGCCTCATGGGGGGATTTTGCCATAGTTGCCACGCTTGGTAAGTGGGTTTGCAACCACAGCTTTTTTATTATTTGGAGTTGTTATCAGGAAGAGGCTGCCGCCCATCTTCTGTTTCATTGTACTTTTAATAAATAGCTTATATTTTTGGGATGGTGCCATATAAATTAGATAAAAAACATGCGTGAGTGTCGTGGAGCACTCGGTTGGAACGAAGTTCCTTTCGTAGAATATTATTATTGATAAACATATTATGTTATTGATTAACAGATACAAATAAATGAATTACTAGCGTCTATTAAAATGAAGCGTCATTTAAAATAATATTTCTTTCATGGCAAGATAAGAAAAAGTGCGATGGAGATGGGTATTATTACATCTCGCTCGCACTGTAGAAAGGGGGTCGTGACGGAAAAATCTTACACTTTTTCTCGCCTAGCCCCAAAATTCAAAAGTATGATATAAATCCACATAATAGCTTTCTTAATTCGGGGCTTTAATTTTTCTACAAGCTATGTCTTAGTACGGCTTCAGAAGCTATTATGTGAAAATAATGGAAATAATTTTTATTCTTTTAGTTCGTTAAAGTTTGCTTATCCGTTTTGCTATAAGTTTAATTTTTTCTTACTCTTCACTAAAGACGAGCGAACACACATCTAGTTAATTTAGTATAATTCTTCTGTCCATGTGTATGTGATTGAATTCCTTCTAAACGGTTGGACCGATTTTGATGAAATTTTGTGTGTGTTTTAGTTGATTCGAGTATGATTCTCAATTGGACGCGGTAGGTGGCGCTGTTGTCGAGATCCAGAAATCACCAGTGCGAAGAGGCGGGTCGCTAGTTTCAAATACAACGACAGTTTTCTTTGTATTTGTTAATGTTTTTAATTGGTTATAATACCAAATCCTTAACATTATTTATAAAACAACAGCGATGTTTCTTCCGCTCAAATAGTATCGGTAAATTATTAACATGCTTTCCAAGATCTTAAATTTTAAATCTGTTTTATTGAAGGCTTCAGAAGTCACCATACTCGTGATACAAATAGACTTTCACACCTTGACATGATAAGTTACATATTCCGAAGATTGATGCAGGTGGCTCAGAATGAGGGCTAATAATCTTTCGTTCGCCAGATGTCGCTAGTTGAGACTGAGGTAAAGTTTGTTACCTAATGTCATATAATTGAGAAGTTGCGTTTTAAATAAAATTTTATCGGTTTCTAGAGTATAAGATAAATTTACAAAACAATGCCTCAGTGGTTTTTTCTAAAGTTGTTCCAAATGTTCATCACATTTTTTAAATATTTAATTTTTTACGTTTAGGAATATCTGTAGTTTGGTTTATTTATTTCTAATCTAATGAATATTAAATATAACTAATTTTACAAAAAGAAACATTAACCATTTCATTTTCCTAACAAATTTACTTCCCCGCTAAGTCATTTGTCAAATATTTTACCTCGTTCCTCAGTGGCTCCGCCTTCGTGGTATCAAAAATAGTGGAGTCATTGAGACATATTTTGTGGTAATTTATATCGAAAGCGCGTATTTGTCAATGATGGTGAAATTGAAAGATATATTTCAAAACTAACTAACGAATGTCCGTGAACAAAATAACTAATTATTCCGTTAATAAGAGAGCATTTTAACAAACACAAGCACGTCGTGTTATTTGTAGTCTAAACACGAACAAAACAAATATTATTTGCTTTTCCGGACGTTGTCACTGTTTGTTATTTGTCAACTCGGTGTATTTTAGGTAACATAATATTGCCTTTTAGTACAAATTGTAGTAAGATAATTTATATTATTTAAGAAGAAAACAAAAAACACTTGAGTAATTTATAATTATTAAAATGGCTGCAAAGAATAAAGATGGGAATGGGATGGTCATACACAGAAAATAGCGCGACCCCTGCGTTGGCACTACTTAATAACGTGTTATTTCCTCTGTCTGCAACTGTAGGTGAACCCTGCGCTTGTGTGCGTGTATTGCGAGATGCTTGTATGAAGTTTACACACTCTCGTTCACTCTGACTATACTACACCACTGAAGTTAAAGTTACAGCCTATATACGTCCCAGTGCTGGGCAATTCAATCACATACACATGGACAGAAGAATTATACTAAATTAACTAGATGTGTGTTCGCTCGTCTTTAGTGAAGAGTAAGAAAAATTAAACTTATAACAAAACGGATAAGCCAACTTTAACGAACTAAAAGAATAAAAATTATTTCCATTATTTTCACATAATAGCTTCTGAAGCCGTGCTAAGACATAGCTTGTAGAAAATTAAAGCCCCAAAGTCTCATAATAACTAACAAAACGAGCCCAAACTCGGCACACATAGTTTTACTCGTCCAGGAGTTCCAGCAGTAAGCACCTAAGTACACCATCATGTCTCTCCATCAAGCCTGGAGGTTAGGTATCATAATAACTAAGAAAACGAGCCCAAACTCGGCACACCAAGTTCTACTCGTCCAGGAATTCCAGCAGTAGTCACTGAAGTACACCATCAAGTCTCTCCATCAAGCCTGGACGTTAGGTCTCATAATAACTAACAAAACGAGCCCAAACTCAGCACACCTAGTTCTACTCTTCCAGGAATTCCAGCAGTAGTCACCGAAGTACACCATCAGGTCACTCTATCAAGTCCGGAGGTAAACTCTCATCATGACTAACAAAACGAGCCCAAACTCGGCACACCTAGTTCTACTCGTTCAGGAATTCCAGCAGTAGTCACCGAAGTACACCATCAAGTCTCTCCATCAAGCCTGGACGTTAGGTCTCATAATAACTAACAAAACGAGCCCAAACTCGGCACACATAGTTTTACTCGTCCAGGAGTTCCAGCAGTAAGCACCTAAGTACACCATCAAGTCTCTCCATGAAGCCTGGAGGTTAGGTATCATAATAACTAAGAAAACGAGCCCATACTCGGCACACCAAGTTCTACTCGTCCAGGAATTCCAGCAGTAGTCACTGAAGTACACCATCAAGTCTCTCCATCAAGCCTGGACGTTAGGTCTCATAATAACTAACAAAACGAGCCCAAACTCGGCACACCTAGTTCTACTCGTCCAGGAATTCCAGTAGTCACCGAAGTACACCATCAGGTCACTCTATCAAGTCCGCAGGTAAGCTCTCATCATGACTAACAAAACGAGCCCAAACTCGGCACACCTAGTTCTACTCGTTCAGGAATTCCAGCAGTAGTCACCGAAGTACACCATCAAGTCTCTCCATCAAGCCTGGACGTTAGGTCTCATAATATCTAACAAAACGAGCCCAAACTCGGCACACCTAGTACTACTCGTCGAGGAGTTCCAGTAGCTGTCACCGAAGTATACCTTCAAGTCACTTCACCAAGTCCGAAGCTAAAGTCTTATCATAACTAACAAAACCAGCCCAAAGTCCACAGCCACCATCTCACTGCTAGTAGTGGGCTTCTAGTGTCTAGCAGTCTCTGGAGCAGCTATTCGTATTTCGTATGTAATTTATTTTTGTAGGTATAAGAAATGAGAAAAAAAATCAATCTTTCAAATTATCAAAATGTTTTTACTTGATTATGATTCCCACACCCGCAGCTAACCGTGCGTACACTTGTGTGTGTGACCCGTGTCAATGTAATAGTGCGATTCTATACCTATCAATTTTGCAAACGCGTCCTTAAGAAAGCTATAGATTTATATCATACTTTTGAATTTTGGAACGAAGTTCCTTATCGCACGGTACGAATTTGGTGGGTGGGGGCTAGGAGAGAAAAAGTGTAAGATTTTTCCGTCACAACCCCCTTTCTATAGTGCGAGCGAGATGGAATAATATCCATCTACCTAACACTTTTCTTTTCTATTATTACTTTTATTATCTAAATATTATTTTAAATGACGCTTCATTTTAATAGACGCTAGTAATTCATTTATTTGTATTTGTCAATCAATAATATAATATGTTTATCAATAATAATATACTATGAAAGGAACTTCGTTCCAACAGAGTTTTCCATAACACTCACGCATGGTTTTAGTTCTTATTTCTCAGACATGCAGGTTTCCTCACGATGTTTTCCTTAATCGCCGAGCATGTGGTAATCATTATCATCATTACAGCTCTTCACAAATGCACTGATGAACATAAGCCTTCCACAAAGAATGCCACAATACACGGCCTTAAGCCACCTGCATCCATCGAATTCCTGCATGTCTTACCAGGTCGTCACTCCATCTAGTGGGGGTCGCCCTACACTCCGCTACCGGTAAGCTGCCACTCGAGAACCTTTTTCCCCATCGGTTGTCGGTTCTTCGAATTATATGGCCGGCCTCTTGCAATTTCAGCTTATTTATCCGTTGGGCTATGTCGGTCACTCTGGTCCTACTGCGGATATCCTCATTTCTAAGTTTATCACGCAGAGAAACCCCGAGCATAGCCTCTCCATAGCTCGCTGAGCGACCTTGAACGTCCTCATACGGCCAACAGTGAAGGACTTTCAGAAGCTCCGCTGTAATTCCATCCTCACCTGGGGCCTTGCCGTTTTAAGGTGCTGGAGTGCCATTCTAATCTCGTACAGTCTGACGTCCAGGATATCATCGCAATAGTGTCAGATAAGACTTGCTCTTGGATCGTTACTCACACTTACGTGTGGCTCCAACGATGACGTGTACAGCTGCCCATAGAACCTCTCAATCTCACTCAAAATCTCAGGTGCCCGGAAACGATGCTGCCACACTCGGTCTTCAGCTTTGACAGTTGGCTCTTTCTTGCATATCTCTGGCAAAGACTTTGAGCCCTGGTTCCACTCGATCGCTTCTTCAATACAAGCTGTATTGAAGTTGCGTAAGGTCCGCCGCATGCATTTGGAGATCTGCCTGTTCAGTTGCCTGTATGATGTCAAATCTGTTGAAGACTGCAGCTTCATTTCCGGTCTAACAGGCATGAGATTAAGAGTGTGATCGGAGAGTTTTTGTGTTCTTCTGCGGCGGGTCTTGCAGAACTTAGCTCCGACCGCAAGGACAGTTTCCACGAGCTTGTCGTTCATATCGTCCACTGCATTGCAGTCTTCTAGGCACTGAAAACGGTTTTTTAACTGAAGCTGAAAGGCTTCGGGACTTTGGATTAGAGCACGAGGGGGACGGAGCGTTGACTTCATTAGACGGGACCTCTCCAAGTTAACGTTTAGGTTCAGTGTGCCTCTAACCATTCGGTGATTGCTATCAGTTTTCACCCTGGCGATCACTGAGACATCACTGAATTGTTGTTGTCTGGTCGTCATAATGAAGTCAATCTCACTTTTCGTCGAACCGTCGGAGCTCGACCATGTTCACTTCCTGTGGAACCGCTTCTGGAAGAAAGAGTTCATCATAAAGAGTCCCTTCTCCATGAAGTCGGCCAGCTGCTGGCCCCATGGGTTCTGTTGCCCTATTCCGAATTTCCCTACCTTCAGCTCACCGTCCTCTCTTGTGCCTAATTTTGCATTGAAGTCTCCCATTAACACCGTATAGTGGGTTTTAGAGGAATGTATGGCTTTAGAGATATCCTCATACATTTGTTCCACCTCCTCATCGGGATGTGCTGAGGTTGGTGCGTAAACCTGTATGACCTTCAACGAATACTGTTTGGTGATTCTGAGTATAAGGTACGCAAACCTCGTTGACACACTCACAATCTTTACAACGTTGTTAACGCGAGACTTGTGGACGATAAATCCAACACCTCCTTGGGACAGATGGTCGCCCTCCCGGTGATAGAACAAGTTGCCGGATTCGAGGATTACTGTGTCCTCCCCCTCTCTTCGGACCTCGGATATCTTCCTCTTCTTCCAGCTCCAGGATCTTCTCGTCAGTCCTCAAGGTGCGTGCATTGTATGTTGCCAGGTCGAGTCGTCTTAGACAACTGAACCTCCACCGGAGATTCTTAGCACCCCCTGCCCCGCCGTTACCATGTTCGTCACCGTAGCCAGGAATAGCAAGGCCGCCGGGGACTGGGGGCCGCCTCTTCGTAACTTTCATCATGGGGGGATACTTGCCATAGTTGCCGCGCTTGGCGAGCGGGTTGGCAACCACAGTTTTTTATTGTAATTTTGCTGTTAACAGGAAGATGCTGCAGCCCATCTCCTGCCTGTTTCCCACTGTCGCCTTTTACGACACCCACGGGAAGATATGGGGTAGTGGATATTCTTAACCGCTACTACACGGCTAGCATGTGGTAAATCAACACTTTAAATTGCAATTGACAATTTTATTTGTGCCGGCGGTTATCGAACCTGGGTTGCTGGCGTACTGTGAAATTTACAGCGAGCGCTTAGCCCCTGAGTTACCACGGCTTGTGCCTAATATACTGCCTTTGTATGAGCTCTGAGGTAGGGTTTGATTGATTGTCAGAAACACGGAGACAGAAATAGCATAAGCATGCGACTCAAACTCACAAGTATTTTAACGCAGTAGCTAGTGAGTGCTCTAACCGGCGAATCAGTGCAAGAAATTACCAAAGACATAAACCGTTAATTAAGCTGCGGTAGCTCAGGGGCTAAGCGCTTGTTATAAATTTCACAGTACGCAAGCAACCCGAATTCGATCCCCGCGAATAATTTATTACAATAAAAAATACTTTAGTTCTTGTCTTTTGCCATGTTATAATATCAAAACTGTTATTTTACGCTGACGTTCTGCAAAAGCTTGGACCTGTTCTGTATAATACAGCAGCAGCGTTGCTCTACCACGTAAAAAAATCTACCATGAGAAAGTTTATAGATGCAGGCAGCTCAGGATACGTAGATTATGTTCAGGATTTGAATTAACGCGGTTTGATACTGACGACGATGATGAAATTGGAAAGACTCGTGATAAGAAAACAACATAATAGATTTATTCTGTAATAATAGTAATAATTAGTCAGTCTCTAGAGTTTCGACTTTTAATCAGCAGATTGTGCCGTGAACAATTCAGATCACTTGCAGGAAAAAACAGCAAATTCCATATTAAGGTGTATCATTTAATAATATTTTAATATATCATGACTCACTTTTTATACGGTGGATTTTCAAATTTTTGTGTTGATATTATAATAAATATATGGTTAAACAGCGCCATCTCTTATCAATAAAACATACTACCAATTCAATTTTCCACAAAGCTATAGCCAAATATTCATAGATGTCGCTTTAATTAATAATCACAAAAACATAACAAATTTGTAATATCCGCGTCCATCTGTGCATAAGCCACTTGAGTGATTGCAATTTTTCACGAGCATTTAAAGAATTTCTTAAGGAAAGTTTTCTTGCAAAGATAATATATGCATTTTTAAGTAAGGATAACAAATAAATTATGGCGTCTATGATCAATATAAAAAAAATATGACACCACACAATCAAGTTGATCGCACCCATGCGTAGGCGTAGCTAGGGCGGATCGTTAGTGATATGTAAAATTTTCAATTAGACGTACGTGTAATACCTAGTTGCTTAAACTATTTTTACATAAAAGTTTAAACATTTTATTATAACTTTATTTTATAATACGACTAGTTCATTAGGTATTTACTAGATGGCAGGACTACCGATAAATACAAAATTCTTTTTTTTAAATGGTTTGCTGTAGAATTCTATTTTATCTATTTATAAATTTCATTATAATCGCCTTAGTCAGTGATTAATAGACATGAGTATTTCTCTGAAATGACAGATAAAACTTTTATGTACGCAATAAAAAAAAACGCAGGTCACTTTTAGCGATTAATAAACAAATTGATTATGTGCAAATTACTTATATAGCCACTTAATATACATATTGGTAGGATTTCAGATGTGTGGGTGCAAGGGGAATTTGCCAACATTTTAACTTTTTAATTTCTTTATGAAATCGGCTAGTCCGTGGGGAGTTTTACGTACATATTATTGCACAAGAACAAACAGCCAGATCCAGAATAGTTATTTGTAGGTCATACAAATACTCATTCTACCCGGAATCGAGCTCATAACCCATAGCGTTAATCCACTACGCTACCGAGTGGTCTAAGCTTGAAAGTATTAGGTACATATAAACTGAAAGAAATCGCTTTTAGACGGATAAGACCGCCTTTTGTGTGTACTTTAAAATTATATTTCATTTTGAAGTTATACTTCTTTTAGGGCGTTTGGGAAGAATGATGAGAGTGAATTTTACGATGCGCGCACACTGACACCTAAAACGACATCAAAGACAACACCATGAAGTTGTTACGATCCCGCACACTAACACCTAAAAGCGACAACTTCAATGGGTAATTGTCTCTCAAGTTTTCGTGGGAATTGATAACTATATTTAAGGTAGTTATTCAAATATATATGAATCTACAACACGTGTTTTATTTATATTATTGTAGAGTATGTAAGCCATATTGTAGGCTCATGAAAAAACCAAGATCTGACAGTTGTGTTGTCATTCAATAAATAAATTTCATTTGTGTTTTCCATTTATGAAAAAAAGGAAAAAGAAGAGTAAGTTTGTACAGCGGTTGCACTCCCTTTCCATCAAGGTGCACCTCACAAACATCCGAGGCCTGCACTGTAATTTCAATGCAGTCCACTACCACCTTGAGACTGACAAGCCGCACTTACTCTTCTTGACTGAGACGCAAATCAGATGTCCTCTAGATGCGGCGTACCTTGGCTACCCTGGGTACACATTGGAGCATAATTTCCATCAGCGCGCCGGAGTCTGTGTTTAAGTCCGCAACGACATCTGCTGCAAGCGTCTCCTTCACCTTTAAGACCCCACTTTCTCTACGATCTGGGTAAGAATAAATAATTTTATACACAGGAATGGATACAATTATTTATTCTTGTGTCTACCGATCGCACAGCGGTGAACAGGAGACAACTACTTATACTTGATGTGGATGGGCACACAGCCAAACGCCTCGAACTTCTGTTGACGAACGGTCCAGGCAGGTACGATGTTCAGGTTACCTCACCCTTGGGAACTTCTGACTACTGTCTGGTGAAATCTGTGTCGTTATATTTCCCACCTAACTACGATTTCCACTGTGTGCGGCGAGTGTGGCGATACAAGTCAGCAGATTGGGATGAGATGCGGCATTTTTTTGCATCTTATCCTTGGCGGCAGGTCTGCTTCTCGTCTGAAGACCCGCCGAGCTGCGCGGATGCCATAACCGATGTGATACGTCAAGCGATGGAGTATTTTATCCCCTTTGCTGACGTGCCCATTGGTGGTTCAACGCCGAGTGCGCTCGTGCTGAAAAACACAAGCATATGGCGTACTTATCCTGGGTCGATGCTTGAGACCCTAAAGCTCCGGATGTTAGCTTTAAGAAGAGAGCCTTTAACCAAGCCGCTAAGTCCTGCAAAAATAATTACGGCAAGCCGGTTTCGACCGCATTAAACGCATCGGTACTAAGCTCTTTGTCAAACCATCTGGCAGTAGAGCTTTTTGGTCTCTCGCCAAAGCGGTCGAGACAAACTTCTGTCGGTCTACACTGTCTCCGCTAGTAAAACCAGATGGCTCACTGGCGCATGCGCCTAAGGAGAAAGTGGACTTATTTGCTTCTCTTTTTGCTTGCAATTCGCGTCTGGACAGTAGCAACAGCGTACCATCTCAATTAACTCACTGCGGTACCTCTATGTCAGAAGTTCGTATCACCAACAAGAAGGTTCTTAAAACCTTGCAAAGTCTAGACGTGAACAAAGCTAGTGGACCTGATGGTATACCAGCTATAGTTCTAAAGGTTTGTGGACCTGAGTTGTCTCCTGTGTTGAACCGCTTGTTCCGCCTCTCATTCAGGACTGGAATAGTGCCCAAATCTTGGAAGCCTACCTTGCCTACCCTGCCAACTATCGGCCAATTTCAATTACCTCCATACTCTGCAAGATTATGGAGCGTATATTGAACGCCCACCTCATAGCATACCTAGAGCAAAATGTTCTCCTCAATGATCGCCAGTACGGGTTTCGTCGAAATCGATCAACTAGGGACCTTCTAGCGTATGCCATTCACATATGGTGTGAAGCCCTCGAGAACAGTGGTGAAGCACTTGCTGTTTCCCTCGATGTTTCGAAGGCGTTTGACAGGGTTTGGCACGCTAGTCTATTGGGCAAGCTTTCAGCGTACGGCTTATCCCCTGGCCTGATTGTCTGGGTGAAGGACTTTCTGAGTGAACGGTCTCTCCGGGTCGTCGTCGATGGCTGCTCATCCGATATTGTGGTGACAAACGCCGGTGTTCCTCAGGGGTTCGTTCTCTCCGCAACTCTCTTCCTGCTGCATATAAATGATCTGCTCATTCCCGGTATCTATGGGTATGCAGACGACAGCACAGTTGTGGAGAGATACCAACCAAGTGCCCGGGCCAGCCGGGATCAAATCCAGTCAGAAAGAGAAGCTATGGTTGAGCGTGTGAGTCTTACACTACAGGCAGTCTCCGAATGGGGTGATACCAATCTCGTGAGATTTAACGCCTCCAAAACACAAGCGTGGCTTTTCACCGCTAAAAGGAGTCCGCTCACTTTGGCTACTACTTTCCGGAGTACATTGACCGCCTTCAGTTGTTAAGGGTTGGATTTTCTCCGAAACTCAACTATGGGCAATTCATTGAATCCAGAGCCAAAGCAGCCGCAAGGAAACTTGGTGTCCTTGCAAGGGTGCGGCGGTACTTCACGTCGGGGCAGCTTCTTACCTTATATAAAGCGCAAATCAAGTCGTGCATGTACTGTTCTCACATATGGGCTTGTGCTGCAATATTCCACCTTACTACGATTTCCACGGTGTGCGGCGAGTTTGGCGATACAAGTCAGCAGATTGGGATGAGATGCGGCATTTTTTTGCATCTTATCCTTGGCGGCAGGTCTGCTTCTCGTCTGAAGACCCGACGAGCTGCGCGGATGCCATAACCGATGTGATACGTCAAGCAATGGAGTATTTTATCCCCTTTGCTGACGTGCCCATTGGTGGAAAGCTCGCCCATGGTTCAACGCCGAGTGCGCTCGTGCTGAAAAGCACAAGCATATGGCGTTCTTATCCTGGGTCGATGCTCGAGACCGTAAAGCTCCGGATGTCAGCCTTAAGAAGAGAGCCTTTAACCAAGCCGCCAAGTCCTGCAAAAATAATTACGGCAAGCCAGTTTCGACCGCATTAAACGCATCGGTACAAAGTTCTCTGTCAAACCATCTGGCAGATGGTTTGATTATTATATATTTCTTAATTATATATATTATATTAGAGCTTTTTGGTCTCTCACCAAAGCGGTCGAGACAATTTTCTGTCGGTCTACACTGCCTCCGCTTGTAAAACCAGATTGCTCACTGGCGCATGCGCCTAAGGAGAAAGCGGACTTATTTGCTTCTCTTTTTGCTTGCAATTCGCGTCTGGACAGTAACAACAGCGTACCATCTCAATTAACTCACTGCGGTACCTCTATGTCAGAGGTCCGTATCACCAACAAGAAGGTTCTTAAAACCTTGCGAAGTCTAGACGTGAACAAAGCTAATGGACCTGATGGTATATCAGCTATTGTTCTAAAGGTCTGTGGACCTGAGTTGTCTCCTGTGTTGACACGCTTGTTCCGCCTCTCATTCAGGACTGGAATAGTACCCAAATCTTGGAAGCTGGTCAATGTGCAGCCTGAGATTAAAAAGGTAGCCGTACCGACCGAAGATTTTACCTTATATAAAGCGCAAGTCCAGTCGTGCATGGAGTACTGATGTCACATATGGGCTGGTGCTGCAAAATGCCACCTGGCAGCGTTGGACTTAGTGGAGACGTGCTAAGGGGCTCATTGGTGACCTTGATTTGGTTGAAACCATCTAGTCAGCCTCGAGCACAGGCGCAGTGTAGCCAGTTTCTCGGTATTCTATAGGATGCATTTCGGTGAGTGTGCTCAGGAATTAAACGCTTTAATTTCTCCTCTCCTTCCAGCATCGGACGACCAGGTGGTCGGCGGGTCTTCACCCTTTGTTGTCGATATTCCACGCATTAGAACCAAACGGTTTGCTTTGACTTTTGTAATGCGTACAGCAAAGGAGTGGAATAATTTGCTGGCGTCTATCTTTCCGTCCAAATACAATCTAAGCGTCTTCAAGGCAAGAGTGAATAGGCTTTTGTTACGCTAAGACAGTGCGATTTACCATCTAGGCTGCATCACCACTTACCACCAGGTGGGATTGTGGTCAAGCACTGTCTTATAATAAGTTAAAAAATTGTAGTGAAATCCCCATAAATACACAATATTTGGCGACAGGGACCTTATTCACGCATTATTGAGTGCAATAAAGTTAAATAGTTACAAATAAATAATGTCAAATGAAGGAAATGTTGTTCGGCAACAACCTCATATTTCTTTTTTTTTTTACATTTGATCACCACATGCAAGAGTGGGATATTTTAAGAGTCGATTTGTCTAGTTCTGTATGGCAAATGATTATTATGACGACACTGACAAAGCAGGAGTTATGAAATGAGCTTTTTTGCTCACATCATTAGCAGAAGATACATATCGCCTAGTAGGTACGCGATTTAATTTTTCCGTTAAAACTAGAATACTTAGGTTACAAGACTCTTATTGAAAAGATTGACAACCAGTTTTTCTCAAAGAAATGTATGTTTGCGGAAAGATATGTTTTTTATAAAGCGGAACAAAGACCAGGCGAAGACTTAACTGAATGGGCGGCCCGGGTTCGTCATCTTGCACAGTTTTGTGGTTTTAAAATAGAACTCGAGACGGCATTAAGAGACAAGTTTGTTAGGATTGGCGAATGCCGAGGAAAAAGAAAAGTTTTTTTAGTGAAAACATCGATAGCTTGGCGATGTGCTCGAGTTGCAGTTCAAAGGTCATTGCAAGATGAGGGACTAGCCATATCATCAGCGGCAGCGCGACCCGTTTTCGCTTTACAAGCTCAAGAAATTTCTGTTCGTCAAACTACAGAAAAAACATATCTTGCTTGGTTTGTGGAAATATGAACCATACTAAAGATAAATGTCGATATGCGAATAATTTTTGTCAAAAGTGTAATAAAAAAGGTCGTTTAAAACTTGTTTGTAAGAGTATACAATATAAGAGCAACAATTATTTGGAGGTGGATGACAACGATTTAGTAAAAGGTATTTCATACGCTTTTTTGATTTTGTGGGATTATAAAATAAGGTGTTTAAATGGTATACCGATGACAGCGGTGGATCTAAGGCAGTATGATAATTCAAATCATCTGACATTCCTCTCTGAAAGAAAGTGAAATAAATAATGAAACCTGTAACCTATTTTGCTGAAAATGGGTGTTAAATGTTGTCAAAATATATAGTTCATAAATTGTGTATTACATTCATAACAATAAAATGATGTTCTTAATATCTTACTGCATACATTAAGAATTGTGTAGACAAAATAATTGTATAGAAGTTGAATTATTCTTCTATATATTGTTAAACTAGATTATAAATGTTAGATTGCCCTTGCATTACATAAGTTCTGTGAAATAAGTCTGCCTTGTCTATTTAACTTGTTTGAATTCCAGGTTGTTGTTCCTTGCAATTTTAAAATTGTATATAATAAAATATTGTATATTATGTATTCCAGGTTGATCTTCATCTTCCACGTAGATCATCTACATATCAGTACAGAGATATTGAAACTGTACCTAGCGTATCTTATACTACATCAATCAGTGGTTTTGAAGTAACACCAAGAAAGAGGGAAAGGTTAGAAACAATATCTAAATTAAAGAGAAGAATAATACAAAGAAAAAAGTTAAAAAATGGACAAAGTATAGGATCTAAAATCTAAAGAAAGTATAGGATCTATAATATATATGGTTAACTATAATTCAACATATTTAAAAGAAAGTTGAAAGCGTGGTTGCTGGATACGTGTAATAGTTAATACTGTCTAAATAAATTTAAAAAAAAATAATAATAGTCTTAATTAATAGTTAAATGTGTAATTATTAATAAGTTTAAATATTTATAAGTTTAAATATAATTAAGTATATAAATAACACTGTTAAGTTTAAATTTAACTTTTCTTATTTTTTTCTTTTTATTTTTTTTTCTATTTTAAGTTTAAAATCTAAGATTAAGTTATTAATTACAGTAGGTACATAGAATGTAAGTGGGTGATGTATTCGCCAACAAACTGACCTGCAGTTTGGCGAAAGTAGTATAAGAAATAACCGACTGTATTTTTGTGTAATAAACATTAAAAAAAAAACATATATATTATATTTATATAATACAAATTCTCTGCCACTTCAAAGTATATTAGCATTAAGTCATATTCTTTCCATGCACATAAGAAAAAAAATTGGTTTGCAATATATTATAGGTGGATAGAGAGGAAGAGTTTTGTAAAACAAACATAAGTGTGGAGATTGTATCGCAGTTTTGCATTCTCAGCATAATAATGTAAAATCGTTAATATAGTTATATTAACGATTTTAGATCATTATGCTGTATGTCATATAGTATGTCTTTATAAAGATAAAAGAGGTTAAATTTACCCATCAAAAGACGTGATGGACGTATATTTATTTTGTGAAACAATATTAAGAGTAAACTATAAAGTTTAAAATCTTAATAAAACAAATTACAATTTTTTAAAACGTTACCTCCACACAAGGATTTTCTCCTGTATCGCGGAGACTTTACATACATAGATTTCACAAGTACAAACATCCAGACCCAGAACAATTATTTGTAGGCCATACAAATACTTGTTCCGTGCGGGAATCGAACCCGCGGCCCTTAGCGCTGGAACTCATTGCTAAGCCTGCGCCACGGACACGGAGCCGTCAATTAATTGTCACCAGGATCTTAAATAATTTTTAGTTATTTTTGTTTTGTTACGCTAAAGAAGTATAACTTCCTACATGCGTACATAAGTACACACACACATTTTTTTTATTGTTTTTGGTTTAATATGTAGTGATGTACAATAAAGAATAAATAATTCTTAATATTAAAATAATTCCTAATATTATAATATTGTTTATCTCTATATATAAAAATCAATTGTTGTCCGTTAGTCTCGCTAAGACTCGAAACTGGCTCGACCGATTCTGATGAAATTTTTGTGTGTGTTTGACCCGGTAGGTGGAGATGTTGTCGAGATCCAGAAAACAACCGTGTAAAGCCGGGGCGGATCGCTAGTTGTATATAAAATGTAATGACTAGGGATTTGTAAGACTTATTATGTATACTCAAGTTTTTCAAATGCGAAAACACGTATCCTATAGAACGAAGTCCTGTACGTCCATCAGGAAGAATCCTTGAAAAATAGAAGACGGTTAATCGATAATCATTAATTAATCGATGTATTAGTTAATTTTTTAATTTGTGATCCATGCTGCGGCTATATGAGTAGTATAGTTGTAAAAAGAATGGGTTGATTCGACCGGGGAAGGACCACGTTCTCACAGAATACCAGCGTGAAGAAACATAAGCTCAACGCTGCTGTGTTTCGCATGGGGAGTGTAGAGAAACGGAGACCCTTTTTACTGGAAACGAGGCATTCTACCTTAGCCCTCAGGGGTGACAACTTACCATAAGGTGGACTGTATGCTTGTTTATCATGTAAAAACAACAAAAAAAAACGGACAGAATACTAAATCTTTTTTTCTATCGATACCGAACATTTTCAAACACGTATCGAGTCACTATGTTATGTGGGAGTTGGTTACACGTTGATAGCAACAGCATCCAGGTTATGAGGTTACGTTAAGTGGCATACTGAGCTTGGGAAAATAGTTTCAAACTTGTTACAAGTAATGTACGTTTACTTCCTGATGAATGACTGCATACATATTGTCTCAAATAAATAAATGTGAAAACAAGCCAAGGTCAGAATCTTACGGATCAGTAAGCTGAAATGGCAAAGGCCTGCTGTTTCAGCTTACTGATCTGTCTGAATCTATAGATCTATCTGATGGGAAGAACTGGCAAACGATAGGGGAAAAAGGTTCTTGAGTACTAGACTCGTACCAGCGAGCGTAGTCTAGGATGGCCTTACAATAGGTGAAGTCATAGCCGGGTAAGATACGCAGGAATGCGATAAATACAGGGAACTTAGACCCGTTTGTGGCATTACTTAGGGGAGTCTTATGTTCAGCAGATGACTTGTGAAAGGCTGGGATGATGATGATGATGATGATGATGAAGCTAGTGGCTGTAGTGTTGAGTTATTGTTTAGATGATGTTTGTGCTGTAAGCTGTGCTATAACCACCTCATTGGACATGTTCATTGGTGATTCAATACTGATAATGGCATCAACTCGACTCGAAAGACTGACGACTTCCAGCCTCCCGAACAAGCCGGCCGAAAAGGCTTTAGCACCATAGACCATACATACCCTTCGGCAAATTGTACAGAAGTCCGAGGAGTACAATTTGCCACTATGTCTGGCGTATGTGGACTATGAGAAAGCCTCTGATTCCGTTGAAATTTGGCGGTGCTGCAGTCCCTTCAGCGGTGCCAAGTTGACTGTCGGTATATCGAAGTGCTGAAGTGCTTGTACAGTAGGGCTACGATGGCTATCCGAGTACAGAACAGGAGTACGAAACCTATCCAACTGCAGAGAGGTGTAAGACAGGGTGATGTTATATCCCCGAAACTCTTCACCGCTGCATTGGAGGACGTTTTCAAGCTTCTGGACTGGAAAGGATACGGTATTAACATCAATGGCGAGTACATCACTCACCTTCGATTTGCCGACGATATAGTCCTTATGGCAGAATCGCTGGAGGACCTAAGCACTATGCTCAATGACCTCAATAGTGCCTCCCAACGGATAGGTCTCAAGATGAACATGGACAAAACAAAGATCATGTTTAATGTCCATGTCACACCTATGCCGGTAGTTGTTGGGAGCACTAAGCTCGAAGTTGTTGACGAGTATGTTTACCTGGGACAAATAGTCCGACTAGGTAAGTCCAACTTCGACCGAGAGGTCAATCGACGGATTCAACTCGGCTGGGCAGCGTTCGGGAAATTACGGCACATCTTCTCGTCAGGTATACCTCAAAACTTGAAAACGAGGCTGTACAACCAGTGCGTGTTGCCAGTGATGACATACGGAACTGAGACGTGGTCCTTCACTGCTGGCCGGATGAGGAAGCTCAAGGTCGCTCAGCGAGCTATGGAGGGGCTATGCTCGGAGTCTCACTGCGTGATAAACTTAGAAATGAGGTTTTCCGCAGTAGAACCAGAGTGACCGACATAGCCCAACGGATTAGTAAGCTGAAGTGGCAATGGGCCGGCCATATAGCTCGAAGAACCGTCAACCGATGGGGAAAAAAGGTTCTCGAGTGGCGGCCTCGTACCGGCGGACGATGTGTAGGGCGTGCCCCCGCTAGATGGAGTGACGACCTGGTAAGACATGCAGGAAGTCGATGGATGCAGGTGGCTCAGGACCGTGCTTTGTGGCATTTTAGGGGAGGCCTATGTTCAGCAGTGGACTTGTGAAGGGCTGTAATGATGATGATGAATGGCATCAACTTGAAAAATCGTCGCTTTGTTGGTGAAGAGAGTCAAGCCACAACCATGTTCAAAATGAGTTAAAATTTCAGCTAAAGTTTCTCCAGGCTTGGTTTATTTTTAGTGGGTGTCGACTTATCTTCTGGCTTACTATGCAATATTCTGGCCCTTTAACTGGTAACGAGGTATTACATCTTGGTCCTCAAGGATATACATACATATTCACTTATCATTAGGTGGACTGTGTGCTCGTTTTTCACCCTTTTGGGAGGATATCCGGGCAGCAAGAAATGTGAAGAATAATTATTAATGAAAAAGGTAAAAAACTTAAACATTAAAAAAATTGTACATTTGCCTTTTGTTTACTTTTGGTGCACAATAAATAATTAATTAATTAATCAAAAAAAAGTAAAGGAAAACTGCACTAAAGATATAGATTAAATCGTAAAAATCTTTGCTCTAGTAACATTATCCAGGGAGAAAACAGAGGAATAAGTTTTTATGAAATAATGACGCCCGGAAGTCCACCAAGGTTTTCTCATGCGAATAGGTGTTTTTTTTAAAATCTTTATTACCTTTTAAAAGATAGTAAAATCGTGCGGTTGCCATCTCGCATGCCATGTTGCATGACTGCTTGTCTGCTGTCTCATTAGATTTGAGTTTATGTGTTATTAGATTTTCTCGCTGATTTCTTAAATTGACCTTTATGCGGCCACGAAAGCTTTGCGGTGTAACATACTCTTTAACTTAACATCTCTCACAATGCATATAGCTTTTACTGCATAAAAAGTTATAAGGTATTGAAATCTGTTATTTTTTTTATCTATCAGCACCACACATCATGGGTTGTTACCGTGTAAAATTTGAAACATAGCATTACAAGCTATAATGTTACACATAAGAGAACACGAGCATTTGCAATCTATATAAAGTGCGGCGAGCTCCTGTTTGCGAGGTTTCTACGGCAACAAGGCCATTGCCGCTAGTCAAGTGCAGTACGGTTCGCAAAGAAAATGAACATTTAGATCATAACTCAAAGTATACTAGAAGTTATGAAGATTAAAAATGTTTTGCTTTGCAAGAATATTCTTTTTTGTTGTGTTAATTAATATCAAAGTCGTCATACTTCTTTTTCTACCGCTTTCAGTAGATTTTAAACTCAAACTCTCTATAAAAATGTGTGGTGGGAGCATAAAATTATTCATCACACTCCATTTTTAACTGCCGACGAAAACAGAGGGTTGTTATATGATTGTAGTGTGTATCTGTGTATCTGTATGTCTGTGTATTTGTGTATCTGTGTATCTGCGTATATGTGTGTCTGTCTGTCTGTGGCATCATAGCTCCTGAACGCATGAACCGATTGTGATTAAGTTTTTTTTTCGTTTGAAAGGTATCTTAATCGAGAGTGTTCTTTGCTATATTTCAAGAAAATCTGTTCAGCTGTTTGATAATCACCAGCGCTTTAGGTTTCGGTTTTTTTTTTAATTTTTTTATAAAGTTGTATATATACAGTGTTGTAAGAGACGATTATAGGGATATCAAAGCGTCATCGCTTTCGATAGATAGCGGGGAGAAGCGGCAATGTCGCGAAACTTTGTACTGCGATCAGCCATCCGTCTGAAAACTTTGAAGATTATTTAATATTCTCTATATACATATTATTTTAACCGTGTAGTGGCGGTAAGAATATCTACTACCGCATACCATCCTGTCCGGTGTCGTAAGAGGAGACAGATGGAAACTAAAACAGAAGATGGCCAGCAGCTTCTTCCTGATAATAACTCAAAATATTTGAAAATTGCGGTTGCTAACCCTCCCGTCAAGCGTGGTAACCATGGCAAAATCCTCCCTATGAGGCAATCTATGGTAGTGTCCTATGTTCAGCAGTGGAATTTTATAGGCTGTTATGTATGGATGTATAACTCTTCTCCCCATTTTTGCTGCACTAGTGAAGTCCAAAGATAGATGTGTTCCAAATAGTATGGTTAAATATTTAAAATAATGACTGCATTTTATAATTTTATTTTCGAACGCTACTTCAAATGAAGTCCGGTTAAATACGTCTCTTAGAAAACTGTCGCCGCTTCTCTCCCGTAATGGTCGCATCCGTTGAGTCAGTGGCCGGGCTAGGATATCCGAACCACGTGTGAAAACGTTCTTGCATTGGTTCAAGATATACACATGTGTGTATAATGCCAGTATAATTTATATTTGTAATGTTATTGTACTGATTCAACTCATTTTTAACTACGTACATGTATGTACGTATGCACGAGTATTTTTTTTTAGAAGTTACAGTGATGGTTAGTGAATGCTTTGACCCATAGACATTTAAATATCTCTTTGATTAAGAATCACAATACAGATGCATTTTTACCTGAATAGAAGAAAAAGATGCCCTTTGCTTCTATTTAGCAGACTTAAAAACAGGAGGTTTTCAATTGGACTGTATGTACTTTTTGCATGTATATAACGCGATATATTCAATACAATACAATACAATACTTTATTGTACACTAAGGAAAGATAAATACCCCATATCGTCCCGTGGGTGTCGTAAGAGGCGACAGAGGGAAACAAATCAGAAGATGTGTAGCAGCGTCTTCCTAATAACGACTAAAACTAAAAACCTTCGGTTGCCAACCCGCTTGCCAAGCGTTGTAACTATGGCAAATAAACCCTATATGAGGCAACTATGGGCGAGGCCTATGTTCAGCAGTGGACTTTAATAGGCTGTAACGGTAAGGCAAGATAAATATAACAAAATAAACGAATATTGAGGAGAAAATAAAAAGCGGTCTTATTTACATAGAAATCTCTTCCAGACAACCCAGAAAAAGAATTTAATAAAAATAAGAGAACTATGGGTAGGGTGCACTAAAATAAGAAAGGATACCAACATATGTACTAAAAAGACAACAGGTAGATCAGTGATCATAAATAAAGGAGGAAGAGAGAGGGGTTAGGGAAACAAACAGTGTTCCTTAATCATCGTCAATTGTGCACTGATTTTAATAAGTAACTTTTTTATTAACTAGGATCAACTTCTAGGGTAGTTCCATAAAATGAATTAAGAAGTTTTTAATGTTACTAATTAGACGACATTCGAGTTTGTGTTAAAGTCCAATCAAAAGGTTTTAAAATTTTGACTTTTAATACATAATAGCTTCTGAAGTCAGGACTTTAATATTTTATAGAATTAGTTTCAACTTGAATACTAAATATATGGGTAGCCTCTGGTGCCAGAATTACGATCGTCAAATCACCTTCTGAAGTTTCCGAATAAGGCAAATCTTTCTACGTTGGAAAAGAATAATCTTTCTACTTTACATGCTGCAGCTATTATGCTTGTAGCACGAATGGGTTAGCTGATCGGGGTAAGACCACGCTCTCACAGAAAGCGTGTCCAGCGTGAAATGGCAAAGAAATAGTAAAATGGTTTAGTGCTGCTGTGTTTCTTATGGTGAGTGTAGAGAATCAGAGACCCTTTTTACTGGAAACGAGGCATTCCATATTAGTCCTCACGGGTAACAACGCATCTGCATTTTGATTCTTAATCGAGGATAAATGTTGATGCCTATAGCCCACAGCGTCAACTTAACATCAGGTGGACTGTGTGCTCGTTGGTATATAATATTCCCTCTATGAAGCTATCTATATTTAGCAATGAACTTTTGATAGGCTGTAAGGAATGAATGTATGGATGAAGGCTTAAAGTTTGTAACTCCAACAGAATTATTATTGTTAAAGGTACAATTCTTCTTCTCCTCATTAGCCTATAAACAGACCTATGCCTCTCCTATAATAGGAATTTGCCATAATTCCCCAGCTTGGCAGGTAGCCATTAACAGGCATTTTGTACAATTGATGCCGATTTCTGTCGCCGGTCTAGATGTGTGCTTAATATACGGCATGCGCGCGAATTCGTTCCAATGCATGCCGACGCACGCTGACACGCTGCGTTTGATGTGAATTCTACACACTATCCGTATACGCACTTGTCAAACGTTTGTACAGACTAACTAAATAGCACAGAGGTCGCACATACTGTACAAATTAATCGTATGTAGCAAAAGTTAGCAAAATATGATACGCTTATAGAACATCAAAATATAATGAATATGCCAACTGTCCTAGATTGTAGAGTGTTGTAGATTGTATGACCAACATTGTAGTAATATGATTAAAATAATCCCACTAAGCATGTCTTGCATGTGTCAGATTCCTTACAACGTCCCATACAATGCCACACATATCGTTACAGCCTATTAAAGTCCACTGCTGGACATAGGCTTCCCCCATAGATTGCCTTATAGGGGGGATATTTACCATAGTTGCCTCGCTTGGCAAGCGAGTTGACAACCGCAGTTTTTTTTATTCGTTATTAGGAAGATGCTGCTGCCCATCTCTTATCATACCCACGGGATGATAATTACATATGTGGTAGTGGATATTCTTACACCACCTCTACACAGTAGTGCTACACATTTCAGGCATTAAAATGAAAGAAGATTGTTTGTCCAGTCCATACAAACAATCTTCTTTCATTTTAATTACTGGTGAATTTGAAGAATATTTCATTTAATTACGCGTGAAATCTGGCAGGTCGTTTTCGTTTCGTTTTCAGCTACGCTTTAATGATCGGTTTGAATTTAGACACGGCGGGAAACCACAATGCGGTTTTGCTGTTTTCGAAGTGTAAAAGTTTTATATTGGCCCACGGTGATAGAAGCCTCCGTATATAAAAAGCCTAAAACTAACAATTTGTAAGATATTGTGAAAATATATGGTAACGGAGATATGGAAACATTAAGTCGAGCGAATTTCTGAATTTATTAATTTATGCCTGCTTTCTTTATACAGAACAGTTCAACTTCCCCCACGATTTATAGTGCAGATATGAGATAGAGCATAAAATATTATACTGGACAATTTATAAAATATTATACTGGATCATATGAATTAATCCCAGCACCAACAATACCAACCAGTGGTGACGGGGACGCAATTGAGGGAGGGCGGGAGGTGCTCTTCAAACTAGGTAAGACACATCATTTTATTTTATTGAACGGATATAGGCAAAGTAATTTTTACCAATTTTAATATAATGAATTTCCGCAAAGTAACGCCTGATTCTAAAAATTATCTTGAATTTGTTTTATTGTTACTATTTCTATAAGGAGAAATTTAAATGCATAAGACTAAAAGGAATTCAATATTTTATATTAATAAATAATATTGAAACAAATTTAATATATTGCACTTTTCTGTAACCTCTGCCGGTAATTTATCTGTGGTCATCGGCAGTACGGAGCACGCGCTAGGCTATCTGTGTTTTGAGGTAAATCGTTCTACGATGTTACTTTCTACACCAATTGAGACTATGAACCGGATTGATAGATTAACGATTTCAATACGCATCTGTTAATATACGCACATATAGATAGATAGATAGAAAATTCTTTATTGCACTCAAAACAATTTGTTACAAAGGCGAATTTATTGCCGAAAAGGCATTCTCTGCCAGATGACCTTTCCACCGTGTAGTGGCGGTGTAAGAGGCGAGAGAAGAAAACAAATCAGATGGGCAGCGGTGTCTCCCTAATAACGACTAAAAATATAAATAAAACTATGAGGTATTCTATGGAGAAGGCTTATGGTTCACTTGGCCTATGTGGACTTTAATAGGCTGTAACGGTAACGGTAACCTTTGGTAGTATGGTGAAAGCTATAGATTTGTTTTATTGCAAATAATGTCGTTCGATCAGAGCCGTATTAAAAACTACGTTGCCTATATTAGAGTACCTAACCACTACAGATGTTGGTTTGAATTCCTAGAGGAGTCAACATTTGTACCACCATTTTGGTACAAATGTTGGTACAAATGTGTTTTTATCACATTTGTACCAAAATGAACAAATGTGATGAAAAATTAGTTTTTTATCAAAGCTTATTTTCGACTTTATCGATTTAGTGTTACGTCGTATACGTGTAAGTCAGTACTAGTGACAGACCATTTGCTGACGTATATACTTTTATTCCCAATAGAACATTCCCAATAAATTTTAGAATGTGAGTGTACGCGCAGAGCTTTCGAAATTATTTCGTTGCAGTCGTTTACAATATCGATCGGCATTAGAAGCAGTACCCGGCCATGCATTGCTATGGATCAGTCTGGTTAAAAAGAAAGATTGAGTTCTTACCACTGATGTATAAAAAGTAAGATTATATTTTTGTTTACGTTTAAAATAACCCGCTTATATGTTTCAATTCGTAGCGATACAAGATAATAATGTGAGAAATATTGTTGAGTTTGTTAAATTCTGTTAAAGTGTATACGTGGTAGAGCCACTTTCACAGAATACCAGCCTCAAATAGCAACTAGTTCTCAGGGGTGACAACACATTTGCATTTTAATTCTTAATCGAGGATTAATATAGATGTCTATGGGCCACAGCATCCACTTACCATCAGATGATCTGAATGATTGCTTGTCACCCTTATGCTATAAAAAAGTTTTCTTGGTCAAATAGATCAGAAAAACATATGTAAACGCTAAAAGAGTATATAGTCACTAAGCGTTACTTCCGAAGGAATACTTACCATTCATCATATTTTCTCGTTTGCAATAACTGCTGTACTTATTCCCACAGTTCTTACCCCATTACTTCCCAGTTGAACTAACAGAAAAACTGACGAATCGTGGTAAATCTCTTATTCACATCAATTATCATGGATTAAATAACGGATGCTCGACATATTCTGAGTGTGTTAATGTGTTTATGGGTCAATTTATGTTGCTTTATGGGAAAGAAATACCATCAACTGCCTTTTACAATAGACTAACATCCGACTATGAGTTTTAATGAATTACGGGAATTAAGTACGCTCTGTCTTTTTAACACGCTTTTATAAGTTTCGCGTGTATCTATTTGTCTATGTATCTATGTATGTAACGGGATATTTTAATGTAATTTTCACCAACTTGAAGACGACCGACTGACTTGAAAATTTACACTCGTATCAAGGACCGATGAAAATATAATAATTTAATTAGTTTAGCCTAGTATCCTGATCTGAATCACCAGGATAAAATAAAATAATTTTATCTTGAGCGTGTTTCTTTTGCTATTTTAAGCTATAATTGATTACTACTCTATTAATAAAACATTTTCTGTTTAAAAAACTTAACCAACATCTTTACATCTTTTATATTTATCAATTAGAGGCATTCCATCTTAGTCTTCACGAGTGACAACGCATCTGCATTTTGATTCTTTATTGCGGATAGATGTAGATGTCTATGGGTCACAGCAACAACTTACCATCAGGTGGACTGTGTGCTCGTTTGTCACCCTATCCTATAAAAAAAAATAGACACAAAAATCAGGCAGCACAAAATTGTATCCTAAGAATTATTTTTAGTAACAATTGTTAGTAAGTCGTAAGATTTTCAAGTTTAAAGAAAGGTTCTCGAGTGGTAGCCTCGTACCGGAAAGCGAAGTGTAGGGTGGCCCCCCACTATATAGAGTGAGACCTTGAAACAGATGCAGGAAGTCGCAAGTGGCTCAGGATCGTGTTTTGTGGCATTCCTTGGGGGCCTATGTTCAGCAGTGGACAATTTACCATCAGGTGCACTGTGCCCGTATGTCAACATTACTTCTATAAAAAAAAGTTTATCTGAGTTAGAGAAACCATGATCTATGTGCGACTTCTATTACCTTGTATGTTTCTCCTATACTTACACAGACAATTAAGTGAATTGATAACGAATATTTATCGGTAGTTTATTTGACGAATAATTGTTTTAACTTTTACTTATAATAATTTGCCCAAGATAAAATTATAGAGCACGAGTGTGTGCGAATGTACAGGTAACTCTACAGTGTGTGCAAACGTACAGGCACTCCTATTCCCACACTTTCATAGTCGAGAGATTAGGCGCAGAATCAACGGCTTTACGTGTCTTCCAAGGCAAGGGGTGAAACACCGTCAACTTCTTCACTCAGGGCTGTTTCGAGAATTTTTCGAAAGTATGACCCGGGATTCGAACCGGAGACCAAATGCTAAGCAGTCGAGGTTACAACTACTTTGACTTTTATAGCTTTGAGCTCATAACTGAAATATGATCTGTCGTTAAATGTAATATACTTACTAAAAGTTGTTTTAGTAATGTTTTTACAAGGGTATATCTTAGGTGTAAGAATATCCACTACCCCATAGGTATGGATACCGTAAGAGGCGACGTGGGAAACAAATCAGGAGATGGGCACCAGCGTCTTCCTAATAACGACTAAAAATAAAAGAACTGCCGTTGCCAACTCGCTTACCAAGCGTGGCAACAATGACAAATATCCTCACTATGAGGCAATCTATGGGGAAGGCTTATGTTAAGCAGTGTACTTTAATAGGCTGTTACGGCTGTTATATATTAGTGATCGAAAGTTGTATCGTAATAAGTCAATGTGTTTGTCATTTATATTTAACGTCGAAACTATTTTCTGTCCGTTTTAAAACATCTAACAGTAAAGAAATGGAAATTTCCATTCAGCGCTGTACTTGAAAATTACTGACTCATTAATTAATTTGCTCGACAATGATCAAAAGAAAATTCATGAATAATTGTATCGTGGGAAATGTAACTATGAAAACAATCAAAAGATCGTAATGATTTCGAAGTGCTTGTGGTGTTGTTGCTTAAGGCCCTGTTGTAGTATGATGTGATGATATGAAAACGCTACCTCACTCTCCGCAATTGTCAAGCGAATTAGTACTACAGCGTGGAAAGGAGATGTATGAAATTGGGTGCTTGACATCGTTCGTAACAGTTATACAAAAATATGAAGGTAAATGGTTTTTATTTCTGTAGTACCCGCCCGTCGATCAGGGCCTTAACATAATATATGAATTATGAGACTGTATACATTTCTGTCTTCACTACTATCACGATTGCGGTAAAGCTCGCCCGTTGATCATGGCCTTAACATAATAGATGAATTATCAGACTGTATACATTTCTTTCTTCATTCCTACCACGACTGCGGTAAAGCTCGTCCGTTGATTGGGGCCTTAACGAAATAGATGAATTATCAGACTGTATACATTTCTGTCTTCATTCCTACCACGACTGCGGTAAAGCTCGCCCGTTGATCATGGCCTTAACTAAATAGATGAATTATCAGACTGTATACATTTCTGTCTTCACTACTATCACGATTGCGGTAAAGCTCGCCCGTTGATCAGGCCTTAACGAAATAGATTAATTATCAGACTGTATACATTTCTGTCTTCAATCCTACCACGACTGCGGTAAAGCTCGCCCGTTGATCGGGGCCTTAACGAAATAGATGAATACATAAATAACAGACTGTACACGTTTCTGTCTTTATTTCTTCTTAGTAATATTTATTTGCGTCGGCTCACTACAAAAAGTCAATTTAGCTCTACGAGAAATTTCTCTGAGGTTTGTTAAATGACGGCGCTATATCTGCTATGCCATCAAGGGTTACATTTTATAGCGTCACGAGATAGTATCGCACAATAGACAATGTTATATTTATCTTTAAATAAAAAGCGTGTGAACTATACAATAGAAAAAGTAAATTGAAAAGTTTCGTTTTCCATACGAATTTGTAAGATAAAAGTCACCGACCGAATTTGATTTTGTATAATAATTAAAATTCGATTTTTTAACTTTTAAGATACTTGTAGTAACACTTTGAAGTAGACAAAATAGTGCAAATTATAGTTTCTTTATTTTATCATAGATTTTATATCTATAGCTTATTATAACAATGTATAGTTTCTTTAGTTTCTTTATTTATTTGATCGTGTAGTGTTGGTGAAAGAATATCAACCCATATTGTCTAATGGGTGTCCTACGAGGAGACAGAGAAAAACAAACCAAGAGAAAGAGGCTAGCAGCGTCTACCTAATAACAACCAGAAAATAAAAAACTGCGACTGTCACCAATCTGTCAAGCGTGGCAACTTTGGCGAACATCTCCCTTATGATGACTCATACATTGACATATATGGTAAAACCTTTTTTTAAATAGAATAAGAGTGACAAACGATTACACAGTCCACCCGATGGTAAGTGGATGCTGAGGCCCATAGAAATCTACTCCTACATTTATCCTCGATTAGGAATCAAAATGCGGATGCGTTGTCACCCTTGAGTACTAAGATAGCCTCGTTTTCAGTAAAAAGGGTCTCCCGTTCTCTACACTCACCATACGAAACACAGTAGCCTTAAGGTGCTATTTTACGTGGTATTCTGAGAGAGCGTGGTCCTACTCCGGTCGACCCATTGGTGTTACAACTAATGTAGCTGCTGCGCGGCTCTCCCACGTTTGAAGAGGCTAATGCCAGGTGTGAATATTATATATCTGGTGCAGGCCATCTTAAATTTATAGCCCCCTTTTAAATTTACCAGACAAACCCCTAAATAACTGCCGGAAGTCGTGACGTCTTTGATTATGCATCCCATCACCGGTGGAAATACACAGATTTTAGGTCTGGCGTTTGCGAGCTGGATATATTGCAATCTATCGGAAGCAAAGAGATCTTTTGGCATATCCTTTAGAGCCACTTACAAAACCCACGCGGCGAAATAGATTGATGGAATGAATACCTTACGTTTCCACCATACGCTATCACGCCACGGTTATACAAAATGCCTAACTGAAAAATTGGTAAAAAAAATTGAATTCGTTTTTTAAAAATATGTGAAAAGGCGTATTGGCATTCGAAATCTGTCTTTTTATATGACATTACGAAGTTATGTAATAAATGATGTTGTGAACGGTTAACTCGGTCATGAGTAAAATAAAGATTTTGAAATTGAACAGAATTTAGGTAATTAATCGAGCTTGTAAAATTTGGGAGCCAATTAAGTATAAAAGGGTACTGGGCGACGTGATTATACTTACTTAAGCCGAAAATTAATCAAATGCGATTTTTGAGAAGGCGCCAATTTAAATTCTAGAAGATTATGAAATAGATCTGGGATAATCGAAAATAAATAACAGAGGATAAAACTCCAAAACTTGTAAAATAAGAAAAAAGATTACCGTAATCAGTTTTAGCAAATATCCTTCTACTACCTATAGCCATTACCTTATGTTTGGAAGGGTTAAATGAAACACCATAAATATCTGGTGACATCAAGATTGTGGTTGATACTTTTAATATTATCATTATGGTCGATAACGCTTAATTACACATGGAGCTAAAATCATCAGCGTTCAGATATTACGAACAGTTGAAAACTTACGTGGTAGAGCCATGCTGCAGCTATATTAATAGTATAGTTGTAGCACGAATGGGTCGGCTCGACCGGGAAGGACCACGCTCTCACAGAATACCAGCGTAAAATAGCAGCTTAATGCTGCTGTGTTTCGTATGGTGAGTGTAGAGAACCGGAGACCCTTTTACTGGAAAAGAGGCATTCTATCTTAGTCCTCACGGCTGACAACGCATCTGCATTTAAATTCGCTAACGAAGATAGATAGATGTAGATGTCTATGGGCAACAGCAACCACTTACCATCAGGTGGACTGTGTGCTTGTTTGTCACCCTTATTTTATAAAAAAAAAAGTCTATCTCTATTTTTAAATAATGGAATATTACAAGAGATTTACAGTTTAAAAAACTATTGAGACACGCTACAGACAAAATTATTTTATTTCATCCTCGTGATCCTGATCAGGATACTAGGATAAAGTTATTAAACTATTGTATTGTCATCGGTCCTTGATACGAGTGCAAATTTTCAAGTCGATCCACCGTCTACAGGCTGGTGAAAATTACATTAAAAGATTCTGTTACATGGATATATAGACAGATACACGCGAAGCTAATAAAAGCGTGTTAAAAATATTATATAGCCTTGCGGCACGCTTGTCTCAATGTGACTGAAATAAAGAAAATCGATGTAATATTTACAAACTTATTGCAATCGTTTATCCGTAGGTGTCGTAAAAGGCGTCAGAGGTAAACAAATCAGGAGATGGGCAGCAGTGTCTACCCAACCCGCTTGCCCAACGTGGCAACTATAGCAAATATGCCCCCTATGAGGCAATCTATGGTGAAGCCCTATGTTCAAAACTAACTTCTCTCTTTTTTGTTACGAATTTTTATCAAAATGCCTGTGTCTAAACAACACATATTATCTCAAACTTCATCTGCCATAAATTAGTTTTCATCAGTAAAATCACAGCGCCCTGAGCTTTCGCTTACTTTCACTTAAAGATTCACGTAAAATGCTTGCGGTTCGGTGGATTCCATACACTTTAGGGTCAGTTCACACAGAGACGTGACGCGACGCGACGCGGTGCGCACTTTTTAAGATAGTGATACAAAATATAACTTTATTTATTATACAAAAAGGTACACATTTTATTGAGATAATTCGAAAATGCCCTGCGTCGAATCACGACACAGCGGTGCTTCGTCGGCAGGCGCAGTGTGCAAGAGCGGTGCGGTACCAGCGACGTCGCGATGCATCTCGAGCGGCACATTGCGCGTTGCGAAACCACTGGCCTAGCATCGTCGCGTCGCGTCGCGTCTCTGTGTGAACTGACCCTTAGCTAACTTGCTATGGTCAAGTGGGTAAAATTAATTATCCAGGCCTGAGTGATCCAGAAATGGTTCATTTATTAAAATTCATCGAGAAGGCCAGTAACTGACTGACTGAGACTGTATGAGGCGGTGCGAATTTACTATTTCGCGATACTGCAAATGCCCCTGAATTCGGGCTACAGGAAGGATCTGAAGGAATGCATGTGCACTCACCTCAACTTCTGCTAATCTGCCTCGTGTCTCAGACATATAAACTTCACAGATAATCGCGAAATATAGCGTTATTGCAAATGTCTATACACTTTACTATATTCTTGTATAGTTCAATTTCTAAACCACACAAAGGCGGGAGTGATGACGCGAGATATAGGTGATGTGGTTGATTTATTTGCTCGGTGTTCAACGAAAATATCATAGCAGGTTAAATGAAACAGTTATCTATCTTGAAGTCTTACAGTGGTATGCGTGGGTTTGGATTTAATTTTATTAATTATAGAATAAGAGTAGAACTGTAGTATAATTAAAGTTTTTAGTTTTAGTTTTTTTAATGTTGTATATATTTGAATGTACATACATACATATAATCACGCCTCTTTCCCGTAGGGGTAGGCAGAGACCACTTCTTTCCACTTGCTACGATCCTTACATACTTGTTTCGCTTCGTCCACTTTCATTATTCCCTTCATACATGCTCTTCGGTTTAGGGTACTCTTGACCTGGCCTTTTTTCAAGACGTCCCTGATTTGGTCTAGAAACGTCCTCCTAGGTCTATCCCTTCCAACACTTTCATTCACAGTCGCCTTATACACTTTATTCGTCAATTGTTCTTCATTCATTCTCTCGACATGGCCAAACCATCTCAGCATACCTTTCTCAATTTTGTCACTACATCTTCTTTCAAATCACAACGTTTCCTTATCTCACTATTTCTTATCCTGTCACTCATTTTAATATTTGAATGTTAATAACATTCAAATGAGAAATATTGAATGTTATGTAAATAAATTGTTAACATCAAGCTCAGTCTTCACCTATTTGATTTTATCATTGCATTTTTACACAAATACACGGATCTCTATATGATATTGCTATGAATACGCGTGTTCCACTTTTCATGGCTTTACGCCTTTATGTTATAGCATGCATATTTATAAAGGGAATTTTATCGATGTTGTTCATTGTTAGGAAATATGTGTTTTATAAAAATGCTAAAATTGTTTCTAATAATGATATATTCTTTTTAAGGATAGTTTAATCTTATATGACATTAAAAAAAAGTCTTTGGTCTTTTGTAATAATAATAGTTTAATACAAAACACATCAATTACAAAAAAGAACCTTGATTTTTTTATAGCATGGGGTGACAAACGAGCACAAATTCCACCTGATGGTAAGTGGATGCTGTGACCCATAGACATCTACATATATCTTCGATTAAAAATCAAAATGCAGAAGCGTTGTCACACCTGAGGACTAGGATGAAATGCCTCGTTTCCAGTAAAAAGGGTCTCCGGTTCTCTACACTCACAATACGAAACACATCAATATTAAAGTGTTATTTTACGCTAGTATTCTGTGAGTACGTGGTCCTCCCCGGCCGTGCCGACCCATTCGTGCTACAACCATAATATAGCTGCGGCGTGGCTCTACCACATAAAAAATGCACGCGTATTATGTTATTAAATATAGTGATATATTCAACAAAATGTGGTTTAAACGAGCATCGTATTTGTACTCTTCGTCAGCCCTAAGGGTCCACCACTGGACATGAGCCTCTCCCGTATTGGTATTTATATCCTTAAATATAATATCAAATTTGTATAATATGACAGGCCATGAAGAAAGCTGTGTCTTATATCTAAAATTGTGCCTTATATTTATATTATATGTACATTTGTATGATATATGTATAGGATACTTTTATAAATATATATATAAATGTAGCTCAGATGGTTAGCGCTCACTGTAAGTTACACAGTACGCGAGCAACCTGGGTTCAATCCCGCCGGCACCAATGAAATTGTTAATTTCAATTTTAAGTGCTGATTTACCACGTGCTCGGCGGTGAAGGAAAACATCGTGAGGAAACCTGCAGATCTGAGAAATCAAAACAAAATATTTCGAAGATATGTGAAGTTCGCCAACACGCATTGAGGCAGCGCGGCGGACATTTCCTTGCCCTAAAACCCTCTCAGAAATTAGAGGAGGCCTGTGCCCAGCAATGGGACGTATATAGGCTGTAACTTTACTTTACTTTACCACACACAGTATACCCTTTTAATTGAAACAAAATGGATGCACTATTGCTTGGCGGCAAACATATTTTAAAGGGTTTTACCGATCTAGACCTAAGGAACTTTCTCTCCTCGGCAGGAAAGGAGCTGTACCTCCTTGTTTTGCAACCTCAATATTTGGCCGAGTGTCGAACAGAAACAACATTTAAACAGATTTCTTTGCTCTGGCTTACAGAACTGGAATGCAGTAATTATCGTTTACAATTCTAGATAAAGGTCTAATGCAAACATATCTAAAGCGTACACATTAATCAAAGTTGACGTATGTAGTGCTTTGAACTCCTTATAACGATAATCTGTTTTTAATCGTCATAGTCATGGCGGCTCTAAGTAATACGTTAATAGTAGTCATTTAAATAAAATAATTCTTGTATACCATTAAAACTGCTATGGTATATAAAATCTTACAATTTTATTAAATATGAAGAGTTAAATACTTTAATAATAATATTATCTATTTTGAATAAAACTACTTTTACGGATTATATCGCGTTTAATTAAATTATTTTTATTTTTATTAATTCCCGACGTTTCGGGTGCCCGTGACACGTAAAAGTAGTTTTATTCAATGTGTAGTGTTCGCGTAAATATAAGAAATCATTATTATCTATTTTATTACTACTTTAATAATGTTATGTTTAATTTATTTAGGATTTATGCCGTGTTACGTTTTCTTCGTGACTTACTGTCTAAAACTTATTTTAAAACTATTTTTTGTATGTTTTTAAAAGAGGGTTTGCATCTCTAACATACATATGGCCAAGTTATATAACAAAAAATATTACAAGTGAGTTACAGTTTAAACATGTAACTCACTTGTAATATTTTTTGTTTTATGGAATAAGCGTGACAAACGAGCACACCCGATGGTAAGTGGATGCTGTGGCTCATAGACATTTACATTTATCCTTTAAGAATCAAAATGCAAGATGCGTTGTCACCCTGAGGACTAAGATGGAATGCTTCGTTCCCAGTGAGAAAAATTTTCTTTTATTAATCGAATCATTAATAAAACTAAATATCTAATTAAACTTAGGGTCGAACAGACCCTTGATTCTCAATAGAAATAACAAGGAAAGTTGATTGAAAAGGAATTAATTTGTAAAACTTATTAAGATCATTATTTCGCCCAAATCCTTTTACGGTTAGACGACATCATTATGATGCGATAGTAACAATGATAACAAATAAATGACGTGTGACAAACAAAGTTTTATTTTGAAACGTAAAAATAAAACTTTTACTAATATAATTTGTCGCAATTTTGGAGAAGCCAGTGGACTAATAATTTTCATAATTTGCCGCAATTCTGGAGAAGCCAATGGACTAATAATTTTCATAATTTGCCGCAATTTTGGAGAAGCCAGTGGACTAATAATTTTCATAATTTGCCGCAATTCTGGAGAAGCCAATGGACTAATAATTTTCATAATTTGCCGCAATTTTGGAGAAGCCAGTGGACTAATAATTTTCATAATTTGCCGCAATTTTGGAGAAGCCAGTGGACTAATAATTTTCATAATTTGCCGCAATTTTGGAGAAGCCAGTGGACTAATAATTTTCATAATTTGCCGCAATTCTGGAGAAGTCAGTGGACTAATAATTATCACTATTGATAATAACTCATTACAGTATAAAACGAATTCACGTCTGACTAGGTATTCGCTTAAAACTTTAAAACTGCTTTTTCTTTTATAGAATAAGGGTGACAAACGAGCTTTTACATTTATCATCGATTAAAATCAAACGCGTTGTCATTTTCACCCACGAGGACTAAGATGAAATGTCTCATTTCCAGTAAAAAGCTCTACGGTACTCTACACCATATGAAATATAGCAGCATTAAGCTGCTATTTTACGCTGGTATCCTGTGATAACGTGGTTCTTCCCCGGTTGGGCCGACATATTCGTGCTGCAATTAAATATAGCTGCAGCGTGACTCTACCACGTGTAATTTATAATAATGGTTTTTTATATTTACGCGAATACTACACGTTGTATAAAACTAATTTAACGGATTATATTGCGAACAATTTTAACTTTCTTTTATGCTTGATATTTCCTGCACTTTATGAATATTAAAAAAGTTAAAAATAAAACGCAATAAAATGCGTAAAATTATTTTGTCCATACAATTACGTAATAATTTCATTGTTGCCGGAGGGGATGATTCGATCCCGTGGCACAACGAAAAGAGAGTATGTGGGTTGCTGACGAACCTTGAAATTTATTCAGTGGCAGTGTAAGAATATCCACTACCCCATATCATCCCGTGGGTGTCGTAAGGGCGACAGAGGAAAACAAATCAGTAAATAAGCAGCAGCGTCTTTCTAATAACGACTAAAAATAAAAAAAACTGCGGTTGCCAACCCGCTTGCCAAGCGTGGCAACTATGGCAAATATACCCTCTATAACGCAATCTATGTGAAGGCCTATGTTCAGCTGTGGACATTAATAGGCTGTAACGGCAACAAGTCAAGTTGTAAAGAAATGACGTCACGCTTGTGAATAGCACTCGTGCGTACTTGGGACGAGCCTTACATTAATTATTATTTTTGATATTACTACTACTAATTTGCTTTGAGGATGCTTTTAATTTACAAAATAATTATTGTACGTTGCGGTAACAGTTATATAAAACATATAGTCAGACTTTTGCCAGACGAATCATAACCGGTTTTGTTGAAAATAATTCAGTTGGCCGTTGAGCTTGACATAAAGTTCGAGTCACACTTAGATTTCCAATATCATCATTTTATTTTTAAAATTTGACTTTCAATGTACGTTTTAAGAAAATTAAAAACTTTTAGTGCCATTATTTTGAATGTCAGTCTTGTGGCACAATACTCGTTTCAATTGAGTGGAATGTTAGCATGACACAATTTGAGGTTAAAAAAATATTATTATCATCAACATTAGAGCCCTTCAACAAACCCACTGCTAAATAAATTCCTCGAGGAATGCCACAAAATACGGTCTTGACCCACCTGCGCCCATCATCCCAGGTCGTCACTCGATCTAGTGATGCTTTGCCCTGTACTTCGCTTACCTGTGTTAGGCTGCAACTCGAGAACCTTTCTTCCCCATCGGTTGTTGTTCTCGAGCTATAAATTGCCACTTCAGCTTACTAATAGGTTAGGCTACATTGGCTACTCCGGTTATACTGTGGATACCTATCCTTATTTTGAAATCTATCACGCAAAGGAACTCCGAACATAACCCTCTTCATAGCTCGCCTAGTGACTATAAGCTTTCTCATACTCAGATAAATATGTCATCACTGGCAGCACGCACTGGTTGTTTATTCTTGTTGTCATGTTTTGAGAAGTATTCGTGACGAGAAGATGTGTTGTAATCTCCCGAAACCTGCCCAGCCGTGTTGGATCCGTCGATTTTCCTCTCGGTTGAAGTTTGACTTATCTAGTCGGACAATTTCTCCTAAGTAAATATGGGAAGTCGTCAACAACTTCAAGTGTAATGTTCCCAACAACTACCAAAACAGGTATGACATGTTCATTACCCATAATTTTCAACTTTTCCATATTTATTTTAGGACATGTCCGTTGGGAGACACTGATTGGTGAGAGACATTGAGGAGCATAGTGCCATATGTGTAATAAATACTAATAGTGAGTCAACTCGGCGACTAGACAGAGCAACGATGGGGTGCGGTATGAAGAGAGCGGAGTCCCCCCCCCCTGCCTGCAACGTCTGCGGTAGTACCGGTCGGCTTCAGGAGTTAGGTCGGGTTTAGGAGTGTCACATACACGGAATCAGTTGCACGCTTTTGGTGTTTACCCAGCAACATGATATTACTCGATATTATTTTGAAATATTGGAAAAGATTGTACGACGCTTCAAGTAAAATTTAATTCTAATAACCATGTGATTTCATCACGATTTTTAATTGATTTATATGTAAGGATGAGAATTCATTATATCATTAAAATCAACAAAAGAAAATTAAAAAAAAAATAATAAATGTCGTAAATATTTGTCGGTTGCACATTTGTAACGAGGCGGTTGAATAAACTGATCCAACTTATAATTTTAACCTGTTTTATTTATTCTGTTCAACCCGCTATCAAATATTTTAAGCGGAATACCTGAGATACTGCTGTATAGGTGAAATATAGTAAAATTAGGCAGGTATCTACCAGCACGAGCCTTTGTTTCCATCACGACGAATCAGGTGAAGCTGTGGAACGCAACTAGTTTTGTTAAGGTACTAATTAGTTTGTATCTTTGTATAAAAAAATAAATTATTACGAGGAATGCTGATAAAATATAATGATATCATATTATTATTTAAGGAAATGATTTTGTGACAACCTTGCATATTTGACATGTCATATCATGACATGACATAACATGACATGATATGAAATGAAGTCGAGACAGCCTTGTAGGTATTTAACGGTATAACAAAGGAGTTGAACCACTATTAGTATTTATTACACATATGATAGTGCTTTAGGTCCTCCAGCGATTTTACCATAATGAGTATATTGTAGATCGTGTAGTGGCGTGGTAAGAATATGCAATACCCCATCCCGCGATTATCATAAGAGGTGACAGAAGGAAAAAAAACAGGAGATGGGCAGCAGCATCTTCCTGACAAACACCCATAATATAAAAAAATGCGGTTGACAATCCGTCCGCCAATCATGGCAACTATATCAGATATGCGGGATATCGGGGATTTAATCTCGTAAATATTATTTATTTTAAATTTAAATCGCTTTAGCAAGTGAACATTACTTTAACATTGATAGTTGTAACCCCAAAAATTTATCACAAAGCATTCCTAAAAATGAAGTTAATGCACAAACCACGTTTTTATACTCCACTTTCTAATTTATTCTTTGAACTTAGTGTGCCACCTACGTCTTAAACGTGTGCAGTCAATTAGCATATCACCGTGTCGCACGGCTTTGTTTGAAAATACGTAATGTTTACGTATTTTTATACAATTTATGTAATATTTAAAAATGAATGTGGAACAATAACCGTGAATGTTTATTCTGTCTTATACTTGGTAGAGCCCCGCTGCAACTATATTACGGTTGCTTTAAATATGATATGCTTTGACTTTAACTATTATGTTGACTGGGGAAGGACCGCGCTCTCACAGAATACCAGCGTAAAATAGCAGCTTAATGCTGCTGTATTTTGTATGATGAGTGTAGAGAACCGAAACTCTTTAATGGATACGAAGCATTCCATCTTAGTCCTCAAGGGTGACAACGTTTTTCAACAAACTGTTGATTAATAATCGAGGATAAATGTACATATCTATGCGTCACAGCATCCACTTATCGTCAGGTGGGCTTTGTGCTCGTTTGACACCCTAATTCTATAAAAAAATATAATGCCGTTTTTTAATGGAGAAGGAATTGACCTTTACTAATGAATATGAAAATGGTAGGTTACTACATATTCATCCATCCATTCCATCCATTACAGCCTGTAAAAGTCCACTGCTGAACATGGGTTTCCTTCATAAATTGCCCAATGGGGAGATTTTGCCATAGTTACCAAGCTTATCAAGTGAGTTTTGGTGGTTTTTATTATTTTGGGTTGTTATCAGGAAGATGCTGCTGCCCATCTTTTGTTTCATTTTCCCTCTGTTGCTTCTTACGACACCCAAGGGACGATATGGGATAGTAGATATTCTTACACCGCCACTTTAGCATCATATTTTTAAATTCGGATATTGAAATCGCAAATTATTTCTACGGATTTTACAGTTTATTGCGTATATTAAGGATACTAATTAGTTAATTTGTAAATATCACGTCTTTGTTAATATTCCTTCTACATATCTATCTATCTATCTATCTATCTATATATATATATATATATATATATATATATATAGATGTTGATTTAGATTTAGATGTTTATTTTTTAAACATTAATATTTTGTACGTGCAGTGGTCAGTGAAGATTTTCGTCATATTAAAACATTTTTAATAAAAAAAAAAACAAGATACTGCATATATATATATATATAGATGTTGATTGATAGACAGATGCTCTGACGTTCGAATGATGATGGAAAATGAATTTAGAGTATAAGTTTTGCGTGCATGTTAACTGGGACATCAGTAAATTTATGTAAAAGGGTCAAACGTCAGAGCATCTGTCTATCAATCAACATCTATATATATATATATATATATATATATATATATATATATGCAGTATCTTGTTTTTTATCAAAAATGTTTTAATATGACGAAAATCTTCACTGACCACTGCACGTACAAAATATTAATGTTTAAAAAAATTGGTTTTTAAATTTATTAGGTGTAGAAGATCGAGAGGAGTCGCTTCCGATATAAGGTGATTTAATCGTGTCGTTGACGCTCGACTTGGTAGAGCCACGCTGCAGCTATATTATAGTTGTAGCAAGAATGGGTCGACTCGACCGGGATGGGACCACGCTCTCACAGAATACCAGCGTAAAATAGCAGCCGAATGCTACTGTGTGTGTGTGCACAGAATCGGAGACCCTTTTTACTGGAAAAGAGACACCATACGAAACACAGCAGCATAGCATAGCAGCATTAAGCGGCTATTTTACGCTGATATTCTGTGAGAGCGTGGTCCTTCCCCGGTCGTACCGACACATTCGTGCTACAACTATTCTTTAAAAAAAAACATAAAATACCCGGACCGGCTAAAAGAGTAGTATCAAAAGTCTGAGATGTCTAGTACTGCGAAAGTCAATCCGCTTTTTTGCCGAACCCCAGAATTAAGGAAAAGATCCATGTTCAGGTGTGGATTTTTAAGTTATTGTAATCATAAAAAATGTATATTTCTTGAATTTAATATACAAAGCTTTGGTAGCGTCAATTTTGGGAAATGAATTTGCTTAATTTAAATTAGTTTCATCTATACAAATAAATAAACTTGACGTGTTTGTTTGTAATTTCAAAATAGCCGCTTTTTACTAAATGCACATGAAAGTATAAACGGTACCTACTTATAACAAAAAAAAAATCAATTTTTAAAATTTTTGTCTGTCTGTCTGTTCCGGTTAATCTCCGAAACGGCTGGACCAATTTTGACGGGATTTTCACTGGCAGATACTTGATGTTTTATGGGTAACTAAGACTACTTTCATTTTAGAAAAAGAATTAGGGTGCCGCGCAAAAAAAAATCAAATCGTAATAAATTTCACGCGGACGAAGTCACGGGGAACAGCTAGCTATATCTAATAACTGACATAACCCAACAGATCTGTAAGCTGAAGTGGCAATGGGCCGGCGCTATTCATCGAAGAACCGACAAAGGATAGGAAAGGAAAATAGAATATGTTTTTATTCAATATAGATCGCATGTGTAATTTCTATTGAAAGTCATTTGAAAGTAACGAGTGGCAGCTTCGTACCGGTAAGCGAAGTTTAGGGCGGACTTTTACTCGATCGAGTGACGACATGGCAAGGGATGCAGGAAGCAGCAGAAAGTGTTTTATAGCAGTCCTTAGGGAGGCCTTCATTCAGCATTGGGCTTGTAAAGGGTCAAAATGATGATGAAGTTGATTACAATTTCTTATATTTACGCGAACAGTACACATATAAATAAAACTAGTTTTACAGATTTTATCGCGTACATTAACTTATTTTATATTCCCGACGTTCGAGCACTTTATAGCACCCATGATCACATGGGAGACTGAGGAGTTTGACGTCCCAATGTCATAGTTAACCACGGCTTAAATTTTAATTTGGAGGTAGCCGTGATTAACTATGACATTGGTATTCCATACACCTAAAGTCAAGTTTATAACAAATTAAAAGTGAATCAATTTTAACGATTTCAAAACGTTAAAACTAAATGATAACATCATACGATGCTGGTATAATCTTATCTATTAAATTTTATATTTTTATTTAAATTAGATGTAAATTTTTTGTACGAACGAAACTTCGTAGTATGTATTATTAGTAATTGTGAAAGTGATATGATTATCCATGTATATAAAATTGAATATTAAAGCGGTAACTCCGTTATGCTTACCACAATGATCTAGCCACGTTCATCTTTGCGCTTTCATATTTTTATTGCTCCATACATTCTCTTATGGTATAACTTTTCCACGAAATCATTGTTTTAAAAGCTTGCACATCATTGTCAGTTCACTTTTACACGAACTTACGATAATTGTTAGGAACGATAATTTGCTCAGTACAAGTGAATAACAAGCATATTTATAACATTACATTCACATTCATTGTAATGCAAAAGTTCTTTATCTAAATTATAAACTTTATTTGTATACGTGGTAGAGCCATGCTGCAGCTATATTAGTAGTATAGTTGTAGCACGAATGGGTCGGCTCGACCAGGAAGGATCACGCTCTCACAGAATACCAGCGTAAAATAGCAGCTTAACACTGCTGTGTTTCGTATGGTGAGTGTAGAGAACTGGAGACCCTTTTTACTGGAAAAGAGGCATTCTATCTTAGTCCTCACAGGTGACAAAGCATCTGCATTTTGATTCTTTAATAGGGATAGATTTAGATGTCTATGGGTCACAGCAACCGTTTACCATCAGGTGGACTGTGTGCTCATTTGTCACCCTATCCTATAAAAAAAAACTTTAGTATGAGAACTCATTACTCGCTTAATGCGTCTAGATGTATTGACCTGGTAAGAAATGCAGGAAATAGATGTATGCATGTAGCTCGGTACCGTGTTTTGTGAAATTTATTACGTGTTTTTTTTATAGAAGTGGAGACAAACGTACATGCGACTCACCTGAGTAAGTAATCTCGTTTCTTGTAGGTCCATTAATCGTATGGGTCCGGAAAATCGTCGGTGGTAAACAATTCCCCAAAGAAGTCGTGCGTGGAAGAACACTCTTAGTAAATCCCACAGTAGTGGACTGCCAAGCATCCCGATGATGTAGGTGGTAACATGAGTTTTGTCGCGAGCCATGCTGCAGTCGCACTATCGCTATAGAATGAATGGCTCGGCTCAACCGGAGAAGGACCACGCTCTCACAGAATACCATCGTAAAATTGCAGCTTAATACTGTTGTGTTTTGAATGGTGAATGTTGAGAACCGGAAACCATTTTACTAAAAGGCATCACATTCCATCTTGGTCCTCAGGGTGACAATGCACCTGCATTTTGATTCATAATAGAGGAATAATATAGATGTCTATGGGCCGCGATATTTGCTTGCCATCGGGTGGACTGTGTGCTTGTTTGTCACCCAATTCCATTAAAAAGTTCAGTAGTGGACTTTTTAAGGGCAGTAATGGATGGACAAATTCGTACAATGTATCTTCTTATTAAATTAATAATAATAATGTCCTCCAGACCGAATTTCTGTCACGGCGGCCAGCCTCAATGGAGACCAGCCATCGGCGCAGGACAGGATTATAGTGCCCAAGTGTATGCGCAAGCACAGGTGCACTCTCTATTCCTCAGTCTCATAGTCCGATGGGACGGTAAACCGACACGACCGGAGAGATCAGGCGCAGGACCAACGGCTTAACGTGCTTTCGGAGGCACGGGGTGAGACACCGCCAACTTCCTGACTCCGGGCAGCTACTTAGAATTTCTTGATGGAAAAGCTCAATAACTGATTTTTTGCCCGACCCGATTCGAACCCAGGATCTCATGATCAGTAGTCGCACTACTACAACCTCTAGACTAACGAGGCAGTCCAATAAATTAAGAACGCATCAATGAATGAAAAGTAAATGTTTGCACACAGTTTGCAGCGAAGCTAGCAGTTATAAGTTGTCACTGTTAATTAAAATATGTGAATAATAAGAATAAAAGATGCGGTGGCCCATAAACATCTATTTTAAGCTGGTATTCTATCAGAGCGTGGATTCGGTCGAGTCGACCCATTCTTGCTACAGCCGTAACATAGCTGCAGCATGACTCTACCACTTACACAAGCAAAACACTTCAAATAAACTTTCACTTTTCAAAATTGTAAGGTCCTACCGTAACGTGTTACAGGTTATTCATTCTTCTAATTATTAAAAAAATTACATTAAATTACAGTTCACGATAGGCAGATATCGCTTAAAATTATTAATTTGCGTATCGTTAACATTTTAATTTGTTTAATAATAAATAGAGCAGGTATTTCGGAGGTTTTTTTTGAACATAGTAATAAAAGGGAGCCGAGTGAAGAAAGACCGATTACAATGGGAAGGCAAGAGGGAATAGGCTTTTGATAAGCTAACTGAAAAGCGTGACAATCGAGCACAAAGTCCACCTGATGGTAAGTGGATTTTTGCGGCCTATAGACATCTACATCTATCCTCGAATCAAAATGCAGACGCCTTATCACTCTTGAGGACTCAGGTGGAATGCCACATTACCAAAAAGGAGAGACCCTTTTCCCTCTCTACACTCACTATTGGTATCTGGTATTCTGTTAGAGCCAGCAATTTAAATTTAAAATTTTTTAAAAAGTCCTGATGGATTTCTTGCTGGTTCTTCCCAGGACAGAGGTTTTTTTCGAACCAGTGGTAAAGTAAAAATGACTTTCAATAAGAATTACACATGTAATCTATATTGAATAAAAATATTTTATTCTTATTCTATTCTATTCTATTCATGATCCCACCCTGCTCGTGCCAACTCATTCGTGCTGCAGCTATATATCCCTTAGCAGATTCTGTTTGACAACCTTTGAAAAGGAATTTTAAAGTTTAAATTTCAATTAATAAGTATATTAAAGTAGCTTTATTTTTTAAAATTTTTGAACCTCAATAAATCTCCACCCTTTCAACTATTAGGGAATCAATGGGAAAAGCCTACGTACAACAGTAAACTTGCGATAGGCATGATTCAATGAATATATTTATTGATGAAAACGTGTACTTCTAAATTTCCCACCAAAAGGAACGTAAAAAACGTAACATAAACACTTGCCATTTTGATTAGAAAAAACATCTAGACACCGGTCAAATTACATTTAATGTTGTGTCAGTGAACTCCATGAACACTTGAAAAGTGAAAGGATTCGCTCTCAGCGCGTAATAGAACGGTCTACCTGTTGCTATTCCACCTGATATAGGGTAGGTTATTAAATAACAAGTGTACTAAATGTGGTCGTAAAAAAGCATAAATAATGAAAAAAGTTAATAACAGTAATATTGCCTTGTTTATCTATGTGGTTAGGTTAGTTGGGTTACAAATAGAAGCTATACATAAAATAATGTTACCTATATAATATTTAGCAATGATAGCTGATTATAAGCTGAGATTATTAGTGATCGATGCTGAGAGTTCGTAGTTCCATCGTCTTATTTCAAATGTTCAATAAATTCTGGATTATTTTGTTTAGCGTAACTTTGATTCTTAAATAAATAAATAAACTATTGAATGTTTTTAATAGGCTTTAGGACAATTTTAATGTTAGTCCTGCCTGTCTATCGTGTTAAGTATGGGCAAATCGATTGAGTTACCTACATGCATATTGGAATAAGAGTAAACAAAAAAAAAATATTTTTATTTATCAGGTTTTATGCAAAACATTTATAAGGAACTTTGAAATTTAATGTCAAAGTTTTTGTTTGCGGAAGGAAGTATTTTCAAAACTTTTGTGAATAATTAAAAACTACTTGGACAAGTCCATACGTGCCATGACTGATAATGAATTAAGATGTTCGGTGATACACAAATGACTAAAAGTTCCACATGACGCTATTAGAAATTCCATGCGTGAAAGGAATATTTTTTAAACATTGATTAGAAAAAATTTAAAGCACAAATCGATCGATGTAGGATCATATTCTGACAGAATACCAGCGTAAAATATCAGTCTAATGCTGCTGTGTTTCGTATGGTGAGTGTAGAGAACCGGAGACCCTGTTTACTGGAAACGAGGCATTCCATCTTAGTCCTCGGGGGTGACAACGCATCTCCATTTTAATTCTTAATCGTGTATAGATGTAGATTTCTATGGGCCACAGCATTCACTTGCAATCAGGAGAGCTGTGTGCTCGCTTGTCATCCTAATTCCATAAAAAACATGCCATAGTGTTTTACGTCGCATAGATCTTAACACGAACGTCTGGATAAAACAAAAGAAAAGTGTCATCCATGACGCACCCATATCCGTTGTTGGGAGCAATACGCTCGAAGATGTTGACGAGTATGTTTAACTAGGACATATTTTCCGACTAGGTAAATCCAAAACTCACCGAAAGCAGGAATAAATATAAGTACTAAGTACCGAAAGTTTAATCGAGGGAAACAACTATGACTGGGCAGCGTTCGAGATTAATTTCGCGAACGCTGCCCAGCCGAGTTGAACATCGAAACATCTTCTAGTGAGTTTTACCTCAAAACTTAAAAACAAGATTATACAATCGAACCGTGAAGTTGAAAAAATGACTCTAATAACGATGATGATGCTTAAGACGATATTCTAATTGTTACTTGAACTTTTGATATTCCTTATTCTAATTAAAAGGATCAAAAATAATTTTTTTAACAAACAGTGAAAGCCGACTTTAAATAATTATAAATAATAAAATAATATATAACAGCACAAGCAACAGGCTTTACTTCTTCTATACACTATATCTTAAATCGGAAGCCGATGGATGCAGATGGTTCAGAAGTCAGGTCCAAGTTTTATGGAATTCATTGGGGGAGGCCTACATCCAGCAGTGGACTTGGTAACGATGAATTTTTGGTGAGAAAAATAAATTCCTTTAAGCACTGCTGAACTAGATTAACATTTTTTATCCTTTGTCCTATTAGATTCCTGTATTTCAGTGTATTTTAATGGAAAATTCATTTCTATGTTTCAATTTTTGAAAATCGTAAAAAATTTACTACCTTTTAATTTGAAAAACTGAACTTTAAAATCGGATTTAAGCTTCACATCAGTAGCATTGTAAGAATGCAAAAAAAGCATGTCAATCCAACGGCCTTGGAGACTTGTTTTGTTTGCGTTTTCATTCTTTTGCTTGATTTTTATAGAACGGCACACTTCGTTCTTTTACATTTTGTATTTGTTGTAACAATTTGTACAACGAGTTATCTAAATTATTGTGTAGTATTGTGGTGCATTGTTTTGTTGAAAATAAATGACTGGAGAGGTTATTCCGGCGGCGTTTAGTCCATACAAACACATTCCTGTTTTATGTCCCATAAAATTTAATACTACCGCTGTTGCGTTAATAGATTTTTTCCTGTTTCCGTAAATTATGTATTTTTAAAAATAAGAACTTTCATAATTTATTAAAACAGTCCATTTATATAGTTCAATGAAAGAAAACTAGAAGTGGGAACAGGCTAGTGCTGCTCGCAGAACTGCGTGATTCGCATCGTGGATGCTGTTCTGTTGTCTCGATCTAGGTATTAACTTCTAAAATATATATTATGCTGGATGTACTGCCGTGATCCGAATGTTATCAATGATGCTAGTGATGTCGCATTGATCTCAGAAGTAGTTCGTCTGCAACTGTTAGCATTATGAGGAAGGTGATAGATGTAAATGTTTATGGGTCACAGCAACCACTTACCATCAGCTGGACTGTGTGCTCGTTTGTCACCCTAACCTATATAAAAAAAGGTCAAGGTCATAGAGTTATGGAGTGAAGGCTATGCTTGAAATTTCTCTGCGTGATAGATTTCTTGATTAAGATATCTGCAGTGGAACCAGAGTAACCGACACACAGCTCGGAGAGACCGACAACCTCGAACCGACAACCGATGGGGAAGGAAAGATTCTCGAGTGGTAGCCTCGTACCGGTAAGAGTAATTATATGGTGACTATGGTGAATCGATGGTACAGGTGACTCAGGGCCGTGCTTTGTGGCATTCTTGGGGGAGACCTATGTTCAGCAGTGGACTTGTGATGGACTGTATTGATGATGATGATAATGCCATAAGATGGTATTGGTTTTTCTCAAAGATGTCTTTTGGACACACATGAGATGGATCAATTTACGCCACCACCACGCAGGGAACTTCTTACTACGTAGATGTAGTTGTGATCAGATTAAGTGCGCGGAAAGTTGATCAATGGGGAATGGGAGGCCTGGGAGTATGTATGTTCGTCAAAATATATCTTAAGACTAGCTTCAATTTGTGTTTTTTGATGTTTATTTTTTAATTAATTATTTTTAATTTTGATATTTAATAACGTAAAACATTCAATCATTTTAATTAGTTCTGGATCGTGCTTTTATGACAATTTATGAAAAATGCTTATGTTCAGCAGTGGACTTGTGATGGCGATGTATTAAATTTAACCATCATCTTAAAATTTTTGCCTTTATGTCTGTCTATCTATCCGGGCTAAATAATAGATCATACCCAGGCGAAGCCAGATCGGGTCGCTAGTTATTTATAAACTTACGTTAGTGATCAAACGTTAGTGATCAAATTTCTTTTCATGTGAGTGCATTGGTGTAATTCAAAGTTTTCAATTTTCATAGAATTACTTACGCGTATTTACTTCTTCAAACGTGTTCAGCTTGGATTTCTATATGTTGTGACTACTTTTTCATGTAACTACAAATAATCACAGAGTCGTCTATATATGTAGTTGATAGTATTTTTAATGTGTTGTCGTTTTGCTTGAAGATTCTCACACTTAAACAAACCGTTACCGTAACCGTTTTGTATGGCGTGCTGTTTAATCTTTCCACTCCTTATTATTTAAAAGATCGTTTCCAGTATCTTTCCCTTACCCATAATCGGGTCCTTCGATCTTCTGTCAATCTTTCTCTCTCTATTCCTTTGCACTCTTTCTCCTTTTTTAAGAAATCCTTCACTGTCACTGCTGTGTTAATTCTTTCAAAAGTCTTGTTAACGTTGTAACACAGTTATCATTTGGACTTATCTGTATTTTATATGTACTTTCATAATTTTTTTGTAGGCTCCCCCTATTTAACTACTGTTTGCATCAGTTTTATACGCAAAGTTTGTCTAGAAGAGATCAATTTCAGAGTGACGAGAATGCCTGTTATACATTCTATACTTTAGATTTTTCTCTTCTTGTTATTCTGTATTTTGGTGCTTAAAAAATAATAAATAAATAAAGAATAGGCCTGGAGTGGTCCGTCTCGTTTTAAAATGTAAGCGTGCCTGTGAACCTTGTGCCGATGCTCCAGCTGCAATCCCTTAAGAAGGAGCCAGTACGTAAAACCGCTGTTGATGACGTGGTGGTGTGCGAAATTATTACCGTAGCTCCGGCAAAGTGCAGAGGCGAACACCCTGGGGTTTTAAAGAAGTGTCAGCGAGAATATCCCTGCGTACAAAAATAAGCACAGATAAAGAATAAAGAAAGTATCAACGTGTTTTTTAAATAGATTAAGGGTAACAAACAAGCACACAGTTTACCAATGGTAAGTGAATACTGTAGCTCATTGACATATAAATCTATCCCAATTAGGAAGCAAAATATAGAACACCCCTGAGGACTGAGATCAAATGCCTCATTTTCAGTGAAAAGGGTCTCTACAGTCACCAGCAGCATTAAGCTGCTATTTTACGTTGGTATTCTGTGACAACGTGAAAAAAGCTCTCGTATTTTATAACTATAACCGATTTTTATTACTCTTTTTACGTTTAATTTATTTCTTTGCTGTCACACAACGGTTTTAAAAGATTGTGTTTTTGTAAAATAGTATTAGAGTTTAAAAAAAATTAAACAACACTTTATACGTGGTAGAGCCATGCTGCAGCTAAATTAATTGTACAACTATTGTTGCACGAATGGGTCGTCTCAACCGGGGAAGGATTACACTCTAACAGAATACCATTAACACTGCTGTCTTTCGTATGGTGGGTGGAGAGAACCGGAGACCCTTTTTACTGTAAAGGAGGCATTCCATCTTAGTCCTCAGGGGTGAGAACGCATTTTGAATCTTAATCGAGGACAGATGTAGATGTCTATGGGCCACAGCGTCAACTTACCATCAAGTGGGCTGTGTGTTCGTTTGTCTTTTGTTTATTTATTTTTTTAAACCTAATTGTACACCTTTAAAAAGGATTACAAAGGGCGGACTTAATGCCTTTTCGCATTCTCTCCCAGTCAATCCGGGACGTGTGGAAATAATGTGACAGGTACCAAAAATGATATATTCACAGAATATAATTAACAATAGATATTATATAACATCATATTCTATAAAAAAAATTCAAGTTAACTACTTATTCATTGTAGTCATTGTAACTCGTTAATGTAAGTTTTTTTTTTAAAAGAATAAGTTTCGATAATAATAAAATTTCTTGAAATAGCCTTATTTAAGCACAAGTAGTTTGTAATTTGCCGTGTGGTAATCTGGAGCCAAAGAAAATGCAAATAAAAAAAACGTATTATAATGTCCATAACTGGTTATTTTAATTATATATTTATCAATATAATGTGTATCTATGTAGATATATAAATAAAGGATTAAGGTAAGCGTTCCCAATATTAAAGAACTATATTATGTTTAAGTAAGATAATCTGGGAGCTTATGAAAATGCAATTGAAAAAAAACGTATTATAATGTCTATAAATGGTTATTTTAATTCTTTATTTAACAATACAATGTGTATCTATATAGATATATAAATAAGGGATTAAGGTAAGCGTTCCCAATATTATAGAACTATATTATATTTAAGTACGCATTACGTAAAGTATTACGCCGCACCGCACGTGAAATTTTCAAGTTCACGAACTTTACAGTGACCGTCCAAATTCTCAGGCTTTCACGCAATGCAGTGTTATGAAATCTGGACTTCACTTTTACTTCCAGACCACTGAGAAAGTCCATTCTATGATTTCGGTGAGTTTTTTTTAACGTACTGCAACTATCGAGGGGTGCGGAGAGGTATTTAAGGTTATACCGGTCGCGCCGGCGCACAGTCTGAGCATAGACAGCTTACGATGTGGAGGACGTGTGCAGCCTTTGTGCTAGTCGTCGCGTGCGGCGCGCTTCCCGCCCAAGAATCCGGTCCGACGATAAACGACTCCGAAAGCCTCAGTGAATGCTTTAGAAAAGACTCCACATCATGTCTCAAATACAAATTCTTCTCGTACTTGGACAAAGTGATCGGTCAAAAGGAAACATTCTCTTTATCCGACGGCGTGACCGTTGTGAGAGCTAACGACGTCCCGTCTGAAATTGGAGCACCAAGATCGATGGATCCCGTTGCAAGACTGAAAAGGTATTTCGAGACTCACGCGATCCGTGTTGAAGTGAAAGGATCGGATGTTCTTGATGCAGTAACAAGCGCTGGACGTGCCCTGGAGGATACAGTATCGTCGTTTTCAGAAGAGACCGATGTGACAGAAGAAGGCAGAGGAAAGAAAAAGAAAGCGGCTAAAATCCTTGGACCATTGATAGCAGCAGTGATGTTGAAGATGATGGCGTTATTGCCTCTGGCAATTGGCGCGATTGCACTGATAGCTGGAAAAGCGTTGTTGATAGGAAAACTGGCATTAGTTCTGTCTGCTGTAATAGGACTAAAGTTGCTTTCGCAGCAAAAACACGTGACTTATGAAGTGATTGCTCACCCACACCATTCATCAAGCCACACCTCCAGTCATGATTACGGCGGCACCAGTGGATACGGTGGAGACTCCAGCAGCTACAGTGGCGGCGGTGGACACGGAAGTGGTAGTGGATGGGGACGGTCTCTAGAATCCCAAAGCTTGGCGTACTCAGCGCAAAAGCCCCAGTAGCGCGCGGCCTAGTTTAGCGACCTCTTTTTGCAGACGATTTCTCTGCACCGCCCTCTCTGTGTTGAATTATTTATAATTGAGTCGAGTGTGAATGTGATGTACGGTTGTATTTATTTTGAATGAGTACTTATTTCTTAAGCTTTATGCTCATATTCATCTGCCATTAATCACAATGTTTAAAAAAAACTCGACTGTTTCTTCGAGTATGCCTTATAGGCATGTAGCTATATTTATAGTGTAGTGTATGTAATATATTTTATATCTATATGGTATATATTCCTAAGATTATGTATATTTTTTTAATTTATACTAGTTGAGTAGTTTACATATGGTTTTTGCACCATCACTTGGCTTTAATTTTTCTAATATTTTTAAGTTGTTGAAAGACTTGTAATTTTATTTATATGTACAGCTATTATTATAAATATTCTATGCTATATCTTTTCCCACGGGTTGTTACTTCAAAAATTTATTTCTTTTTGTATTCACTTTTATTTATTTTTTGTTGTATCATTATTTAAAAATGTTCATTGCTCTTCATCGTTATTATCATCGTTATACCGATTAAAATATGTTAATTTATTTTCATTAAATCATAAAATTTTGTTGGTGTATTTTTATTTACATCTCCCTTAGCAATTTTATCATAATATGTACAATAACATGAATAGAATAGAATAATTTTTATTCAATATCAGTCATATTTTACTTTTATCACTGGTTCGGAAAAAAATCTCTATCCTGGGAAAAACCAGCTAGAAACCCAGCGAAACTTTTTTTTAAAGTAAATTATACAATATGAAAGGTTGTACAAACCATTTACAAAATTTATTTTAGAAACAGCTTGGAAGCGACCACCTCATTCAAAGAGGTCATTATCAACCATGTATTAATTTATATCATAATGACCCTTTTTATATATGTTCTATAAAAAATATTTATAAAATTGTAAAAGTATTTGTATGGCTTACAAATAATTGTTCTTGGTCTGCTGGATATTTGGTCTCGTACAATTTGTTTATAAACTGCCTGCGCAGGAGATACAGTAGAAAATCCCAATGTGGGACAAAAAATGTTTTTAAAAGAAACTAAAAAAAGAAACATTCAACTAGCGATAAAAGATTACAAACGTGCGATTATAAACATACGTTTCACTATAATCTTTTATAAAATTAACATTTGTATGGATTTTTTTACGTGGTAGAGCCATGCTGCAGCTATATTAGTAGTATAGTTGTAGTACAAATGGGTCGGCTCAACCGGGGAAGGACCACGCTCTCACAGAATACCAGCGTAAAATAGCAGCTTAACACTGCTGTGTTTCGTATGGTGAGTGTAGAGAACCGGAGACCCTTTTTACTGGAAAAGAGGCATTCCATCTTTGTCCTCACGGGTGACAACACATCAGCAATTTGATTCTTTATTGAAGATAGATGTAGATGTCTATGGGTCACAGCAACCACTTACCATCAGGTGGACTGTGTGCTCGTTTGTCACCCTATCCTATAAAAAAAAAAAACTCAAATTCGTGCTCTTGTTGGAGAGAGTTTGCAAATATACTCTTTATATAATTACAACAGTGCGTAATTTAATACTTTCGATTAAAAAAAGATTTAAAAATAAGTGAAATATCAGTAATTTGCAATAGAATATTATTAAAATATTATGTTAACTAAAAATATTTAATGCAAAAATTGAGATTAAAACAACAACTGCTATTTCTGCTATTACTATCAAGAATTATGTTGTGATTGTTATCAAAAAGAAACTGCAATGAAATATTGATTTATGATGAGTAAATTGCACCATAGTTGGTTTTAAATACTGCACTGTACTTAGTCGTAACTGTTGTTAATATTTTTGACTTTTTGATAAGACCGTTTCAAAATTTTCTGAAATATTGTTTGGAATAAAAGGATGAATTCCAAGATGGTGTGAATGGTATGTATAAAATTTAAAACAAATTTTCTAATTAATGCGAAAGAAATTGATTACAAACAGATTAAAATAAATCATAAGGTACTTAATAAATCAACACAACTTTGCAAGTAAATCATTATAATATTTTATTATCATTAAAACATTCTGTAAAGTTAGTGCTCTTTTATCTGGTCAGGAAATCTGGTAATACCATTGACAAGGAAAAATAAGTTATCATTTTAACCTGTAACTGTAACACTGCGGAACATATGCCTATATATGAGGATATTTACCATAGTGGTCACGCTTGGCAAGCGGATTGGGAACCGCAGTTTTATATTTTTAGTCGTTATTAGGAAGACGCTGCTTCCCATCCCCTGATTTGTTTCCCTCTACCGCCCCTTACGACACCCACGGGATGATATGGGGTAGTGGATATTCTTACACCGCCACTACACGGTAATATGTCCGTATAAGCGTTTAATTTTCGCCAGACGTAAAATATCAAGACCGGCGATGAGGAAATAGCGTCAAAGATGCGAGACTTCTAGTATTGCGGTCGCGATTACGCATGCGCATGGCAATTGCGCCAAATCTTCTCTATAAAGAAAGAGGTCCATGTCTTGCACGGACTTTTACGGGCATTGAAAAAGAAGATTGCCAACCCACCTGCCAAGCGTGGCAACTATAGCAAGTAACCAATTTAATTGCGTGTGTAATACAAAGTACAGGATTAAATTGAACACTGTACATTTTAATTTAAGTAACTTCAGATGTGTATGTTTTGAATACATCTAGGTTTTAACAAAAAAAATCCAGTTTATGTTTTCACTAGTTTCAGCCATATGTTGGTTTGGTTTTAATGTATGAATACAGATTATATTTTAATACCCATATAATATTTTTTGTACTAGTCTAAGTACCCACAGTACATAGCTTTCCTTATATCCAGGTCGAACGTTTGACCTCTAACACTAGAGAAAGGTAAGCCAAGCCGGGTGAAATCATCAGATTGGTCACGTCTGTAATATTGCATGAAAAGTAAAATTAACATTATTTTACTGTTGTTTACAATTTATATAGTGTAAATATAATCTATATAGTGTAATAAAGCCTTTTGTCAGGTGATGAAAGAAAAGAGCGTGTTCTGTACGACATTTCTTTAAACTACATTTCTAGTATAGTGCAGACCCTACGATAATATACAGGATGTCCGGTAAGTAATCGATAACCCCGCAGGTACTAGTACTAATAGGGGGCACCTAGGCCACTAAGAAAAAATAAAATAAAATATATATCTGCAGCAGTCTAGAAAAAAATTACTTTTTCTTAAACTATGAAATTTTATACCTCCTTAAAATTATTGAGTACTAGGGCTATAAATGTATTAATAACCAATTGATTTTCTCTGGAAAATAATCGTGAACGATTGGCATTGCCATCGCGACAAATTCGCAACAAATTAAGGCAGATTCGGAGTTTTTCTACTAAATATTATGAAGCGACGAATCATCGGTCAAAAGAGATGGATACCTAAATCTACACAATCTCCATAGCTGGCTACTATCAAATTCCCACCTCATGCGTAAGAACAGATCCCAATATCAATTGGAAATTATTTATTGCACTGGAATATTGAATCGTCAAATAATATGCCCATTCGAATCGCAAAGAAACCTAGATGGACCGGTGTATTTGAATGCGATTTCCGAAACAAATGTCTTATTTTTGTTCTAAGAAAAATAAGACTACAGAAACATAAGTAGCAATAACTCAGTAATTTGATAACAAAAAGTTGAGTTTATTACCGTTTTAGAATCTGCATGTGGTAGTCATGTTTTATGCTGTTGGCCACCCTGGTCACTAAACGTTTTTTTATACCACAGGTACTCAAACTTCTACATTGTAAAATCAAAAATTCCAATTTTTATTTAATGCACGGTGACAAGGCCAAACATGCACGGTTATTCCCAAAAAAATCAAATGTTTGTAATAAATTTGCTGCCGTAGTACTCAATAATGTTAAGGAGGTATAAAATTTCATACTTTAAAAAAATCCAGACGGCCGCAGATATATTTTTTATTTAATTTTTTTCTGAGTTCCGAGGTGCCCCCCACTAGTACTTGAGGGCTAATCCATTACTTATCGGAAATCCCGTATATTAGTATTAAGCTTAGATTAAGAGCAGTCTAATTAAATTCATAAAAGGAACAACACGTTATGTTATGCCAGATGAGTGACTTAGTGACTAGATAACTAAATGACGAAAGCCTCGGTCACACGCAGCAAATACTCGCTGCGATTAGGCACTCACAGCGAGAACTCGCTGTGTGCGACAGGCTATTCGCTGCGAATAGATTCATTCGCCGCGAGTTGAATTCGCCGCGAATTGAATTGAACATGTTCAATTTTACTTTTTAATGCAGCACATTACTACATTACTACATACGTGTGTAGGTCAATCAAATGAGTCAACCAAAGAACAATTCTCTAAAGTGGAAATTACGATTTTTTTCTTGGGTGTCTATTGAAAATATGGAGCTGTGGGACACAAATAACGTTAATTGAAAATAAAACGCAAAGGCTTTATTGTTTAACGTTCGTCGCTGCATAGATACGTTATTTAAATGAGTCAACCAAAAAACGATTCTCTAAAGTGGGGAAACTACGTTATAATTCGTTTCTTGGGTGTGTATAGAAAAAATGAGGAGCTGTAGGACACAAATAACAGTAATTTAAAAAAAACGCAAAGGCAGACGCCTTCATAAAGTTAATTATCTAATTGATTGAGTTGGTATTCGAAATAGCAACCCAAAAGCAATTAAAAAGAAAAATTAAGAATATAAAAGATACATATTATAGATAATTCTCGTGCAGAACTTGCTGTGCGTGACAGGCAGGCAGCGAATTGTCACTGCGAGTATTATTCACAGCGAATACACTCGCAGCTAATATTCGCTGTGTGTGACCGAGGCTTAAGACATCGTACGAATAAAATTGTTAAATCGTTATGAACAACGTTTCACTAGGTAACAGGACTCCTTTTCTGCCTAGGAGTTATTATACTATGTGACCGCCAAATAGCAGTGCTTGCGCTGCTGTGTTCCGGCCTAAAGGGGATTAATCCCCTTCAAGTCAGTCAATAAATACAGGCTGTGAAGCATTCCATCTTAGTCCTCAGGAGTGGCAACGCATCTGTAGTCTCTTTTGTATTAAGTTGGTTGCATTCAATGGGCTACAATAGCCACTTATAATCAGGTTCGTTTGTCACTTCAGTTTTATAAAAAAAAAACAATAAATGGTCAGCCTTCTGTGGGAGTTATGCCAGACAGTAAACCTTATAGTAAGTAGATAGGCTAGGATCCATAGAAAAGTACATGAGATCTCAGGTACCACCAGAGGACTAAGACAAAAAGCCTCGTAACCAGTATAAAATGGGTCTACAGTTCTCTAAGCTCACCATACGAAATACAGCAGCATTAAGCTGTTACTTTACGCTTGTATTCTGTGAGAGCGTAGTCCTACCTCGGTGGAGCAGACCCAATCGTGTTGCAGCCACTTATTGATTTGTCACTGCTAAGTCAGAGCGCATTGACTTAGCAATGATTTGCAGCGCTGAGGGCCGTGGGTTCGAATCCCGCATGGAACAAGTATTTGTATTCTACACTTGCCTACAAATAATTGTTCCGGGTCTGGATATTTGTCCTTGTGAAATTTATGTATCTAAACTGCTTCCACGATACAGGAGAAAATCCTAGAGCGGAGGTAATGTTTTAAAAGGAGAAAAAATAAATAGAAAATAGCTGCAGCGTAGCTGTACTAATTAAAAATATTTTTTTATTTTTTTTATTTTTTTCCAGTCTTGAAACTACTAATAAACTAATGACTATACTTTCTTTCTTTCAAAGGTCAGTTTTAAGTTGGTTTTATAGTTTCAAAGGTTATAGTAGCAATTTACAATCAGCAGCATCACGTCCAATCGTTTACCAGTTCTTATGAGCCATTGTAGTGAGTCCATAATGTTAGGTAAAACATATAAAACGTTTTATTTTATTTTATTGAAGTGAAACTTCTTTATCGACGTAGTAAAGAAATTTTGCACGGCATTAAAAATATTAAAACGTCACCATCGGGGCTGCATGAGTATGCTATTATTTAACCTACTTATGTATAATATAAAATAAAAGTAAAATTATATTATGTCGTAAAGAAGTTTCAGTTCGTACGTGTGTACACAATAAAACGCAATTTTTTTTTCTTAACCTTTAGTTGTTATAACAAATGTAGAGGATAATATGTACCTTTTTTAGAAGAGGGGCAAACAAGCATGTGGCTCACCTGATGGTAAGGAACACTGCCGTCAATATCAGAACACCAAAGTATTTTACGTGCCCTGCCACCCTTTTAGAAAAGAGTACGCTCTTTTCTTAAATATCACTAAGTTAAAGAGCGTGTAGTGAAGGTGTAAGGATGTCCACTACCCCATATTATCCCGTGGGTGTCGTAAGAGGCGTTAGAGGAAAACAAACCAGGAGATGGGCATCAGTATTAAAAACTACGGTTGCCAATACGCCCGCCTAGAGAGGCAACTATGGCAAATATCACCCCTATGAGGCAATCTATGGGGAGGCCTTCGTTCAGCAGTGGAATTTCGACAGGCTGCAACGGTAACGGTAACTTGGTTATAACGGTCCAGAAAAACCGCTGGCGTCAGTAAATTCCACAATGTGGTGCGTGGCAGAAAGTTCCTAAAGTGAAAAATATCATGGTGGATTTCGAACGATTAAAATGTTGAGGATGGAATTTAGAACTTAAACTTTAAATTCTAAATTTTGAAAAAAATTTTTACTACTTCAACTAAATAAATAAAAGTATTTTACGTGAAAAGTGCAAACTTATTCTCTAAAAGCCGACATTATGTGTACGCGAAGCACCCTGCAGAAAGATAAAGTAAAATTTTAGTGCCAAAGTCGTATGGTTAAATACATATACCTACATGCTTATGTTGATGAGAAACTTGGGTGATTTTATTTTAAATTTTATTTTTTTAAAGTAGATCCACTTTCTTTTTTTTTCGATCTACTATGATCAGATTCTATGATATTCATATACATAATATGTATCTGAGCGTGTGTTTTCCCCCATCCCAAATTTTAATGATGTTTTTGCTGATGTATTTTGTTTTTGCTGATGTATTTTGTTTTTGTTGATGTACATATTATGAAAAAAAATTTTATTTGCCCAATAGTACATTGATAGCCTTAGGAATTGAAAAAAAAAATAGATGATATACGTAAAAACTTGACTCACACATGCAACTTTATAACTTGCGTTATAACTTCTTTTACAAAGTTATGTACAGCTATAAATATTTTAACAAGTAGTTACTAATTGGGGATATTAACACTTTAAAATATAGCTAATAAAATGTAATTGTAATTCTGAAATAATACACATGTGTAGATATGATCAAGTTAAGATAGCAGAGAATAGAAAACGTGTGATATTCTTAAAGGAGGACGGAAAAGCTGCGCATTGCCCACAAGCGTTTATGGCGCAGCAAGTCATCTAAAGAGAAAACTCCCTTTTTTATATTACTTAGATACTTAGTTTCATTGAGTACTTTATTATAAAATACTAATTAGTGTATAAATTCATGTAAACAGATAATATTGTGGCGATTTCATTAATTAAATATCTTAAATAAAACTACTTTTACGGATATTTTCACGTTGAATTGTACTTATTTTTAATTCCAGACGTGCTTTCCAGCACCCATGGTCAGTGGAACTGAGGTGCTTTACGTCCCCATGTCAGAGTTAACTCGGAGTAACAAACATTCTACCAGCCGCCGAAGAAGATTAGTCAGTTATTACCATCAGACAAGTGAAATATCCCTCTACAAGATGCAGGAGTGTACTAGCTTGATTGTGAATGTGGTCTCTCATATAATAGGCAAACAAATAAATCTATAAAAGGCCGCGTAAAAAAACATATAGCTAACGTGAAACACCAACGCTCCGGGAAGTCTGTAGTTTGTGATCATATCCTAGACGGCCCCCGCCATTACATCAGATTTTATGGACTACAAATCCTCGTGAAGGAACATCGATTCCTGCCAAGGATATCATCCTCGTATCAACGTGAGGCTATTGAAATTAAAAACAAAGCTTGGGACCCTGTAATTAATAAAATTAAAACTAAGCCCAAGCATACCCCTGCAGGACTTCAAGACACAGTAAGTTCATTCTGTGCAGATCGGACCAAAAGTAATAATTAAAAAGCTGAAGGTACTCCGGGTTAAATCTGAAATCAGGACATCAATCACCACATTCCAACGTAACCATGGGTGCTGGAAAGCACCCGAAACGTGGGGAATTGTTAAAAATTGTTTTATTCAACATAGCTAAATTTTATGTTGCGTATTTAAGATGCATAAGTTATTAACCTTTCCATGCCTTTATATTCTAGTATTAGCCATATTTGAGAAAACGAATAAACTTCTAGGTACAGACATTTGCCACCTTGAACGAAACTAGAATACGAAATATATGTATGCGAATATCAAAACTTTTTGTGTACAAGTGTATCTAAAATTTACTTTAGGGTTTGAGGATTGTGGAGCTGTAAATTTTCATAATTTCTGGAAATTTTGGAGATATAATGAAAATCTAGGTCCCTACGTTTTTATCTTAAAGAAATATTGCGTACAATTTAAGTTATTAACATCTAAATATCTACATTTTTGACTTAAAAACTTCCTCGAGTGTTTTTATTTTTTTAAATTAAACTAAACTCAATTACTTAATAAGAAAAATGTACAGACCTACGAAATTATTAAGGTGAACTAAATCTAATGAGACCAAAATTGTCTTATATCGTAACGGTTTAGAGAGGTGAAAACGTTATCGCCCGAAACAATATTTCAAAAAGGAAATGTAGGCAATTGCCTCCTAGACTTGCAACTCTCTCTCTCTATCGCACGGTACGGCGATATGGAGCAAGCGGTATGAAACAGATAGCATTTTTGAAAATACCTACTCGCGCTGCGTATCGGCACTTCACAATCCTTACCCCGAGCGGTGAAACGCAACATCGAAAATATACTTCGTAGACATATAACGTCTGTCAACGTCCACTGGAGCGAGGCATTTTTTCACTCTACTTACTTTCCTAAATTATAAGGAAATGGTAGAGCTACGCTGCAACTATGTTATGGTTTTAGCACGAATGGGTCGGCTTGACCGGGGTAGGACCATGCTCTCACTGAATACCGGCGTAAAATAGCAGCTTAATGCTGCTGTGTTTTATATGGTGAGTGTAGAGAACCGGAGACCCTTTTTACTGGAATCTTAGTCCTCAAGGGTGACGACGCATCTGCATTTGATTATTAATTGAGGATACATGTAAATGTCTAAGGGCCACAGCATCCACTTACCATCAGGTGGACTGTGTGCTCGTTTGTCACCCCGATTCTATAAAAAAAGGACCTGTAGCAATGGGACGTTTAAGCAACACTACATATGTCTGACTGCTGGGCACAGGCATCGCTTTATTTCCCTCTCCATCAAATCAAATAAAATCTGTTTATTTTGTGAACATAGGTTAATTTACAGATCTCGATATGCATATAATATAATATACGGTAGGTTCTCTATGTCCCGCTAGTAGGCATACAAAATATAAAATTAATAAGTGCAACATTCATTAATAACATTCATTAATTTTTCTCTTCTGATGCCAGGTTCTATTTAAAATAATTATATAATATATTAATAGGGAATATTCAAATATATAGGTATAGTGTACATACAATAATTGTCAACATTTTCTCATATTGTCATCTAGTATTAAGTTCGTTGGAGCAGGTAGGTGTTTGATACAGCAGTACGTGTTGACGGTACATTTAAAATCTCAGTCTACAGACACTTCTTATCTAAGTGATAGGACTCCTTTCTGCCTAGGAGTCTTGCTAGGACCCCTTTAATCCTGCCGCCTATCAGCAGTGCTTGCACCGCTGTACTTTTTTATAGAATATGGGTGACAAACGAGCACACAGTCCACCTGATGGTAAGTCGATGCTGTAGCCCATAGACATCTACATTTACCCTTGATTAAGAATCAAAATTCATATGCGTTGTCACCCCTGAGGACTAAGATGGAATGCCTCGTTTCCAGTAAAAAGGGTCTCCGGTTCTCTACACTCACCATACGAAACACAGCAGCGTTAAGCTGCTATTGAATAAAACTATTTTACGGATTTTATCGCGGCTACTTTCAGTTTTTGAATATTAATTTTTGGTTCGATCTATTCAAAAACTGAAGTTAGCCGGGCTAACTGTGACATCGGGACGTCAAACATCTAGGTCCCCCCGCGTGGGTTGCTGTAAAGCACCCGAAACGTCGGGAATTAAAATAAGTAAATTAAGCGCGATAAAATCCGTAAAATAGTTTTATTCAATGTGTAGTGTTCGCGTAAATATAAGGAATCATTAAGCTGCTATTTTACGCTGGTATTCTGTGAGAGCGTGGTCCTTACTCGGTCGAGTCGACCCATTCGTGCTACAACCATAATATAGCTGCAGCGTGGCTATACCAAGTTGAAACTGTTGAAACAGTAGTGAGCTGTTAGACAATAATAAAACATTAGCTATTAAACGTGGTAGAGCCACGCTGCACGTGTATTCGGGTATGAAGAGTTTAATTAGAGTTTAATAACATTCCACGTTAGTCCTCAGAGGTGACAATGCCCTTCTTTGTTTGAATTTGGCTGCAGGTGTCCATGGGCTGCAGTAGCCACTTACCATCAGGTGGACTGTAAGTTAGTTTGTCACTTCAATATAAATGAAAGACCACGAGCGTGTAACAAAATGGCTATTTATATAGTTAACAAATTCAGCGGTATCAGTAAGGACCAAACTCGATTTGCTCGCGTACGATAAAGGACGCTCGGAGGCGCTAATGGGGCGATGGCTTATAAGAGCACTAGCAATTCTATTAAACTCAGGAGTGAGCTTAATAGAAACCAGTTATTACGATATTACAGACAGGCACTTCAGTTTTATTTATATGTATATTTTGTATGACCTACGTATAATTGTTCAGGGTCTGGATGTTTGGCCTTGTGAAATTTATGTATATAAACTGCCCCCACGATACAGGAGAAAATCCTAGTGTGGGGATGACGTTTTTTTAATAAAGAAAAACTATATGTATAAAAAGAAAGTGTTTGTGTGCTCGTTTGTCACTCTTTTATTAAAAAATAATTGACATGAAACCCAATTCGTAAATACTTCATGTAAAAATTATTAAATAAAATAATTTAAACATAATTTAATATTGTATACCGAATAATATTGTTATTATGTAAATAAAAGTTGTCATAATGATTTAAAAATAATGAATATTTAAATCCTTAATCTTAATTATTATTGTGAAAACTCTTCATCGTATCAAAGCTTTAAACTGCAAACAAAAAAATCAACCTTATTGTACATTATCTCGTCGACGCGACAAGCAATAAAGCGAACTCAAGTCGCTAAAAAAGTTGTTACCTTGGCCTGGACACAACCACAGAATAAACAATAGTACCTACTACGTAACACAGCTTCATTCTATTCGGTGAGTAACCCATTCATAAAACTATGATTACGCCTTTACAATAAAAAACATAAAGAAAGATTATCTAAAGCAAAATGGTAGAAGTGTAATTTATATTAAACTATTTGTGCTCTTTCCCGTAAATGTATTTAGGCCTGAAACAATTTTGATATAGGTTAGGTAATATTTATTATTAGGTCTTAGAAATAAATATATAATCATTTAATAATACAATCTTAGATTATTTACCTAAGAATACAATGTACATATATTTTGAAATAATAAAAAGCTTAGATCTAAGTAAAAAGGAACAATTTAGGGATTGTTTTGTAAGATGTCACCTGTGTTCTCGTAGATTATTCAAAACTTAACATGTTACTGATTGTAAAAAAATTACTATTTATAAATTACATAAAAAGTTAAATTATATAAATATTTAATAAAAATATTCTATTCTATTCTATTCTATTCTATTTTCAAATTCTCAAATATAAACATTATAATGAATGTTGCGCCATCTTTGTATTGTAGAGTGTAATAAAACAAGCGTTGGCTTGTGAGTCAGCAGCCGTAACAACCTTGACAATGGAAGTAACCACATAATCGACGTAAATGTTTAGAAAATCAATTAATTATATAAATTAATATAAAAAAATAAAAAAATAATCTATTTAAATATTAGTGTTTCAAGTATACAAGTAATAATAAAATATTTAAAAAATTCTTCAGTTGGGATTTATGACACATTAACAGACATTTCAACATGGACCGAAAATTTCTTTGCATTTAATCACGTTTTATTTTTAATATTTAATCCCAATACCAATAATACAAATTTGTAAAGGAATTGACCGGTTAAAAAAGTTCATTGCCACGAACACAACGCTCCGCGCCTTTTAGTGGCGGAACCTTGAACTTACGACGCAACTGCTCTTTCACTACGGCTGCGCGTGCGCCATTATGCGATGTAAACAAAAACGACCATGAAAGTAGTTTAAGATGCTTCACATAGATGGCGTTGAAATCCACACAGAAATGTAATGTGAAGGATTATAATTTCTTAGGCAAAGGATTAATTACATTTAAGACATTTAATTTCAGACATTAGGTAAATAATGTAATGCAACATCTAACGAAATTTTATGTGCTGATTTTCTACGCTGAGTGCGTTTTAGGAAGCTGAAGCTATAAGAACTTTCGGTTATTTATCCTAGTCTCCACCCACCGATTCTCTTCCGCAATTGAGGTAAAAAGCCAAAGCCCTACATATAACTCATATAACTGGACATCTGTAGCACCGAATAAGCTCTTCTTTAAAAATTGCCCCGTTAGTAAAAATACAATTTTTACCAAAAGTTACCAACAGATGTCATTGTATACGATAGTTTCTACAAATTCAACATGTTAAGTTATCACTATCCTAACTCTCGAGTTAGACTTGAAACTGCATATTTGTTAGGGTGCGGCGCGGTTCTTCTGGTTTATTTTAGGTTACCGGGTTTCATTAGGAATGCTAATAAGAAGTGCGATAAATATACGGACAGATTATTCTGGGATACGGCATGAAGTTCGACAAAGTAATTACTGTTTTTAAAAGTCTTTTAATCAATTCTCAAAAAAAAAATATTGCAGTTCCTTATTTTTAGGCGTTTCATTATAGTTCTTATAATATGTAAGTAATGTTATCAAATAATGGAAAAAATTTCTAGGCCGCGTCTCTGCAAGAACACTCGCGGAAGTATTGCATAAGTTTCTTGCATCACTGTTTACATATCGTCAGGAAACGCTTAACAAAATGTCGCGAGTGCATTTGCTACGTACCTAGTTTATATCTGCAAGCTATCGTCTGACAGACTGTCGGACGGTAGCTTGCAGATATAAACCAGGCAGGTGGAAACGCGAACTTAGTTTGAACATCGCGCCAAATTCCGAATACTATCGGAAGTTAATTATTATAAATACGTCACAAATATCTTATCGTGTCGTGTCTTATCGGGAAATTCTCATGGATACCTTCCGCTGCGGAGACATCAAAACGGTTATGACTTCTACCGGCAGAAACTTTCCCCAACTTAATGATAAATCTGCTATGCGAAGAAACTATTTCAAGAAGAAAATATCATAAAATACATAGAACGAGAAAAGTATGCAAACAACTTTGCGAACGAACCTTTCAAATAATTGTAATTGTAAGTTGATAATGAGCAAATTCTTTATACTTTTTTTTCTTTTGTTTATGGACTTGTAAGACTGTAGTTTTGCCAGTGTCCAATAATAAGGAATTAAGTTTACAATAATTTGTTTGAAAGCTTTTTCAAAATATGTTGATACGTCACATCGCTGTAGTTTTGGGAGATTTTGACAAGACAGTAAACAGTCGATGACGATGTTATCCCAAGTTCTTAAAGGCACCTAAGCGGTTGATGAAATATCTTAAGGCTTATATTACTATAGGAGCACTTTTTAAATCATTTGTTGTGTTATTCCACATACGCAGACATTTAATACACAAAATCGCTCCTCTTTTACGTATCTAAATTCACTTCAAACTATCATTTAAATGACGATACAGGAGCAGCAATCCGCTGACGGTAAAGTTCCCATAAAACACTTCTCAGGAATTATTATTAATATTTACAAGTCCTTTATCAGAAACTCATATTAGAGACAACTCTGTAAAGTTATCACTAAAATTGCAATTAATAATTTCAATGGTGCTGGAGGGGATCGAACCCAGGTTGATCGCGTACTGTGAAATTTACAGCGAGCGCTTAGCCTGAGCTACCACGGCTCCCTTTTTTTAGAGGAAATTGATAGTTTGTCGACAACTTCTTAGTTCCTGTGGTTCTAGGAGCTTTTACTATAACCTTTCGAAGGTAAGAGCAGTCTCACCTTCATGTGCCAATTAAAATTGACATAATATAACCTTTTAAATATAAGTGAAGTGACATTCCTCTTTGGCCTGATTTCACCAAAAATCTTAACATAATGGAATGTTTAAAACAAAATAATAATAGTATTTAATTTTTTTTTCTTTGTAATTTTTTCGCTTAGTTCTCACAAATTAATTTACCCTCTATTAATTATTTGCTTCTGTGAAATAGATCGAGTGAATGATTGAAAACGTAACCCACTAAAATGGTAAAGTCTTTCTTTTTCTAAAAATTAGCTATACGTCGTAACATTCCTTAATTATCCGCATAATTTTTCGCCGAATTAGACTTCAAAATATAAATGATATAACTTGAATAATTGGTATAGCGTTGGCGTATATTTTAGTTATACTATATCTACGCTACTATGAAAAGTTTTATGTAATCAAATGTAAAAGCTTTTTCAAAACAACTACATCACGATAAATAAGAAACTAAATAATATTTACCATAGAATAAAACAAATATTTTCTTGTGGAATTTACTTGGTTGGCGAGATCTGACCTAAAAGTTAAAAAGGACCTTAGTAACTTTATTATTAACGCGATAATACCGTCTAGAAGTTGACTTGACTGATTTGAGTTCCACGCAGATCTGATCGCGGCTGCTGATGATAGTCCGATGAGACAGCAATCCGACACGACCGGAAAGAGATCAGGCGAAGGAGGATGAAGAGGATGATCAGGCGGTAAAACGCCGCCAGCTTTATAACTCCGGGCTGCTGTTAAGAATATCTCGACAGAAAAACCCAATAACTGATTTTGGCCAGATCCGATTCGAACCCGGGACCCCATAATCAGTAGTCGTTTACGACCACTACACTAACGAGGTAGTGAAAAAAAAGTTTTGTATAATATGTTAAATGATTGATCCATAAAGGTCTCTCTTTAGAATTACGGTTAATAATAATGATGATAGCTACCTCATATTATAGTTAATGATGTGAATGTTGACCACGAGGCTACGTACATATTAAGTGCAGTTATAGTAATATCTGGCCGTGAAGTGGGCGAAAGAGAATCTACTACCCTATATCATCTAGGTGTACGCCGCAGCTGTATTATGGTTGTAGTACGAATAGGTCGGCACGACCGGGAAAGGACCAAGCGCTCACAGAACAGCGTAAAGTTGCAGCTTAATACTGCTCTTTCCCGTAAATATATTTAGGCCTGAAAAAATTTTTATATAGGTTAGGTAGTATTTATTATTAGATCTTAGAAATAAATATATAAACATTTAATAATACAATGTACATATATTTTTGAAATAATAAAAAAGGAACAATTTAGGGATTGTTTTGTAAGATGTCACCTGTGTTCTCGTAGATTATTTAAGACTTCACATGTTACTGATTGTAAAAAATTACTATTTATAAATTACATAAAAAGTTAAATTATATAAATATTTAATAAAAAAATATTCTATTCTATTCTATTTTCAAATTCTCAAATATAAAAATTATAATGAATGTTGCGCCATCTTTGTATTGCAGAGTGTAATAAAACAAGCGTTGCCTTGTGAGTCAGCAGCCGTAACAACCTTGACAATGAAATCAACCACATAATCGACGTAAATGTTTAGAAAATCTATTAATTATATAAATTAATATAAAAATAATAATAATAAATAACCTATTTAAATATTAGTGATTCAAGTATACATACAAGTAATACAATACAAATATTAAAAAAATTCTTCAATCGGGATTTATGACAAATTAACAGACATTTCAACATGGACCAAAAATTTCTTTGCATTTAGTCACGTTTTATTTTTAATATTTAATCCCAATACCAATAATACAAATTTGTAAAGGAATTGGCTTATGACCGGTAAAAAAAGTTCATTGCCACGAACACAACGCTCCGCGCCTTTTAGTGGCGGAACCTTGAACTTACGACGTAACTGCTCTTTCACTACGGCTGCGCGTACGCCATTATGCGATGTAAACAAAAACGACCATGAAAGTAGTTTAAGATGCTTCACATAGATGGCGTTGAAATCCACACAGAAATATAATGTGAAGGATTATAATTTCTTAGGCAATGGATTAATTACATTTAAGACATTTAATTTCAAACATTAGGTAAATAATGTAACGCAACATCTAACGAAATTTTATGTGCTGATTTTCGACGCTGAGTGCGTTTTTAGGAAGCTGAAGCTATAAGAACTTTCGGTTATTTATCCTTGTCTCCACCCACCGCAAATGAAAGCCAAAGCCCTGCATATAACTCGTATAGCTGGACATCTGTAGCACCGGATAAGCTCTTCTTTAAAAATTGCCCCGTTATTAAAAATACAATTTCTACCAAAAGTTACCAACAGATGTCATTGTATACGATAGTTTCTACAAATTCAACAGGTTAAGTTTCGAGTTAGACTTGAAACTGCTTATTTGTTAGGGTGCGGCGCGGCTCTTCTGGTTTATTTTAGGTTACCGGGTTTCGTTAGGAATGCTAATAAGAAGTGCGATAAATATACGGACAGATTATTCTGGGATACGGCATGAAGTTCGACAAAGTAATTACTGTTTTAAAGTCTTAATCAATTCTGAAAAAAAATTTGCAGTTCCTTATTTGGCATTTCATTATAGTTCTTATAATATGTAAGTAATGTTATCAAATAATGGAAAAAAATCTAGGCCGCGTTTCTGCAAGAACACTCGCGGGTTTCTTACAATACTGTTTACATATCGTCAGGAAACGCTTGACAAACTGTCGCGAGTGCATTTGCTACGTACCTAGTTTATATCTGCAAGCTACCGTCTGACAGACCGTCGGACACTTCTTACTTCTTGCAGGTGGAAACGCGAACTTAGTTTGAACATCGCGCCAAATTCTGAATACTATCGGAAGTTAATTATTATAAATACGTCACAAATATCTTATCGTGTCGTGTCTTATCGGGAAATTCTCATGGATACCTTCCGCTGCGGAGACATCAAAACGGTTATGACTTCTACCGGCTGAAACCTTCCCCACCAACTAAATGATAAATCTGCTATGCGAAGAAACTATTTCAAGCAGAAAATATCATAAAAATACGTAGAACGTGAAAAGTATGCAAACAAATTTGCAAACGAACCTCTCAAATAATTGTAAAGGACATGTCTAATTGTTGTTTTATTATTTTACTAAGCCATACAGCCTTGTCTTTTTATTTTGAATATATAAAATTTTAAGGTGTAAAGGCGGAACCAAGTCTTATTTTTCTTTCCGTCTCTTCAAAATCCATAAAGGCCGAAGCCAAGTCTTATTTTCTTTAATTTTTCATATTTTCAAAACCGTAAAGGCTAAAGCCAAGTCTTCTTTATATTGAGTTGAGTGATCAGTGACAGGCTGGCAGGTAAACAAAAAATTTTTTATAACTGGCTTTACGGCTTTGGATTCTGAGCCTGAACTTCAATGTATCCTTCATAGTACACTGCTTCACAATATGTTGATGCGTCACATTGTGCAGCCCTTGGGAGATTTTGACGGCAACTTGAGCCAGCAGACAGCTGACAGTTGGCGATGGTATCTCAAGGCGCCTAAGCAGACAGACACATTATCTTGAGAATCACATCACCATCAGAGCACTTGTTTCACCGTTTCAATAATAGTTCACATGCGCAGACATGTGCGATTTTAATATTAAAATACAAAATCGCACCACTATATCAAAATCCACTTCAAACCATTATTTAAACAATAATACAGGAGCAACAAACCGCCGCCGGTCAAGTTCCCAAAACCCGGACATGTCAAAAGTTGACAATGAGCAAATTCTCTATACTTTTTTTTCTTTTGTTTATGGACTTGTAAGACTGTAGTTTTGCCAGTGTCCAATAATAAGGAATTATGTTTACAATAATTTGTTTGAAAGCTTTTTCAAAATATGTTGATACGTCACATCGCTGTAGTTTTGGGAGATTTTGACAAGACAGTAAACAGTCGATGACGATGTTATCCCAAGTTCTTAAAGGCACCTAAGCGGATGAAATATCTTAAGGCGACACCGCGAGAAAATGCACCTCCTTTCATCGAATAGTATAGGATTATGACACGACTAACGAAACTGGAATTTTGATATAGATAAATTCATGTCTTTATCTTGAATTTGCTTGTTCAAAAACACGATTGTATAATTTTGACTCGATCATAATTATTTGCGAAAACACCTCTAAAAATCACTATAGTTGAAATTACAACGAAATTACTTAATCTATATGCTTGGGAATCACTCAAATACATTCATAACATCAATATTCGTAATTTGCTTGCTCATTATTTTGATTACTTAAATCAATAATTTTTAAAAATATTTTAAGATTCTAAGGGATTTCTAAGCGGTCTTAATCGTCGCGGGCGCTACGCAATATTAGACCTTATGACGGCGTTTTTTAAGTTTTTATAGAAATTATGTACTAACTCGGATTCAGTCGCGATAGCCCGCTTAAACGGTTTTCGATGTGTCGTCTTAAGGCTTATATTACTATAGGAGCACTTTTTAAATCATTTGTTGTGTTATTCCACATACGCAGACATTTAATACACAAAATCGCTCCTCTTTTACGTATCTAAATTCACTTCAAACTATCATTTAAATGACGATACAGGAGCAGCAATCCGGTAAAGTTCCCGCCAAAACACTTCTCAGGAATTATTATAATTACTTACAAGTCCTTTATCAAAAACTCATATTAGAGACAACTCTTTAAAGTTATCACTAAAAATTGCAATTAACAATTTCAATGGTGCTGGAGGGGATCGAACCCAGGTTGATCGCGTACTGTGAAATTTACAGCGAGCGCTTAGCCTGAGCTACCACGGCTCCCTTTTTTTAGAGGAAATTGATAGTTTGTCGACAACTTCTTAGTTCCTGTGGTTCTAGGAGCTTTTACTATAACCTTTCGAAGGTAAGAGCAGTCTCACCTTCATGTGCCAATTAAAATTGACATAATATAACCTTTTAAATATAAGTGAAGTGACATTCCTCTTTGGCCTGATTTCACCAAAAATCTTAACATAATGGAATGTTTAAAACAAAATGATAATAGTATTTAATATTTTTTTCTTTGTAATTTTTTCTTAGTTCTCATAAATTAATTTACCCTCTATTAATTATTTGCTTCTGTGAAATAGATCGAGTGAATGATTGAAAACGTAACCCACTAAAATGGTAAAGTCTTTCTTTTCATAAAATTATCTATACTTCGTAACATTCCTTAATTATCCGCATAATTTTTCGCCGAATTATACTTCAAAATATAAATGATATAACTTGAACAAATTGGTATAGCGTTGGCGTATCTTTTAGTTATACTATATCTATGCTACTATGAAAAGTTTTATGTAATGAAATGTAAAAGCTTTTTCAAAACAAAACTACATCAAGATAAATAAGAAACTAAATAATATTTGCCCTAGAATATAACAAATGTTATCTTGTGAACTTTACTAGGTTGGCGAGATCTGACCTAAAAGTTAAAAAGGACCTTAGTAACTTTATTATTAACGCGATAATACCGTCTAGAAGTTGACTTGACTGATTTGAGTTCCACGCAGATCTGATCGCGGCTGCTGATGATAGTCCGATGAGACAGCAATCCGACACGACCGGAAAGAGATCAGGCGAAGGAGGATGAAGAGGATGATCAGGCGGTAAAACGCCGCCAGCTTTATAACTCCGGGCTGCTGTTAAGAATATCTCGACAGAAAAACCCAATAACTGATTTTGGCCAGATCCGATTCGAACCCGGGACCCCATAATCAGTAGTCGTTTACGACCACTACACTAACGAGGTAGTGAAAAAAAAGTTTTGTATAATATGTTAAATGATTGATCCATAAAGGTCTCTCTTTAGAATTACGGTTAATAATAATGATGATAGCTACCTCATATTATAGTTAATGATGTGAATGTTGACCACGAGGCTACGTACATATTAAGTGCAGTTATAGTAATATCTGGCCGTGAAGTGGGCGAAAGAGAATCTACTACCCTATATCATCTAGGTGTACGCCGCAGCTGTATTATGGTTGTAGTACGAATAGGTCGGCACGACCGGGAAAGGACCAAGCGCTCACAGAACAGCGTAAAGTTGCAGCTTAATACTGCCGTTTCGTATGTTGAGTGTAGCCCTTTTACTGGAAACGAGGCATTCCATATTAGTCAACGAAGGTGACAACGCATCTGTATTATGATTCTTAATAAAGGATAGATGTAGATTTCTATGGACCACAGCATCCACTGCTGAACATAGGCATCTCCTGTTTCATTTACCCTCTGTCGCCTCTTACGACACCCATAGGACGATATGGGGTAGTGGATATTCTTACACCGCCTTTACATGGCGGTCAACTACAGTACAGTCATATACAAGTCGCGGCACGTAAGCCTAGCGCTGAACGAAACGTGGAGGCGACGCGCACGAATTGAATTGCACGAATGCGACTGGAAAGCCAATCAGCGCATGCGAACTAAACACACGAGCCAATCAGCGCGACTTATGCTCAATAACCCAATCTGCGCGATTTATGCGCAATAACGGTCACCGCTAGACTTTCGTGCCGCTACTTATACAGTATAAAGCGAATATTTTATTTAATTGTGTTCTAAAACGGAAGAGGTTCGTGTTCAGCAATATTTTATAGATTGACGAAGAGGAAGAAGATGCTACAAATTTAAACGAAGTTCCTAAAATGCCAATAGGATGAAATTAAACCACAGTTTTCTTTTAAATATTTATTTCAAAATGTAAATGACTTTAGTTATCATGTTAAATGAATACAGATATACATTATGAATTTCATTATGAGTAGTTATTTATTTATAAGATATGCAAAAAGTTACAGCGAAGTAGAGGATTAGAAAAGTGAAAGTATAGTTATAAATGGGAAGGGCATCACCATGTGAAATAACAAATATTCAAAATATATTATAAATATAAATTAGTTATAACGCATATATTATATATTATGTTCATAAATGAAGATGCAAAAAATAATATTTTACGTAAATAATTACATATGAAGCATATTTACAAAAGCGGCGAATAAAATATAGAAGCGTTTACATGATGTGAGATGTAAAATAAACAAAAATGAAAATAACAATACAAAATAACATTGAATAAAAAAATACAAAATTAAGAAATATGAATTAAAGCTTTAAAACTTAATGAAATAACAATTTGTACTTTAAAAATATAAACAGGTACGTCGTAGTAGAAGTAATATACCAATAAGAAATAATGGCGATGCATCGGAAGCTCATAACTTATTACAACTTTATGTTTTCATAAATAATGTCATAATTATCAATAAGTTATTAAATATTAAATAACAATAAATTAATTCTCGTCAAACTGAGGTCCGTGTCAGACTTACTTATTACGGCTAATGTTTTGGACGAAATCTTAGGTATTAATTGAAGTAGGCACTATACGCGAGGCTCTGAGCATCTGGAGACGACCGGCCCCATCCTCCGTGGCCGCCACCATGGCTGAAGTGTTCGTCGTGGTGGGGATGAGCCACGACTTCATAACTTTCGTGGTGCTCCTGTTTAGAGAGCAGTTTCTTCAGCAGCAATAAGGCAGAGGCAAGAAGAGCTGCCTTGGCCAGCATCAGGCCCTTGACTGCAGCAAAAGCGATGATACCGAGGAAGAGGGGGATCAGGGACTGGATCTTCAATTGGAGAAGGGCGAAGATTGGGAGCAGCTGCTTAAGCTTCTTCTTCTTTCCACGACCTGTAACGAAACATAATTGTTAAGAACTTTAATCAAAACATAATATAATCAAGTATGTAATTACGTAAGGTTATCATCTAAACAGTCAACTGCTCGGTATATGTCTAATCACAACGTTTGGAAGTCGGATTAGCAATCGGTTGTTTGAGAAGTCTGGACATCTTTCATCTAGTATACATTCGAGATGACTGTCTTCTTGGTCTTGTAGTCTAGCGCGAATGCTGATCAAGTGGGTTAAAATCTCAGGGTCGCGTCAAAGTCAGGTTTTGGGGTTATCTGTCAAGAAACTCTCTGTACAAGCCCAGAAGGAAGTTAACAGTGTTTAACCCCTGCCCCGGAAAGAGCAAACTCTTTTGCATCTGATCTCTCTCGGGTCCGGTCGGATTTCCGTTTCATCGGATTATGATAGTAAGGGAACGGAGAGTGCACCTGTGTTTGCGCACACAACATGCGCTTTAGTGATGAATGAGATAGCTAGTCATTGTTGATTACTGGCCGCCATGAAATAAATTCAGTCTGGAGAACGTTATATAAATTCGAGATGGTTATAGCGCCACCTCCGATGCCACAATATTTTTAAGTAATACGTAAAATAATGGATAAGAAATTATAGGCAGCATAATAATAATATACATAAACACTCACGCCTGTCACCCAGAGGGGTAGGCAGAGACTATGGACTTCCATTTGGCACGATACTGACACACCTCTCTCGCCTCCTCCACATCCATATACCTACGCATACATGCTCGTCGGTTAAGGGTACTCTTAATTTGGCCCATTTTCAATATATCGCCGATCGCCGATACGATATATCAATATCGCCAATTTGGTCGATAAATTTTCGCCTAGGGCGTCCCTTCCCGACTCTGCCGTTCACCTCTGCCACATAAATTTGCTTTGTCACTCTTTACCTCATTCATTCTTTCTACATGACCAAACCACCGAAGCAAATAATATAGGCAACATAATATATAATAAATTACATATTCCTCAGCAGTTGCCGCACTCAAAGGACTGTCTTTTTTATATTGCGTTCAATATACAGTAAAAAGTTATAAATAACTAAAGAATGTAGTAGATAATTAAATTTATAAAATATATAATAAATAAATAAAATAGATAATGAACGCAATATTAAGTTAAATATTGAGACAGTTTCTACTAATAATTTAAATTTTTATTGAATTTCATTGAAATAAATTGAATTTTAATTAATAATTGAATTGAAAATTATAGTAAATATTTTGATATAGTATCACTATGTAAATTCTTTCTGTATTCAAATGAAATTGAATCTTTAATTCAAATAATAATACATAAAGTGAATGTATGTGATAGGAAATTATAATCAATTGCGCAGAATTAAAAAAAAATAGTGTAGATGAAAGTTATATATAAACTGTATCACCGTCACGAACTCTAAAAATCGTGAGTTAACGCAAATGACAAAGTGTATGCAAAGTTGTAGAGCCGTTATAATTTCTAATTCCAGCTAGATATCAGCGTACAACAAGTGTACCACCGTACTCACGGGGCCGAGTTGAATTCAAAGGCGTACCGAGCGCTTACGCTGAAATTTAAACAGGCTGTCTTTCATTGTAATTCACAATGTTACGTCCAGTTTGCATAACAACCTCGTTTATCTAGAAAGTGCATCGATTACCGGGCATTACGATTCGAAAGCTTCGAGTCCACTTCCATATTCCGTTTGCGAGATTTCGCCTGGAGCAAGACTTTTACTCAGCATTTCGACGCGATCCTACGAAACGGATACCTTGCGAGTAAACTAGTCAGACATAGTCCCACATTCTAGTACTGCAAGAACAAGATATAGCAGGACCGCTTTCCACGATAATCAAAGGTTTTAATAGGTTAGAGAAAACCCCGTTGAACTTGTTTTGATTTCTAGTGTCGTCTTCATATGGTACTGATCGCTGATACGGATGTTGAATGGCGGGGAGACGTGTAACAGACTATTCTTGGCTTGTTTCTAATTCACTATTTCACATGCGATGTTAATTTTCTCATTATATTACACATATTCATTGACTATCATCATGAAGTACTTTCTAATTTTAAATTCTCACATAACCACCGAACCGGTTGTGAGTTGCGTTTTTTTTTAATTTCGGCGTAAAAGTTATGAATAGTAGAAATTACACGATCACATCATGCCATATAATACTGGCAATTTCAATTTACGCCTACATTAGTTTCAATACATGATGATGACAAGAATGACATGACAAGATGGCGGGTGTCACTGAATTTTTTTTACGTTTTGACTTGTTTTTTTTTTGCCGTAGGTTTATAATGATATTTTCTTTTTTTTTTACTAATCAACCAGAATAAGCCTACTGTCTGATATGGACCTATTCCATTATTTCTAGATTTGATAATGAGAATCTTTTGATTTAAAAAAAACAAGCTTGATGAGCCAGAAGCCGATGATTGATATACGACCACAACACATCGAAAAGTAATTATACGTCATTCGGACTAACGTAGGGCAATCAGACATGCTAGTGATGATAAGTGAGGCACGCGATCGTGCTTACAATTATTGAAAAATGAAATTGTCTCAAGTTGCGACAATTGTGTTAATTAGAGGACTTTTCTTTTAAAATCGGCAAAAAAACCGAAATAGATTTTGTTGTAGAAAATAGTGTCGCTTTAGGTCTAAAAACTATGTTATCAGAATTCAACATCTAAAAATGTTTTATCATTTTTGATCCAATATCCACACTAGAACCAGAGTGACTGAAATAATCCAACGGATAAGTAAGCTAAAGTGGCAATGGGCCGGTTATGTAGCTCGAAGAACGACAACCGATGGGGAAGAAACGTTCTCTAGTGGCAGCCTCGTACCGGATGGATGCAGGTGGCTCAGGACTGCGCTTTGTGGCATTTCTTGGGAGAGGTCTATGTTCAGCAGTGGACTTGTGAAAGGCTGTAATGATGATGATGATGATTATGATTACGGCGGATATGACAAAATGTCATCATAATATTATCTACCCTTCACCTTTTTACCAACTTCATTAGTTATTGACCCGTAAAAAGTTGTCCGCCCCTGTAGGGACAGTTTGTCTTAACAGTTAAGCTTATCTTTTGGCAGGCGGATAAGCGATCGCAGTATTAGAGGTTTCGCACCTTTAAAACTGCTTCGTGGCAACGTTTTCAGTACTCCACAAGTGTCGTACACGAGATGGATATGGTCTATCTGAGGCCACAAAATCTTTCAAACCTTTCCTATAATCACGACGAAACCCGCAGTAAGATAATGGGTTATGTTATGTTGCACCACTCATAAAGGAGATTAATTTGTAATTACACTCTTATTTACAATATTTATTACCATAATAAAAAAAAAAGAAACTAAAAGCAATTATCATACGATCTTACTTCCCGCGGTATAGTGCCAAGAACGCTGGCTGAATTTCTTCGCTAAACGGCTTAGACTTTGAGCGAGAAAAGAACCAATCCTCTTACCACCAACAGCGACCAGTCGTTTAGGAACTTCACCCCACGTGGACCCCACAGACCGATAGATAGTTACACAAATTATTTAAAAAATTAGGAAGAACGTTAAAAAACTAAACTGACATTTAGTAATTTGCCAAAAAAAGAACAGTAGTCTAATTGTTTTGAGACTGCGAGTTTAAATGTCATCCAATATCAATTGCAGTCCGCACCCGATTACTGTGGTAAACTACTTTGAATACAAAAAAAATATATTTTGTATTCACGTCATCTATACAAATAAATAAAATTGAAGTGTCTGTTTGTAATGTCAAAATAACAGCTTTTTACTTAATGCATATCAAAGTATATATATATATATATATACGGTACTTATAACAAAAACACAATTTTTTAAATTTTTGTCTGTCTATCTGTCTGTCTGTTTGTTCCGGCTAATCTCCGAAATGGTTGGACCGATTTTTAGGGGACTTTCACTGTCAGATAGCTGATGTTATAAGGAGTAACTTAGGCTACTTTAATTTTAGAATAAATAATTAGTATTCTGCGCAAAAAAAAATTAAGCCTCAAATTACACGCGGGTGAAGTCGCGGGGAACAACTAGTAAAAAATAATTCTCATAAAACTTCGGTAATGTAACAACACATAATGCCAAAACAAAGATAGAAAGCAAAATGTAGTAATTTCGTAACAGTCTTGTATAGGGTTGCCAACCGTACTGTATAATTATTGTGCATTGTGCGTTTTGTACTACATTTTCATTAGGTGGTATATACAGGTATGAAATATATAGAGCACATGAAAAATATTTTTCGCGCCTGATGTAATGTTTTAAAATGAATTATACTTTTCTTTGCAAAAAAGTGTTTAGAATAATTGCTGTTTTTAGGGTTCCGTACCCGAAGGGTAACCATCGGGACCCTATTACTAAGCCTCCGCTGTCCTTCCGTCCATCCGTCCGTCCGTCCGTCCGTCTGTCTGTCAGCGGGCTGTATCTCATGATTCGTAATAAGTAGACAGTTGAAATTTTCACAGAATGTGTATTTCTGTTGCCGCCGTAACAATAAATAATAAAAATTAAAAATTAAAACACGATGGTAGGGAACCATTTATGCGCGAGTCTGACTCGCACTTGGCCGATTTTTTTTCAAGCTTTTGTAGAATGGTGTAATGTGCTTTAATCTTTATACATAATATGTTCGTGAAATACTATATTTCTCTCAATGATAATTGGCAACCCTAGTAGATAATAGTCTTGTGGATATTATTTTCCATCTCCGTTTATTTTCTATCGTGTCTTCGTTCTTTTTATTTTCTATAACTTATCATTTTAAGTATATAACATTACGGTAGGTTATCTTAACAAGATCGGATCAACACGCTCTCATAGTTTCATAATTAATTAGTTATGTTGAAAAGAAAGTCGCGCATGGTGGTCTGATGGATATAGTTATATTATAATTAGATATATGTACTACTATGTATGTAAATAATGTTACTGTGTAGAGGCGGTGTAAGAATATCCACTACCCCATATCATCCCGTGGGCGTCGTAAGAGGAGACAGAGGGAAACATATCAGGAGATGGGCAGCGTCTTTCTAATAACGACTGAAAATAAATAACTGCAGTTGCCAACTCGCTTGCCAACCGTGGCAACTACAGCAAATGTGGCAATCTATGGGGGAGGCCTATGTTCAGCAGTGGACTTTAGTAGGCTGTAACGGTAACTTACTACGCTGTACTGCTACTTTAGTAGCCTGTAACGGTTCACTACGTAGTAAAACTCCTAATTTCGGATGCAAAGAACTTTAGACATCGTAATGCAAGCTTGCTTAATTCGTAAATGAACACTTATTTAATGTCTTTAATCGACTATCATATAGAAACAAGTAATTAAAAATAGTTAGGTAGCTTAATACAGCCTCTTTGGACTCGGATACTGATGCTGTTTCATTGAACACTTGTGTTGGTTGATATCTCATCGACCAGCATTCGTCTCACTGTGACCAAGACACCTTTAGCCTACCACGGTCTTGTGAGTCTGCGTGACCTCTGTACCCTTAGGTCTTATGGTATTTATAGCATACCGCAACTATGTTTAATAACTATTATGGCTAGGATCAGGGCTGTTAGGGTGATAGGGAGCTAGGGTTGTCTCAGGTCTAAGACGAAGGAGGCAGTCGGCGGAAATATGTATACGTCAAAACGTGTTGAATACCCTATTATCTTCGAAGATACACTCTCGCTCCCACTTTATTTAACTAATATAACAGATTTTGGTAAGTGGATGCTGTCACCCATAGACATCTACATTTACCCTCAATTTAGAACCAAAATGCATATGCGTTGTCACCCCTGAGGACTACTATGGAATGCCTCGTTTTCAGTAAAATGGGTCTCCGGTTCTCTACACTCACCATGCGAAACACAACAGCATTAAGCTGCTATTTTACGCTGGTATTCTGTGAGAGCGTGGTCCTACTCCGGTCGAGCAGACCCATTCGTGCTACAACTGTAATATAGCTGCTGCTTCCAAATAACTTAAAGACCACCTTTTGACTTGGAATTGTTTATTCTGTGCTTGGATGTCAAATACAAAAAAGTTACAAAGTAAAAATAAAATAGTTATAAAAACGAATGTAGAATAATTCATCGTTTTTATAACCTTTTATGTATTTACTTTGGATTAATATTATAAACTTAGTTCAATGTGACAGTAGCCGCATGGTTAAGCGTACGGAATCTGAAACAAAGGTCGTAAGTTCGAATTCGCCATTCGACTACTGTCGTGAATATCTCCCAATACAAGCTATTCCACAGAGAAGTCGTACGCGGAAGAAAACTCCTAGTGAAACGTACAGTGGTAGACAGCCAAGCATCCAGATGGTGTGAATGGAATCGGGAATTTAGCAACAATTCCTCAGAGCACTCCCCGTGGTAGATGCGAAAGAAAATGCAAAGGGATGCAACATCTCTTCGCAGCCCCAGTGAATCGAGCCGATCGGAAAGGTCTCGGTCGTTGACGATTCGAGCCGCTCTGTGCTGGATGCGGTCATGTGGAAGGAGCTGGAACTGGAGAGCCCCAGCCTAGAGATGGGAACAGTATTCCATGTGAGGCCGAACCTGCGCCTTGTAAAGTTGCAGGCGGTGTGCCGGCATAAAATACTGTCCCGTTCTGCTAAGCACGCCAAGCTTTTTAGAGGCCAATTTGGCCTTCTCTTCTAAATGACCACGAAACTGCATGTCACTCGATATGTCGATGAGGAGGATTCCGATACTGGCTGACGCAATAAAGGGAGTGCCTTGAAACTGAGGAGTTACGACAAAGGGGTTCTTTTTAGCGGTAAATGCGCAAACTTGTGTCTTCTGAGAATTAAACTGGACTAGATTTTTAAATAGATAGGTAAATTTTTTGTTTAAATAACTTAACTAATTAGTTAGTAAATAGATATTTTAAAAGCATAATGAATGCGATGTCATGTCTAAAATTGAAGCATCCAAAAGAGACTTCATATTTGTATGTTTCTATGTAAACTAATATAGATTCTACATTTCGCACGAGCCTCCTACCATCAATAATGACGGGCTTCATATATCCCATAAATATAATTAAATAGTTATACAGGTTTCATACTACTTTATCTTCACCGCAGAGCATGGGACAAAAGTAAAGTAAAGTTACAGTCTACTATACATTATACGTACTACTCCTAGGCACACGCCTCAGAGAGCCTCCTTTGAGAGGGTTTCAGGCCAAGGAAATGTCCATCACACTGCCTTTATGCGTATTGGCGGAATTCTCATGTCTGCGAAATAGTTTTTTAATTTCTCCAACATTCAGGTATTTTATTATAAAAGTGAAGTGAAATATCTTTCAGTCCATGTGAACGTAAGTGGCTACTGAAGTCCATAGGCATCTGCAACCAACTTCAAACAAAGAAGGCTACAGATGCGATGTCACCCTGAGGACTATGATGGATATATTCCTTCACCGCTGAGTACGCGGTAAATGTGAATGAACACTTAATTTTGGACGTGGTAAACGAACATTTAGTGAAGTTAATCGTAGTCATTTCTTTATCTTTCATTGTAGTTAACAATTATTTTATTGGCGCTGGCGGAGATGAAACTCGTATTGAGTGTAATTTAAAGTGGTTGCTCATCCCATGATCACTCACAGCTATCATTTCTGTGTTGTTATTATTAAATTAGAACAAAAATATAGTTGTGCCATTTTAAAGATATTTTGAAAAAAGATGATACATCTAATTTCTATATATCAAATTCAATAGTGCTTGTAAAGCAAAAAAGTAACAAATTTGATATTAAAATAAAATAGTAACGTGGCTCAACACTTTGGCTACGATGAAACTGAACTTCTTTTACCCTACAATTAACATTACATTTATTTTGGAGGAAGACACTGGCTCCTGAGATACAGGTTCATCATTCTACATTAGGAGCTAAGGATTTTACATTTATTTAAAAAAAGTTATTGGTGAAATAAAGCATCTATTATTAATGATCAAATTTGTGATTAAATAAGAACGAAATTATTTGGTAATGTTTAGTATTATTGGGTAATACTGTTGTACTGCTTTCGTACTTTATATTATTTTATACAATGCTTACTGTTTGCCGCAATATTCCAACTTTTATTACTTGAATTATTATAAGTCTGTTATTAATTTTTACTAGTTCATAATTGAATAATAAAATATTTTTCAGTCCTATAATATATACTGCTAATTTTTATCGAATACAAACCAAAAGAATAAAGATAAACATAACTAACCTTCCTCAAGCGATCTCTTGACATCTTCGACCGCGCCTTTCGGCACTCTCAGTTGAATGACATGATTCTCGAAGAAATCTAGGGCTGTGTCCAGAAGCCGGGTTTCCACTTGGTTCTCCCTTGCCTTTGGCTCGTCAGACAACGGTTCAAAGGACCTTGCGGACCTCGAAGAGCCAGTTCCAATGAGACTGATGCCATCAGCAATGTTGACCTCCCTCGCCGAAGCTAAATTCTCTGCGTATTTGAGTGCTCTTTCCTGTTATTAAATAAAAAAAAAGATGTTATAACTGTAAGACAATGTTAAAAATAAAAAAAGAATATTTATGTTTAAGTTTTCTGTTATTAAAATATTAAATTTGACATTTAATTTGACGTATATTTTTTAAAGTTAAAACAATTTATGGATTTTTTTAAAGACAATATGAAAACTAAGTGTATTAATATGTTTAGTGCTTAAAAATTTAAAAGTATATTTGATAAAAACAACTATAAAGTTGGTAATATTAGCCTGTCAATAGGAATGTAAATCCCATTCCCAATACATTCGTTTGACATTAAATGCATGGTATATGCATGTAGGTCAAAGCGAATCAGGTCTATTTGTTCCGAACAATGAGCCTATTGTTTTAATTTCTTTAACAAGATTGCACTTAGCACTGGCACACACACCTTGAGACACAACGATACATCTTCCTCGGCACAATTTTTCACCACTCCGATGACAGACCCGATGACGTCATCTTCACCACCAGCGGGTTTTGATGTAACAACACCAACACACGCAAATACAAGAAGGATCACCTTCATTTTTTCTATATTCCTTCGGTGGTGACCCGTGAAATGTATCGCCTGGAGAGCACCATGGCGGTTTTATTCAACGTTCCCCCACTGCGCACCTGTTCCCGCCAAATTGCGTACGCGCATAGAGTACTCAAAGGAGAGTCGCAGTGAATGCAATAGATACCGTTGAATGTTACACTGACGCGAAATGTATGCTAAAGCCTGCAGTGTTACTCTGTACATGATACGACAAACAATGTTTAATGTGTTGACAGTTTCAGGATCGTTTGTCTAAAATAGTCTGTTTCAGATAAAAATCGCAGCAAAAGAGGCGTCCACAGCAATTATAATTAAGAACGAATTTCAATTAGTTTTAATCAGTGTTTAATTTGTTTATGTTACTTACGAAAGTGGAACGGTTGTGTTAGTTACGGTCTTTAAACACAAATTGTGTTTTCGTCTATTTCTAAAGGAATTGTGATACTCTTTCCATAAGACTATAAGAATATAATAAAAATATAATACAGTCGTTGTATATTAAAAATACTTAAATTAGTCGTAATATTTCTATTTATTTACGCTTCAATTTAAATAACATGCTTAAACTATAATATTTATTAAACTTATTATGACAGTTTAAAATAAAAAATAGTGTGTGTGTATGTGGAAATATATCATTAAAAATTGGAATAATTTAAAAAGTTAGATTTAAATATAGATCTAAGGACCTGTAATTATTGTGTGAAAAACTAATATTAAATGAATTTATTCATCGTATTAAAAATAAATGATAAAAAAAGTAAAAGATTCATCTAGTTTACATTTTTTATGTTGGTGTAGTTTGATCGAGAGGTTTTTTATTCAAGAGAACGAAACGAAGTAACTCGGATAAACGAAAAAAAAAAGATAATATGCATTATTATAACTTCCAGTGTTCAAAATTTTATACCAGCAAAAAGTAAAAAGCAGTTGCAAACAATATAAAAACTGACTGTGTCATTTTTTTTTTTATCCAACGCGTGCGTATAATGACCGTAAGAACGTAACGACCAAATAACTCTCTACGAGATCTTTTTTTTTACACGGCAATAACGGCAACAGTTTTGCGAGTCGTTTGCATCTTAGCGTTAAATTGATTTGAATTCAAGTTTTTTTGCTACAGTGTCGTTGTTTCATAATAGAAGCCATTTTAACAAGTGAGAATTTATTAGATTCAATTAGGTTTTATTTTGCACAGGAAGTACTGAGTTACAGGAAGTAGTTTCATTTAGATACTATACTTTATTCCTTTAGGTCAAGGTTTTATTTTACTTGAAATATTTTTAAACTATATAAAGTAAAGAAATAAACTAATTGTCTCTATGAGTTTGTGTATATTGCGCTTTTTTTTTAGAAAGAGTAATTGTTACTTACAGGTGTAATTCAGTCGCAGTATCATCGCAGTTTCTTAACTCTTGATCTAGAGATCTTGATCTCTTATGGCCATGTGCCTATATGCCTAACCTATTACAAGTCCACTGCTGAACCTATGTTCAAGAACCTATGTTCAAAAGCCTATGCTTCTCTCAAGTAATGCTACAAAACACAGTCCTATGCCACCTGCACCCACTGAATTCCTGCATAGACAGACTTAACTACCAGGTCGTCACTCTATCTAGCGACCCTACACTTCGCTTACCGATACGAGGTTGCCACTCGAGAACCTTTTTCCCTATCAGGTCAGTTCTTCAACTATATGCCTTATAGCGAGCGTCCAGCCTTGACAGAAGCTCTATCATTATATTAATTTAAGCAAATGAAGTGACAAACAAGCTTAAAGTCCACCTGATGGTAAGTGGCAACTGCTGTTTATGAACACCCGCAGCCAAATTTAAACAAGGAATACTTGTTCATCTCCGAGGTCTAAAATTTAATGCTTCACAGCCAGTATAATTACAGGTTCTTCACCTTCAGACCAGAACGCAGTAGTGCTGGCACTGCTTACCCAGAAGGACGCCTTGGCAGAAAAAGAACCTATCACCTAGTAAAATCTTACATCTGTATAGAATGAGGGTGACAAACGGGCAGACCAGACGGACTTGCCACAGCATCCACTTACTATCACCATCAGGTGAAAGTAAGTGGATGCTGTGGCACATAGAAATCAACATCCATACTCGATCAAGAATTAAAATGTAGATGCGTTGTCACCCCTGGGGACTAAGATGGAATGCCTCGTTTCCAGTAAAAAGGGTCTCCGGTTCTCTATACTCACCATACGAAACACAGCAGCATTAAGCTACAATTTTACGCTGGTATTCTGTGAGAGCGTAGTCCTTCTTCGGTCGTGCCGACTCATTCGTGCAACAAACATAGTATAGCTGCAGCGTGGCTCTACCACGTATATACTCAAATACACACACTGTCTTATTTGAATGTTTTTTTTAATAGATTAAAGGTACAAACGAGCACACCAGCAAAGTGGCCCATGTTAAAGTAATAGTCTTTGAAAGTTCCACTGCTGGGTACAATCTCACACCTAAGACGGTTTAAGGGAAAAGAAGAGTTAACCGCGTTTCTTGAATGCATGGCGGACTTCACATATCCTTAAAATGTGGTATGTTAGCACTTAAAATTTTAATTAATAATGATTTCTTATATTTACGCGAACACGGAACGGATTTTATCGCGTATATTAACTTATTTTATATTCCCGACGTTTCGAGTACTTTACAGCACCCATGGTCACGGGGGGGGACTGAGGTATTTGACGTCCCAATGTCATAGTTAACCACGGTTACCTCCAGATTAAAAAGTTTATACTGCGTAGATCGGAACAAAAATTAATAATTTTTAATCTGGAGGTAACCGTGGTTAACTATGACATTGGGACGTCAAATACCTCAGTCCCCCCCCGTGACCATGGGTGCTGTAAAGTACTCGAAACCTCGGGAATGTAAAATAAGTTAATATACGCGATAAAATCCGTAAAACTAGTTTTATTTAAATTTAATTAATAATTTTATTGCTGCCAACGAGGATAGAACTCGATTTGTTTGCATAATACGAAATTGTATCTTCTGACATATCGCTGTTTTAGATTTATCACGATTATTATCCGTTGCAGCCTACTGAAGTCCACTACGAACATAGTCCTACCCAATAGGTTGCCTCATAGGGGGGATATTTGCCCTAGTTACCACGCTTGGCGAGCGGGTTGGTAACCGCAGTTTTTTATACATATAATAATTTATTTTCCGTCGATATTGGGATGACGCTGCTGCCCATCTCCTAATTTGTTTCCCTTTGTCGCCTCTTACGACTCGATGGATATTCTTACACCGCCACTACACAGAGTATATCATTATCATCATCATTACAGTCTATCAAGATTCCGCTACTGAATATGTACCTTCCCATAAATTACTTCATTGGGGAATATTTGTCATAGTTGCCACGCTTGACAGGCGGGTTGTCAAAAGTTTTTTATTTTACTTCGAGTTGTTATCAGGGAGATGTTGCTGCCCTTATTCTGTTTCCTTCTCTTCTGTCATCTCATGCTACAGCCATAGGAAGATATGGGGTAGTTGATATTCTTATGCCACCTTTACACTAGGTACTTTAACTTAATTTTAATTAAAATAGAAATACTTTATTAATAAGACCATTAAGTTATAATATACATCCGTAAAATGACGGTCTTAACAAGTATAATTTGGTTTAGTTTCTAAAGTTACGCAATAAAGCATGCATAATATTCGTACTATAACGTTTTTGTTTTCACTTGAGGTTTTCTATTCTAGGTTCTGCTTAGTCATTGTTCATTTATTTAACGTTTTATGTAGTGTTTCTTGTATAAAATAAATGGTGTTAGCAGATACTACGACCTGCAAGGCATTCGTGTAGTTTGTCGCGACAACGGCGTTATCAGACTATTCGAAGTATTGAGAGCGATCAAAGAATTCTTATGGTAGGGCCACATTTCAGCTGTATAATGGCTGCATCAATTAAGTTGACTCTACTGGGAATATCCGTTACCGTTACTGTTTCAGCCAGTCAAAGTCCACTTGGGTCACAAGTCTTAAGTCACAATGGGGAGGCCTATCTTCAGTCAACTGCTGAACATAGGCCTCCCCCATAGATTGCCTCATAGGGAGGATATTTTCCATAGTTGCCACGCTTCGCAGGCGTTTTGGCAATTGCAGTTGGCAACCTCATCTGGTTTGTTTCCCTCTGTTGCCTCCTACGATACCCACGAGACGATATGGGGTAATGGATATTCTTACATCGCCAATACACGGTCAAAGGGGAGGGGGAGGGTTGGAACATACTTTCACATAATACCAGCGTGATAGTATGTTACCCTTTGTGCAGGTAACAAGGCATTCCGTCTTAGTCCTTAGGAGTGGCAACGCATCTGCATTTTGGTTCTTAATCGAGGATAAGTTTAAGTGTCTATGGGCCACAGCATCCACTTACCATCAGGTAGACTTTTTGCTCGCTTGTCACCCTTATTCTATATTAAAAAGCATTTTATGGTGGTAGTCACCTTTAAGCTATATGGTATCGTTCCTGTTCATTGATTAATAATAGATAGTTGGAATGCTTTTCTGTCTAGGAGACCGTCTAGGTACGAACTACCCTCTCACCTATTTCTGCTGCCAAGTAGCAGTACGTGCTCTGCTGTGTTCCGAGGTACAGAGAGGCAGTATGATTACAAACTGTAAGGCATTTCGTCTTAACCTTAGAGGTGATAACGCATCTGTAGCTTTCTTTGTTTGGATTTGTTTGCGGGTGCCCATAGGCTGCAGTAGCCTCTTGCCATCAGGTGAAGTGTAAGTTCGTTTGTCTCTTCCATTTTATAAAAAAGCAACGTGTGGAAGGGCCACTCTCTCACGGAATACCAGCGTCAAATAGCAGCTCAATTCTGCTGTGTTTCAAATGATGTGTAGAGGACCGGAGACCACTTCCTCTGGAATCGAGGCATTACATCTTAGTCCTCACGGCTGACAACGCATCTGCATTTTAATTTTTAATCGAGGATAAATGTAGATGTCATGGGCCACAGCATCAACCTACCATCAGGTGTACTGTGAATTCGTTTGCCACGCTTATTCTATAAAAAACATATTGAAAGTCTACTGTTGAATACAGAGACTGTTGTAATATATGGTTCTATTCCACATGTATTCTGAGAATACTTATGTATCTAATGAAACGTGAAAAGTAAAGTTTCAGCCTGTGCATGTCCAACTCCTGGGCTCAGACAATCTCCCTTTCTAAGAGGGTTTTTGAGCGAGGAATTGTCCACTCAGACATTCATGTTTCCTCACAATGTTTCCATTCACCACCGAGAACGTGGAAAATCAGTACTTAAACTGCAATTAATAACTTTATTAGTGCTGATTGGGATCGAACCTGGTCAGCTCGTGTACTATATTGACGGCGAGCGCTTAGCTAATGAATCAAGGTTCTTCAATCTGTCATATATGACTTAAAATAAATATAATGATTTGGACTTCAGAAGCTCGTTAACGGTCCTTCGCTGGTCATGACCTAATCTGTAGTATTGACAATTTGCTACCATCGCCGTACTCAGTCACGAAATTTTTTATTTTCTTTAGAACTGGTGAAGTAGTTTTTTTTCTTTAATGAAATGTCCTTCAGAATTAATTTCAGTCATGGCAGCCAAATTGCGCAGTACAGGATTACAATCTATCTTCCCTCGCTCTCAATGTTCGATGGGAGTACAATCTGATACAACGGGAGAAAGCTCAGGTGCAGTACCAACGGCTTTACGTATCTCCCATGGTACGGGGTGAAACAACTTCCTGACTCCGGGCTGCTACTGAGAATTTCTTGACAGAAACACCCACTAACTGCTTTTGGCGCGACCCGTGGTTCGAACCTCGAATCTCATATATAGCAGACGAGGTTACGACCACTAGACCTATGAGGCAGTCAAAGTACGAAGCATAAGCATAAATTCATAAACGTATTACGTAACGATGTTTTCGTTTATCGCCAAGCACGTGTTAATATAGCAGTGAACATTGTAATTTACAGTTCTATTTGTTACGGCGGAGAACTAACTGTAGTACTCGCATGCTTTTTATAAAATTTTAAGACGTAGGTACGCTTATGAGCCACTGCTGTAATTCAATGGTAATTGATAAATATGGGCATTATACGTTTCTTATTTATTTATTTATACTTAATTGTACACTTTAATAACAATTGGTAAAATTAAAAAATTTTATACAACCGACTTCAATATAAATATAATGAGAACATCATCAATGTAGTTGAATTCAATTAAATACACATTATTAAGGATAACTCAAAAACTACTAGTCAGATCTTGATCAAATTTATATGGGACTACACTAGAAGCACCAGCATTCTCTCCCAGTCAATCTGGGACGTGTGGAAATAATGTGATAGGTTCCTATATTATATTTTGTGTATGTGTGTAGATAAAAAGAACATTATAGTAATATATATATACACCTAATGTATATAAATAAATAAACTTACAACAAAGTTAACCAAATGGTAACATTTTCCACACATCCACGGAATACTTGCTTATCGCATCAAATTGTTACTTCATCTAGATATACTTACGTCAATTATATTTCGCACACACCTGTTACGATAGCCCACATCTCTTTATGAAATTTAAATGCTATATCCGCAAAAATATACTTTCTTCATAGTTCAGATTGATGGCATCACGCGAAATATCGATCGTTCGATAATTTGGCACAGAGTAATATTATAACTTTCATTTTCAATCTATCTATCGGAAGGCGACAATTATCAAATTATACCCTATGACATCGGAATAAAATTTCTTTTCCTGAAGTGAAAAAAAAATTAACAATATGATGTGTCTATGCGTGAGTAATAAAATTAACTGTACCGTGAGAAAACACTAACGATTAAACCGGAAGTGATTATGACGCGTTACGCGAAAAGTTATGTCCGTTTTGAGTGAGCATTTCTAATTGTTTGTGCGTGAAATCAGATTCATTTTGCTGAAACTTTTAACGAGATTATGTAATGAATTACCGTGTAGTGACGGTGTAAGAACTATCCCATCCCACTATACACTATCCCATATCATACCGTGAGTGTCGTAAGAGGTGACAGAGAAGAGAATCAGGAGATGGGCAGCAGCGTCTTCCTGATAACAACTAAAAATAAAAAACTGCGTTTGCCAACCCAGTTGTCAAGCGTGGCAACCATGGCAAATATCCCCCCATGAGGCAATCTATGGGTCTATGTTCAGCAGTGGACTTTAAGACTGTAATGGTAACGTTAATAAATTATAACAGGCGTTGAAATCCTATTTCTTCAAAACACAAAAAATTTCAACACTCTTCACTCGTACGACGTATATAATCGTGTAGGAGTCCGTCTGTGTAAGTCTTATCTAATTCTGCTGATAAATAGCAGTTTTGCAGTGTTCCGGTCTGAAGGATATAAAGACCTAGTATATTCACAGGCTGTAAGGCATTTCATCTTAGTCCTCAGAGGTGACAACGCATCTGTAGTCATGGTTTCTGCAAGTTTTAAATGAGTCACTTTAAGGTATATTATAGACCCTTTCAAACAATTAGCGTTGACCTTATAGGACCTCCTCCACCGACGAGAAAACAGAATTGCTACATATTTGTAACATGTTGCTTTAGCAAATATTACCTCTGATTTGCCATAAGGCGAGCTACAATCAAAATAGTTAGTAGAATTGTGGAAGAAAATGTATTTTAGTACATGGAATTCCTTCCACCGTGATTTTAGAATGGCAAACAGTTCGTTAGTGCTACCCTGAAGAACACTCTTTCCAAATATAAAGTACCTAACATACATTATACGACCAAATACTCGCCACACTTAAACACAGTAGAACGTTATAATAAAACAATAACTACTGCGATATCCACATATATTGTAGATGATCACAGACTGTGCGATACACTAATTCCACAAATTCAAATCATCATCAAATTCGCGATAAATAGCGGGGTTAATGAAGTCACTGGCTACACTCCCTCTTTTCTCGTGTATGGCAAAGCATTAGTCTCCTTTGATACGCACTACGCCGATGCTGAGTCTGATGACGTTATTTATCACCCTCGTTACTCTTATGCTGACAATTTAGGTCGCCTGTCTGGTATCTTTGACAAAGTGCAAGCTCGTCTACTACAAGCCCATTCTGAAAATTGTCAAACTTACAATTTACGTCGCTGGCCTGCTGAATATAATGTAGGGGACATAGTATGGAAGAGGACATTTCACCAAAGCGACAGATAAATATTTCAATAGAAAATTAGCTCCAAAGTTCATTAAATGTGAAATAATTATTTGTGTATGAATTATCTGATATGACCGGTAAATCTATAGGATATTGACACACAAAAGATCTAAAAGTTGTTAATTAATAAGAAATATTTTCTTTTAGTACCTCGTAGACTAGGAGCAGATAAACGGATTTTCCTTCTTAATAAAATAAAATATCTTTATTTCAGACAACAGAGAACCCATACAACAATGTTAGTAAAATTGAAGTGAAATATAAATTAAATTATAGTGTTAGTAATTAAATTAATTTACATAAATAATAATCACAAATATAAATGGAGATGTTTGAGATTAGCCGCTACGAGGGTACCGGTGTATATATCTAAAGCGTTCGCTAAATTCTTCTTGTGGTGGCGATTCACTGTAACCGTGCATCTGAACATACCCTTACAATTTTTTTTATATGATAGGGTGACAAACGAGCACACAGTCCACCTGATGGTAAGTGGTTGCTGTGACCCATAGATATCTACATCTATCCTCAATAAAGAATCAAAAGCAAATGCGTTGTCACCCGTGAGGACAAAGATGGAATGCCTCTTTTCCATTAAAAGGGTCTTCTTCGGTTCTCTACACTCACCATATGAAACACAACAGTGTTAAGCTGCTATTTTACGCTGATATTTTATGAGAGTGTGGTCCTTCCCCGGTCGAGCCGACCCATTCGTGCTACAACCATACTACTAATATAGCTGCAGCATGGCTCTACCACGTAAGAAAACACAAAACAAATAAATATAATTAATTAATTATAACATCTTAAATATACCGTGTAGTGGCGGTGTAAGAATATCCACTACTCCATGTCATCCCGTGGGTGTCGTAAGAGGCGACAGAGGGAAACAAATCAGAAGATGGGCAGCAGCGTCTTTCTAATAACGACTAAAAATAAAAAACTGCGTTTGTCAACCCGCTTGCCAAGCGTGGCAACTATGGCAAATATCCTCCTATAAGGCAATCTATGGGGGAGGCCTATGTTTAGCAGTGGACTTTAATAGGCTGTAACGGTATACGCACAGAACTGGTTGACTATTGCGTACACGGAATATTTGCAATCGGTAGATTTTAATTGTATTATGGTTGTTAAGTATTCTCCGTTTTAATAATGTAGTATTATTAGAAATGTAAATTTATGTGATTTTCTAATATTTATTTATTTATTTATTTAATCTTGTTTGTTAACAACTTAATAACAAAGGTAACAAAGGGCGGACTTAATGCCTAACGGCATTCTCTGCCAGTCAACCCGTGGAGTGATGAGATTTTGTGGCAGGTGCAAATACACATATATATATATACACATAAATACATACTAAGATAAACATATAATATACAAAAACTTTACATATAGTGTATGTAAATATATGAACAAAATATGTATCATACATAGATATAATATAATATATGTTACATATAATAATAATACTACATTATCAAAACAGAATGTAGACTTTCGTAACGGATACAAAAAATGAAATATTATGAGAAAAAATACATATTGATTTTCTACATTGAAGACCTAAAGATTTTATTTAAATTCATTAACCTTAAGATTTCAGATCATCTCAATAATACCATCAGTTTTATTTAATATGTCCAAGCGGCGTTATCAATACATATTTCTTTATTTATTTGATATTATTTAGATTCTGTATTTATTACGTTCGCTTCATAACGACCACATAATACACTTTCGAGCAAATACTGGTAATTATTTATACATATATAAAAACATAAACGCTGACGCCTGTCATCCAAAGGGGTAGGCAGAGTCTACGAACTTCGGTTTGGCACGATCCAGACCCACCTCTCTTGCTTCGTTTACATCAATATGTCTACACATACATGCTCGTCGGTTAATGGTACATTTAACTCGGCCCATCTTCAATATATCATCAATTTGGTCGATAAACTTCCGTCTAAGACATCCCTCGCCGATTTCCCATTCACTTCTAATTTGCTTTGTCATTTTTTCCTCATTCATTCTTTTTACACGATCTATCCACCGAAACATTTCTTTCTTGATCCTCAATCTTATAGCAAACCACACTTTTTCCTTACCACACAATTTCTCATCCTATCATTAAGACTCTGACCTAGTTATATATAATTTTGTATTTTCAATGATGCTAATGATGCGAGGATAGAACGCGCTGACTTTGCGTGTCACTTTGATGATTGTTAAAAATTAAAAACAAAAAATGTAAGGTTAAAATTATACCTCTGACGATTTCTCTCTCGCGGGATTCCATCTTGACTATAAATTTCAATATTAGTGGCACATTTTTCTATATATACCGATCAAAAGAATTCCATAAAAACAAATTGAATTTATTTGAAGTAATTTTTAGTAGCTTTTTTATCATCACCAGCTTCTTTTTTTATATAGAATTAGGGTGACAAGCGAGCACACAGCCCACCTGATGGTAAGTGGATGCTGGGGAACATAGACATCTACCTCTATCTTCGATTAATAATCAAAATGCTGATGCGTTACCTCCCTAAGATGGAATGCATCGTATCCAGTAAAAAGGGTCTCCGGTTCTCTACACTCACCATACGAAACACAGTAGCATTAAGCCGCTAAAAATACGATTATAAAATATATACCGATCAAAATTCCTTCATTTCCCGGTAAAGGTTTATGAATAACTTTGTAAAATAAAGAAATAACCATATAAAAAATTTATAACCATATTTTCAACGATGCGTAAATTTAAACAAATTTTATGTTTCACGCAATGCAATGATTGGTAAAATGAAATTATTTCCGGGCGCCACATAAAACGTAAACCTCTATTTCCTACGTTAACGTTACGTGTGTAGACGATTTTCCCTCACGTGCAACATCGACATGTAAGTCGGAATACATATCATCTAATTATTCGGTTTATTGTACTATTCGACATTGCAATACGAAATTGCCTATTAAAGGCCGAATGCCGAAGAAAGTGAACGTATACCACTAGTATACTTACTAGCTGGTTCAGCAGAAGTAGATCTGCCTTTTCCGGTAGGTTGCGCGGTGAGTTTCACTCTGGACTTCTTAAAAGATAAACGATATTTTATTTTGCAAATATGGGTTAGTACATGGTGATATAGGTAGTAAGTTCTGCCATATTTTACCAGTAGGCATGCAAAAAATACAGAATTATAAACTAATCCACTATACTAATAAAATAACACAAAACCAAACATAATTCTTATTGTTAACATTACACGATCTTAATCTCAAACGAAAAAAATTTTCTGGGTTTCTTGCTGGTTCTTATGCGAGGACAGGGGTTTCGAACCAGTGGTAATTAGACAAAAGAGTGACTTTCAATAAGTATTATTTATAATCTATATTGAATAAAAAGTTTCTGTTCTGTTTCTGTTCTGTTTCAATGTGTGCTTTCAGTTAAGATGTTTATCTATTTTGAGACCCAGAAATGTTGTAGTTTCAACTTATTTTACAACATCATTATTGTAGTGTATATTAAGGCTCATGCTAGGAATCCGTTGACTGAAATGTATAAATTTTGTTTTAGTCAAGTTTATTTTTAGATTTTTTCGATTAACCAGTTTACAACTAATTTTAATGAGTTATTACTGTCACTTTCATAGGTCTCTAAACTTTTACATGGTATAGTCACGGTGCTATTATCCGCAAACAGTGTTACTGGTTGCTCTATGCATTTAGGTAAGTCATTAATGTACAATATAAATATAAAAGGACCCAGTACACTCCTGCGGTACTCCAAATTTAACTTCACGCTCTTTTTATATAGGAGAGGGGCGAACGAGCATGCGGCTCACCTGATGGTAAGTGACTACCGCCGCCCATGAACAACTGCAACACCAGGAGAATTGCATATCGAGTCGGTTGTTTCAATGCCAGTTTCAAGTTATATCTCATTAACAAACATTCAAATACATTTATGAGACTATTTTGTTTGAGAACATCTATATTAAAATCACCACCAACAACAATGTTCTTTTATCGTGAACGCGATATTTTTTGCAAAAGAGTTTCAAGTTTATCCGGGCATTAGTCAAGATTGTTCACATTTGGTACTCTATAAATACAGACGACTATTATCTTATAATCGGTAAGCTCAATAGCACAACACTCAAATATGCCTGGAGATGATAAACTCGATATTTTAGGTAGCTCCTTCCATTGAAGACCGTTTCTCACAAGAATGCACGCTCCTCCCCTCTTTTGCATCTTTCTACAGTAATAAGTAGCCAGACAATAATTCGGTACAGACCATTGATTCTTATACCCTTAATAAAATGCTATGTGATGCACAGAACATCTACATATATAATTTTCACATAGTTCATCTAAGCATACAGTAAGTGATTTAATTTTTTTATCAGGCCGGCAATATTTTGATGTAAAATTTTAATATATTTATTACAGAAAAAGCAGTTCATTTGCGGAATCTTTAGTGCTCGAGAGTGAAAGAGGGGATGACTCACACTCCTGTTTCGTATCAAGGGAGTGGTTTATATTATTTTCATAGCAAAAACCCGCAAATTCATTTATCATTAGACTTAGATTAACGAATATATTGACCATTCCGTGATTATTGACATGTCCACTTTTCTTCCAAAACATTTTATAATCGTATGACAGATAAAAGTTAGAATCAAACAAATACGCGTAATTATGAGTATTTACATCTAGATACATCAGGCTGTTAAACGTTTCTATTCTTCCGTTAAATATCGCGGCATAATCGTTGAGTTTAAATGTAGGTGCGCATATTACCACATTTGTGTGTTGTATTTTTAAAAGCGTTTCCCGTATGGTAATTGTTAGGTCAACGTAGTTTGTATAGTTCGTCGAAAGTCCTCTTCATCGATATAAATCAGGCAATAATCGTTCATTGTATAGTTTTTTAATTTTGGATCAATGTTATCAATTAGCTTCTTCATCCCACAATTCGGTGTCAAATAATGAAAAATTTGATAATTTGGAAACGTATCTTCTGCGATCGGTAGTATCTTGTTATTTTTATTGCTATTTAAGATACACAGTTTGTGTTCTTTAGTGCAGTTCCTTTGTTTACTCGTATGATGACAGAATTCCTTGTTATTCGTGCGAATATTTTCCAAGATAATATTATCGAGCTCATGTTGTGTACTATCTAAATTAGATTTGAGGTCGCTTATTTCTGACTTTAAGTCATCGATCATGTTCGTTTTATTTGCAATTAAGTCTAAATAATTTAATAGCTCGATCACGGCGCCACCTATTGAATCTATAGTTTATGATTTTTGGCACTAGACCAACATAATAATGTGAAAGTGATCCATTTAGGTCTACAAATATAAAATTTGTTAATAACTTAACAGCGTCACCTATTCGATCCTAGAATAGCTGTGAACCATCGTCTCGACAAAAAATACGATATATTTGCGATTCGGCTTCGCACGGGTGATTTCTGGACCCATTCAAACACACACAAAAAATAATCAAACTCGGTCGAGCTGTTTTGAGTTTTAGGAAGACTAACGGACAGCAATAGATTTTTATATATCATCATCACCATCATCATTACAGCCTTTCACAAGTCCACTGCTGAACATAGGCCTCTCCCAAGTTATGCCATCTTGCCATCTCATCGACTGCCTGCATGTCTTATCAGGTCGTCACTCCATCTAGTGTGGGGCCGCCCTACACTTCGCGTACTGGTACGAGGCAGCCACTCGAGAACCTTTTTTCCCATCGATTTTTATATATGTATAGAGATAAAAACCACGTATAAAATCCATCCAACGACACACCACGTATAACATGTTTATATATAAAGAAGAGTATGTGAATATGATTTGAATCGGTCAAGTCGTTCAAGCTTATAGAAATAACTTTACTTCAGGAAAGTCGACCATAAAAAATTTATGTTCGACTTTTCTGAAGTGAAGTTATTTTTGGGATTGAAGTTTTTCTCCTAATTTATATGAGACCACCACTGATGTATAACTTATTTTGTAAAAAAACACCAAACCGGTCCACAATTGACGAAGATATTGAGTAACATGCATACAAAAAAGAACAAACACTCGAATTGAATGCTCTTCTATTTTTGGAAGTCAGCCAAAATGGTTCATTTTTAGTATTATTACCACTGCGATATTATAACAAAATATTGGATTTTCACGGTAAATAAAAATGGTTCACTATCTGATTGCTTACTAAAAACGATAATTTAAGTTATAATGGCGTAGAAAATGGGTAAATGTCCTACAAAGTAAATTTATGACTTCGCAATCGGTATTAATGATTTATGACCATTCAAAACTATCTAACCGGAATCAAATAGCACCAATTTAATCACGGATGTCAATGACCTCAATTCGTATCGTGCCTCTCCTCTTTACGCAGGCATAATTTCAGTTACTATCAACGTGAGGTCACTTTCACCTGATTTTTGACGAGTGTCATAACAGATGGCGACGACATATTTTGCATATCGCATAATATGAATGAACGTTGCAAGTTGCATAATTATTAATTAATGCCGAAATAGTGAAACTATAGACGTGATACCACGTACCTATAGTTTTAATATTTTTTAGTAACTAGCGGTCCGCCCTGGCTTCGCACGGGTGATTTCTGTATCTCGACAACAGCACTACCTACCGGGTCCAATTGTGAATCCAAACCATCCAGACACCTACTCAAACGCACACAAAAAATTTCATCACAATCAAAAAAAGTTTTAGCGAGACTAACGGACAGCAATTGATTTATATATGTATATATATATATATATATATATATATATATAGAGAGAGAGAGAGAGAAAGAGAGAGAGAGAGAGATTAGATATCTACATATTTGTGACATTTGCTGTAGGGACCATCGGTCCGTAGTGTCCGTGTGTGGTGAAGTTCCTAAAGGAACTCTATTCGCGACTGGTCGTCACTGCTGATGATCAGAGGATTGGTTGTTTTCAGCGAGGAAATGCAGCCAACGTTCTTGGCCCGATATCGCGGGGAGTAGGACTATATGATATGTAAGTATTAAGCAAGTAAAGTAAAAGTAAAGTTACAGCCTATATACGTCCCACTGCTGGGCACAGGCCTCCTCTCATTTCTGAGAGGGTTAAGCAAGTACTGTAGGATAATGTAAGTTTGTAGTATAAATTTTTAATTATAATATTATTGTTAAATCATAAATAAAGCCCTCCTTGCGAGAACTACCCTTACGTAGAGTCATCAATTTATCATTAATAATCTATTTTCATGTGTGTGTGTGTGATCATTAATAATCATTATTACAAGTCCACTGCTAATCGTATGAGGATCATTATGCATTTCATAACATCTTAGTTAACGCATTTTTTTGCTTTAAAACAATAGTTTTTGTTATTGTTGATTAATTAATATTGTCTTTACTGAATACTTTAATTATGAATATGAAATAGAAGCTTAATGCTGTGTTTCGTATAGTGAGTGTAAAGAACCGGAGACCCTTTTTACTGGAAATGAGGTATTCCATCTTAGTCCTCAGGGGTAACAACACATCTGCATTTTGATTCTTAATCGAGGATATTTAGATTTCTATGGGCCACAGCATCCACGTACCATCAGGTGGACTGTGTGCTCGTTTGTCACCCTGATCCTATGAAAAAAAAAGAATTAAGATTAATTTAATTTGAGCTCATAGAATTTGTTGATAAGTCAATTTAATAAAATGTCAATGAAAAAACAATAAATATGAAAATTTCTATGCCATAGGCTTTTACTTCATTCATGTCATATTTCCTTTCGATAAAAATATCATCCGGCATTTATATAACTTCTGATACGTGATCCTTCATTACGGGCCGTATAAAGAAGCTCAAAGACTCAGAAGAAGAAAGAAGAAAGAAGCTTATCGTGCGATGGAAAGGGCTAATGGGAATCTGTAACGAGGATATCCATAGAAGAATAAGTAACTGGCGTAACCCAGTAGTAAGCTGAAGTGGAAAGGGCCCGCCACATAGCTCATAGAACCGACAACCTATGAGGATGAAAGGAAGAGGAACCCACTAGATTACAACAAAAATTTAAGCATGTGCGTGTGCGTGCGCGCGCGCGCGCGCGCGCGTGTGTGTGTGTGTGTGTGTGTGTGTGTGTGTGTGTGTGTGTGTGTGTGTGTGTGTGTGTGTGTGTGTGTGTGTGTGTGTGTGGAGTGCATTTTTAGATGATTTCATCGAATAAAGCCTCTATTTCTTCATAATTTCATTTTGTAAGTTAGGATTTTTTTTTAATTCGTAAGTATTAAAAGAATAAATTTTTATCAAACTATTCACGTTCTCGTATATACTAAGCTGATTGCTTAGTATACTGACGACTAGCAAATTTAGTTTTCACAATATCTGTTTCTACTCTTATGTTAACTCTTCTTTTCGTCTTCGTGTTTATATCTATATTTATCTCTATAGTATCTACATAACTTTTAGTAAGGCACGTTGACTACTACCAGACGGTGTGACCTGATGAAACACGCAAGTCGATGGATGCAGGTGGCCCAGGATAGCACCTTGTGGTAATCTGTTGCGGAAGCCTCTGTTTAGCAGTGTATTAGTGATGGGCTGATAGTAAAATTTACATACGAACATACCGTTCAGTTGATTACCTACTTGTTTTTCTAATAACCGCTGATAAAGTAATAAAGTTAAAATTACAATAATTAATTGGCGACATCTAGCGTTGAAATTAACTCAACACTCGCGTGACAAAATTGGATGAATCGTCATTTTCCAATATAATTGGTACGTAGAAAGTTATTTTCACTTTTAACCCTAACACCACTACGAGTAAACAATGGAGTGGATATGGGAAAATTCCACGCAACAATTTCTGGTAATTTTCAGCTTTTTAAGGTAACCAATTTACCATAATAATAAAAATTATAAGACGTTTCATGCGGAATAATAGGTTTAGGTATGTGAGAGTTGGCCTCTGTATAGACACGTGTGAATTTTTACTTAATATGAAAATTAGATCCCAGTAAGTGTTGAGGTAGCCGAAGTAAGTCGCACACGGTTTTTAAAATTATGAAATGGTAAGTGCCCACTACACCGTGAAGTAGCCACTAAATACAATCATAAGCAGTGTTGCCAAGTCTAGCTTAGTTCATGTGCCATAAATTTTGCGCAAAGTAGCCTAAATTCACCTAATTTTTATTATGTGATATTATTTCTTTAAAACGCTATAATTTATAATGAAGTACCTCTTACGGTTATTTTTTCAACAGCAGTATAATGGATTGTAAACGTAGAAGAAAAAAGAGATCATAATGGAATAAACAATAACCTTACTAAAAAGCTAGATTCATAAATTGTACATATTTTGCCTTTACAATCGGTTTTTTACTGAGATAGAATAATTGGCGCTAGTCACTGACATTTTATCACCTCAATTTCCTTCGAGATCGCTTAAATGGCAAATAATTGCCTAATTGGTCCACACGAGTCCTGAGTCACCTGTATCAATCAGCTTTCGGTAATCCTTACCAGGTTATTACTCCAATTCGTGGAAAACTCCTCGCATAAAGATACGAGGCTATCACTGTCACTTCATTAACATCCATTACAGCCTATTAAAGTCCATTGCTGAACATAGGCCTCATAGATGGCCTCATCGAGGGATTTTGTCATAGTATCCACGCTTAGCAAACGGGATGGCAACAGTATTTTTCTATTATTTTGAGTTGTTTCATTTTCCCCATGTCGCCTCTTACGACACCTTCGGAAAGATATGGGGTAGTAGGTAGTCACTCGAGAATCTTTAATTTCCATCAGTTTTTGGGCCCATTGGCAGTTTAGTAAATTAATCCAATAAAATATTAACTTAATAATAACATAATACTGAAAATGAGCAATGAATATTTCTTATACACAAATCTAGAAAAAAAAAGATTACAAATTAAAATAGGAGTACAAATTACCGTACCAGTGCCGTTACACAATTATTATCGTACATACAAAACAACAACAACTTGGCAATACAAAAGTATCAAGCAATAGCTGTATTATGTACATTTAAGTGGTCATACGCGAAGGCTGCGTGATCTAATAGTCAGCTATAATGCAATTGACAATTTTCTATAGTATTCAAAATGTTGTTTTTTTTTATAAGGGACAATTTTGGAGTTTTGGTCGTCATTGTCTAGGTTAGCTAATGAATTAGTGATTGCACAATTCAAAATCTTGCTACTTAAACACTTCTCCTCATCACCAGTCGATTTCGCATCTAGTATATATGGTGTTATATCAATATGTAGGTCCACAATTTTTTCAGCTACTTGCTATAGTAAATAGTTCCGATACCCATGGGACGATTTGCTAAATAAAAATTGGAATAAAATGTTTTGCAGGCTTGAGATGGGAAAGCGTAAAATCACAAAGAAAACAAGTAACATACATTGTATTTAATCTTCCAATAGAAAAGCTTTCATAGCTTAGTGGATAGGCACTAAGTGATTATCATAGTACTCGACTAACCGCACCATTAATATTGTCAATTGCTATTTTAAGTGTGGATATACAAAGTGTATAATACCGTTACCGTTACAGCCTATAAGTACCACTGCTGAAAATAAACCTCCTCCAGAGATTGCCTCATGTGCAGTTTTGCAAGCCGCAGTTTATTTTTTTAGGTGTAGTTAGGAAAACGCTGCTGCCCATCTTCTGATTTGTTTCCCTCTGTCTCCTCTTACGATACCAACAGGATAATATGGCGTAGTGGATATTCTTACATCGCCACTACACGGTAAATACAATATAATACAATATTTAGCACAACAAAAAATCATAAAACTAAAATTATCATACTTTAATATTCCCAGTGATAGAGTGCCAAGAATGCTAAATGAAATATAAAAGATTAAATTAAACGATGTTGTTTAAAATTTCCCTTTTATAGAATTAAGAATGAGAAAAAGGGCACAGTTTACCTTCTCTTGTGTGGATGGTGTGGCCCATAATCACATATACTGATATATGTGATTATGGGCCACCACACATCTATCATCGCTTAAGAATCAAAATTCAAATGCATTTTTACACCAGAGGATAAGATGGAATGCCTCGTTATCACTAAAAAATATTAGGTAAGGGTAAGTAAAATATGTGTATGAATGAATAACATTTAAAATTAAAGTTATAATTATATGTGAAATCATATACGTGAACGTAGCATTTAAACTTAGGCGAGCGTTGAAATCTAATACTCTGTCCGTTTTAATGTGCTACGTTCAAGACAAACTATCAGTATCAATAGTAATAAATTGATGAGTTTGATTTAATTTAAAGTTTATTTTCTCATTTTTAGAGCATTTAAATAAAAGCTTGTTTTTAAAGATGGTTTTTACTATTAGTTTATTTTATTGCAACTTATTGTCGCTGTAAATTTAACAGTACGCGGGCAACCCGGGTTTGATCCCCGCCGGCAGCAATGAAATTGTTAATTTTGAAATTTTAAGTGCTGATTTACCACGTGCTCGGCGGTGAAGGAAAACATCGTTAGGAAACCTGTATGTGTGAGAAATAAGAACAAAAAATTGGCAGACATGTGCAGTTCGCCAACACGCATTGAGGCAGCGTGGCGAACATTTTCTTGCCCTAAAACCCACTCAGAAATGAGGTGAGGCCTGTGCCCAGCAGTGGGACATAATTATATATCCTGTAACTTTAACTTTTAACTTTTTATTGTCGCTTACTTACTAGTACCTAAATAATCTTATATTTAAATGTTTTTTATTATTTTTATAACCATACATAATTTATACAATAAATACTATTGAATTTAGTCTTAAAACAGGTAAGATATTTGTTTTGTAGATAAAGTACTCGTAGCTCACAGCTAAACCGAAATACTCATGTCTCAGGGCTCACTGAAAATCAGTTTAGCGTTTATAATGCTGAAAACGAGGCCATTGTAGTACCATTTTGTAGCACTACAGTGTAGGTAAAACGTATTTTACATAAAGGTAAGGTTTACGGTTTAAGAATATTTATTTATCAAAATGAATTTACAAAAAAAGAATATTAATCAAAAAGTAAAAGCCGACTTCGAATCATAACACTTCTTTTGAAGTCGGCTAAAATTTATGCACATGAGAAATCGTAGCAACACAATCCATTATGAGAGCGAGCGTAGTTAACAGTTAAAATAATTATGAGAAAAGTGTAGAAATATACTTTCAAATTCATCCCACTCTCACTCGTCGGAACTTAAATCCGAGAGATCCTTAGACATGATTATCGTATAGGACCGCTGAATCTTCTAGGAATCGACGGACAAATACCTTGGGGTCACTTTAAACCATAGTATGTCCTTCGCGAAACACATTCGCAACGTCCGCAACTGAGCTAAATTTGTTGCTAGCCGCCTCCATCTTTTGGTCAACACTAGTAATTAAGAGCAAACTGTCCTCTACCTCTATAAAACGAGCGTTAGATCCATTATGACCAATATGAAAACAAAGTTACAAAAAATATTGGGCCATTCCATTGGTGAAAAAATGAAAAATTGGCGGAACCAAAAATAGCGACTTATTCAAATTCAAAAATCAAAGATTAGACATTTAGTTAAATTAAGGTTACATAAAAAAAAAAACTGCTGAATGAACTATCTATTTGTAAGATGCGAGTATATATGCAAATCTTCCAATGTATACAAGCCACATACATATGTAAGTAAGTCAAGTATATACCCTGGAACTAATATACATTTTATTTTTATTCATTCAGTCACACTACCCAAGTCATGGGCACTGGTTTTGTTATATTATACCGCTACCGTTACATTGAATAAAACTATTTTACGGATTTTATCGCATTTAATTTACTATTTTAATTCCCGACGTTTCGGTGCTTTACAGCACCCATGGTCACGGGGAGGACTGAGGTGTTTGACGTCCTAATGTCATAGTTAGCCTGGCTACCTTTAGTTTTTGAATATTAATTTTGGTCCGACCTACGCAAAATGAGCTTACAGTATCTTGAAGCCTTGCAATGGTACGCTTGGGTTTGGATTTAATTTTGTTAATTATAGGATCCCAAGCAGATGGCAGCACCCATCCATCTTCTCTATTGAAATTAGGATGTTTTTAATATCAATAGCCTCGCGTATCATCCTTGGTAGGAATCGATGTTCTTTTGCGAGGATTTGTGGTCTATCAAATCTGATGTAGTGGCGGGGATGATCTTGAACATGTTCACACACTGCAGACTTCCCGGAACGTCGGTGTTTCACGTCAGCTATATGTTCTTTGACTTTAATAGACCGTTACAATCTATTAAAGTCCACTGCTTAACATAGGGCTCCCCCATAGATCCTTAAACATGTAGTGGCGGTGTAAGAATATCCACTAACCCATGCTATCACTTGGGTGGCGTAGGAGTTCACAGAGCGATAATAATATCTGTGTATTCTGTGAGAGCGTGGTCCCACCCCGATCGAGCCGACCCATTCGTGCTACAACCATAATAAAGCTGCAGCGTGGCTCTACCACGTTAGTCATTTAAAGTCGGTTTTTACTTTTTTTAATATCTTTTTGTAAAAACATTTTGATAAATAAATATTCTTAAACCGTAAACCTTAGCTTTATCTCAAATACGTATTACCTGTACTGCAGTATTACCACAAAATGGTACCCAAAACTGTATAAATAAAATAAATAACTATACTTCTTGCATAAGTGACAAATATATAAATGAATTAAAAATTGTTAATATGTTATTTATGAAATTGAAATGTCAAGCAAACCAACAGTCCCCCTGATGGATAGTGTCTATTGCACACCATATACACCCGTAACTTCAAACTTCAAATAACGGAGACTACGTTGTCGCCTCTGAGGGCTAAGATGGAATGACTCACAGCCTGTAATTATATTGGCTCTCTTTACCCTTCAGACCTTAACACAGCAGTTTACTGCTGTTTGGCAGTAGAAATAGATAAGTGGGTGGTATACGCCTGAGCAGAAAAGGAATCCACCACACAGTGATACAAAAATATATAAAAATAAATAATATAAAAATTAAAAATTATATTAATTGACTATTGTAAATATTTTCGTCAAGCCTTGTATATCTCTGCTGAGATTTAAAAAAAAACAACCTGAGTGCCATGGAATGTGGAATGTCATCCTTTGTAGAAAATGATGCCGCAAGCAAATAATGTGAAGTAGCGGTCCTCAAACTGTGGAATTTTTTATTTATTTTCATGTGGTCTTTGGTCTAATGTTTTCTGTTGTTAAATTCATAAAAATATTAATAGTTTTAGTTATGAGGAGAGTAAAATATTTGAAGTAAAATATTTTTTTTATTACCGTTACCGTTACAGCCTACTAAAGTCCACTGCTGAACAAAGGCCTCCCAATACATTGCCTCACAGGGGGGATATTTACCATATTTGCCACGCTTCGAAAGCGGGTTGGCAACCACAGTTTTTTTATTTTTAGTCGTAATTAGGAAGACGTTGTTGCCCATCTCCTAATTTGTTTGTGTAGTGGATATTCTTACACAGCACGGTATTTTTTATTCATTTATTTATGTACACACAACAAGATACAGAAACAGTCTTATAGTGAGTTTGTACAAAGGTTCTACTTATTCCATAATTTGCTGAAATAACTTTCAGTAGACTCACAAAGGAAAAAATAAAAATAATACATACAATTGCTACATATAATATATATAAACTAATACTAATATAATAAAATAATAGATATTAATTAACAAGATGCAAAGAAATTATCTCTAACACGTTTTTTAAATACCAATAATGTTTCAGAATTTCTTCTATTAGGCGGTAGTGAGTTACACAACCGAACCTCGTGGACAGAAAAGGAGTAGCAGTAAAAACCGGAATTATGGACGGGAAAGTTAAGAAGAGTTTTAACAAGAGACCTGCATGGTTTATCCGGAGAATGGGTGAAGGAAAATCGGCTTCTGAGGTATGAGGGAGAAGATGGATTGTGCAGAATTTTATAGAGGAGACATAACAATCGAGTGTTCCTACAAAGTCGAATTGGGAGCCACATGAGTTGCTTGCGAAACTGAGATATTCGGTCAAATTTTTTGAGCCTAAATATGAAGCGGATACACTGATTTTGCAGGCGCTCGAGTTTGTTAAGGAGCTCCTCTGTAGCATCCAAATAACAGGCGTCAGCATAATTAAGCAGTGGTAGGATAAGAGTGAGCACGAGTGATATTTTAGCTTTTAGGGGTAAGACATTTTGAAGACATTTAAATGAATGCAAGCTAAAGTGAACCTTACAACTAACCTCAGCGATGTGCGTGGACCATGATAAATGGTGATCAAATATGACGCCTAAGTTTTTGATAGTATCGGCAAAGGCTATAGGAACGCCGTTAAAACAAACGTGAGTTAATGATGTAAATACTAATTTATTACGCAAATGCCTGCTGCCTAGTATGATGGCCTACGATTTCGTGGGATTAACTAATAGTCCAAAGGATGCAGACCGTTTACAGATGCGGCTCAGATCCACATTCATGACTTCAATTGCATTATTTGTATCACATACCGGAAAATGACGATACAGTTGTAAGTCGTCCGCGTAAAGATGGAAATTAGATGTAATAAATGTCGTAATAGAGTTAATAAATAGAGAAAGTAAAAGAGAGGAAAGAACGCCACCATGAGGTACGCCCATAGTTATACCAGATCAATCGGAAAGAGTGTGATTAGGACGGACACAGTGCGAGCGACCTCGAAGATATGAATCAAACCACGTAATGGCAGATGAGGAAATGTTTATAGATTACAAGATCCGGAGAAGAATATCGAAGTCTACTGAGGTAAAAGCACTGCTAAAGTCAAGCAAAACTAGAAGTGTAAGGGATTTGTTGTCCATGGCCAAATGGATATCATCGGTTATTTTAAGTAAAGCAGTGACAGTGCTGTGACCAGGACGAAAGCCCGACTGATATGTAGAAAGCCAAGAGTAAGACGATAAGAAGAAAGAGAGTTGCCTATGGATAATGTTTTCCAGAACTTTAGAAAGAAAGGGTAAAATAGATATGGGACGAAAGTGAGATATAGAAGAAGGATTAGAAACCTTAGGTAAAGGAATTATATATGCTTGTTTCCAAACTGAATCGGAAGAAGTAGAGGTTAAGGGTTTTTTTATCCATAAATATTACTGATGTGGTTGCACTGACGCTTCGTTGACATAAGATAAAAGGAAAATATAACCTTCCAAGACGGACTCTTTGAAAGAAGCCTGTTTCAAGATGATAATTTTCAAAAACTACTCGAAATTGTCTTCTGCTTAAGTCATGTTGTTTTATAGTAAGCGTAAATTCATTCAGTCGTTTTGTGCTTGGTTTATTCAGCTTAACAATTTCACTGTCCGGTTTTTAGCACACAGTAGTAAGGCAATAGCAATGACCTATATGTAGTGCACGGGACAGCGAAAGGGTTAAATATCAACACACGTGGGTAATCAATAAATCCGAAAGATATCAATACATACAAAATTTGAGTATAGAATAAATATGGGCTTAAATTTGAATCCTTTCATAACAAATGACCCCTTTACCCATTTTGGAAAAACCACTTCTAGGTAAACCACTCTCGTTGTTTTCCTACGAAGTTATTCCTTAAATAAAATCTTCAACATAGATAATAAATAAACTATTCTAATTGCATTGTTTTTTAACTATACTGTCTTCTACATTTTTATCGCCGTTGATCGTTCAGATAAACTGAAAAATAAATTTAAAACATTGAGAAGTAAGCGTAGAAAATGCCAAAATTATTAAGTTTCATAAGTTTTATCGATTGCTATGAATAAACATATAGACGGGAATTGATTAAACAGATTTGTGAATATATTTTGTACTTTTTTAATATTTTTTGTTTAAAAATTAAGTTTAGGATAGTCATTCTCATTTATATCAATAAAAGTTAATGGTGCAGAATCTCATTGTAAATATATAATAATAATCAATTAGTATAAAATATTTACGAAATATTTTTTATTATTTGAATATTTGCTTAAATATGTTCAACGCCTGGATTTAATAAGGGCTATAGATCAAACAATAAAGTTTGAGTAAGCCTGACTTTAAGAATCCAGTTGAGAATTAGTTGAAAGTAAAAATTAAGGTAAGAAAACGAAAGCCTGTCTCGAGATCTATGTCGTCGCGTTGTCATGACGATGAGTCTCAAAAACTTGACCACTTAGCGACATGAAGTCTTTTATACCATACGAAGAATGTATTGGTTAAATTTTAAACCTTTCCTGCTTTGTCTTGAAATTTAAAATTACACAACAACCGAGTTAAACAGATATTATACAAAAAAATATTTATTTCAACATCTTATGATCCATAACGAAAAAAATCACAATGTAGAGATCAGGACAGCATAAAATATAGGCTGCGGCTTTAGGTAGCCAGGGTGCAATCATCTCAAATCAATTATCCCATAAAACAGCAAATTATAACGAATGTTTTGACTATTTTATTCAAATAAATATAATATCAAACTAGCTATCAAGAGCCGTGGTAGCTCAGGGGCTTAGCGCTTGCTGTAAGTTTCACAATACGCGAGCAACCAGGATTTGATTCCCGCCGGTACCAATGAAATTGTTAATTGCAATTTTAAGAGTTGACTTACCACGTGCTCGGCGGTGAAGAAAAACATCGTGAGGAAACCTGAATGTCTGAAAAATAAGAAAAAATAACATTTCAAAGACATGTAAAGTTCGCCAACATGCATTGGGGCAACCCTCTCAGAAATAAGAGAGGGCCTGTGCCCAGCAGTGGGACGTATATAGGATGTAACTTTAACTTTAACTTTTAATATCTAAAATGATACAGATAAAATAATAATATTAACAATTTAGTGTAATAAACAAATGTTGTATACTTAAATAATCCATTGGACTTTGACGCAAGCCACTTGACAAGTATATGCGAACGATTTTCGACGGTAAAAACTTAACTTTAAAAAACTTGTATAAAATAAAACACTCCATTGTTTAAAATATTTGCTTTTAACGATTTCACAGATTATTTATAATATTTTTACGTGGTAGAGCCATGCTACAGCTGTATTATGATTGAGGCACAAATGGGTCGCCTCGACTAGGGTAGGACCACGCTCTCACAGCATACCAGCGCGAACAGCAGTTTAATGCTGTTGTTTTCGTATGATGAATGCAGAGACCGGAGACCCTTTTTACTGAAAACGAGGCATTACATCTAAGTACTCAGAGGTAACAAAGCATTCTGCATATTGATTCTAAACCGCTGCTATATTTCGTATTGTGAGTGTAGATAAAGCCAGTTCTCCTTTTTACCGGATACGATGTATTCCATCTTAATCCTTAAACGTTACAACGCATCTGCATTTTAAATTGTAATGAAGGATAAAGCGTCTCCCACACACAAGCGGCTTGCGGTGGCGGCTAACCGCGAGCCGCGGCTCCAGCCGCTGCAAAAACACACCACCGCGGTCGCAGCGGCGGCCTGAAGCGCTATTCGCTGTGGTGTCTGTGCTACGATTGGACGTCAGTAAACATGGCTAACCGTGACGAAGTCTTATTATATTCAGCAATATTATCATATACTTTGTTTTTAATCCTAATGCTTTTGTAATCACGATGCGAATTATCATAAAGTACTGGATAATTTTGCAGTTTCTATTAAAATCTCTGAATTTAGCACCATTTCTCACGCGGTACACGCGGCCTGTTGTAAAAATTTCAAACTGACAGCGCTGCGGCCACCGACTGACCGTGTACACGCTAACACACACGCGTTGGCGGAAGAGGCGGAGCATGCGGCCGCGGCCAGCCGCTCGCAGGATGCGACATGGCCGCACGGGTTTGCAGACTCACTTACATTGCATGCGAATACAACTGGCCACCACCGCGGTCGCCACCGCAAGCCACTTCTGTGTGGGAGACGCTTAAGTGTAGAATTCAATGGCCACAGTATCCACTTACCATCAGGTGAACTTTGTGCTGGTTTATCACCCTTATTCTATAAAAAAATATTCTGTATAAATATATTCTATAAAAAATTCTCAAAACCGGACCGAAATCTATAACTTCCTACTTTTGAAAATTGTTAATTTTTAACGCGGGAACTTAAAAAACTAATTTAGTCCATTAGCTTTTGTTTTATAAATAAATCTTTACCGTTTTGAGAGCTATGACTTAATTTGCCTTAATTAACCAGAATTATGTCTTTTGCTTCAAATATTTATTCAAACTGCTGAACAGGTAGATTAGTGAGAACAATCAGGATTTCTTTGCTGGTAATGCTATTCATCATTACCAGTTAATGTACTTAAAAATAAAGCTAATGTAATAATAATTAAGTAAAGATAAATTAATAAATCCGTCCCCCACGTGCTCTAATCCAAAGTCACAAAACCTTTCAGCTCAAGCTACAAATCCATTTTCAGTGCCTAGAAGATTGCAATGCAATGGACGATATGAATGACAAGCTCGTGGAAACTGTCCATGCGGTCGGAGCTAAGTTCTGCAAGACCCGCCACAGAAGAACACAAAAACTCTCCGATCACACTCTTAATCTCATGGCTGTTAGACGGGAAATGAAGCTGCAGTCTTTAACAGATTTGACAGCATACAGGCAACTGAACGGACAGATCTCCAAATGCATGCGGCGGGACTTACGCAACTTCAATACAGCTCGTATTGAAGAAGCGATTGAGCGGAACCAAGGCTCCAAAGTCTTTGCTAAGAATCTGTCTGCCAGAAAGTGCCAACTGTCGAAGCTGAAGACCGAGTGTGGCAGCGTCGTTTCCGGGACACCTGAGATTTTGAGTGAGATTGAGAGGTTCTATGGGCAGCTGTACACATCATCGTTGGAGCCACATGCAAGTGTCAGTGCCGATCCAAGAGTAAGTCTTATTCAACACTATTCCGATGATATTCCGGACGTCAGTCTGAGCGAGATATTAGAATGGCTCTCCAGCAGCTTAAAAACGGCAAAGCCCCAGACGAGGATGGAATTACAGCGGAGCTTCTGAAAGCGGGTGGAAAACCGGTACTTGACGTCCTTCAGAAGCTCTTTAATTCCGTCCTCCATTATGGCACTACACCGGAGGCGTGGAGCAGAAGTGTGGTGGTCTTGTTCTTCAAGAAAGGCGACAACGTTTACCTTTCGGAAAATTGTACAGACTATGCCACTATGTCAGGCGTATGTGTACTATAAAAAGCCTTTGATTCCGTCGAAATTTGGGCGGTGCTGCAGTCCCTTCAGCGGTGCCAAGTTGACTGTCGGTATATCAAAGTGTTGAAGTGTTTGTACAGTAGGGCTACGATAGCTATCCGAGTACAAAACCAGAGTTCGAAACCTATCCAACTGCAGAGAGGTGTAAGACAGGGTGACTTTATATTCCGAAACTCTTCACCGCTGCATTGGAAGACGTTTTCAAGCTACTGTACTGGAAAGGATACGGTATTAACATCAATGGCGAGTACAACACTCACCTTCGATTTGCCAACGATATAGTCCTTATGGCAGAATCGCTGGAGGACCTAAGCACTATGCTCAATGACCTCAATAGTGCCTCCCAACGGATAGGTCTTAAGATGAACATGGACAAAACAAAGATCATGTATAACGTCCATGTCACACCTATGCCGGTAGTTGTTGGGAGCACTAAGCTCGAAGTTGTTGACGAGTATGTTTACCTGGGACAAATAGTCCGACAACACTGCTGTGTTTCGTATGGTGAGTGTAGAGAACCGGAGACCCTTTTTACTGGAAAGGAGACATTCCATCTTAGTCCTCATGGGTGACAACGCATTTGTATTTTGATTCGTAATCGAGGGTAGATGTAGATGTCTACATCTAACCTCGATTACGAATCCACAGCATCCACGTTTTTTTTTTATAGGAGAGGGGGCAAACGAGCATGCGGTTCACCTGATGTTAAGTGACTACCGCCGCCCATGAACAACTGCAACACCAGGGGAATTGCAGATGCGTTGCCGGCCTTTTAAAAAGGAGTAGGCTCTTTTCTTGAAGGTCCCTAAGTCGTATCGGTCCGGAAAAATCGCTGGTGGTAATCGGTTCCACAAGGAAGTAGTGCGAGGAAGAAAACATCTTCTAAATCGCACAGTGGTGGACCACCAATCATCCAGATGGTATGGATGGTATCGCGAGTTTTGTCGCGATGTGCGATGGTGAAATTGAGCGGCTCGAATTAGTCCGAACAATTTCTCAGAGCATTCCCCGTGGTACATGCAATAAAATACGCAAAGAGATTTCGATCCGCTCTGCGCTGAATGCGGTCAAGTGGAAGGAGCTGGCACTGGGGAGCCCCTGCCCAAAGATGGAAACAGTATTCTAAGTGAGGCCGAACCTGTGCCTTGTAAAGTTGCAGGCGGTGTGCCGGCATGAAATACTGCCCCGCTCTACTGAGCTCGCCAAGCTTTTTAGAGAACAATTTGGCCTACTCTTCCAAGTGACCACGGAACTGCACGTCACTCGATATGTCAACGCCGAGGATTCCGATACTGGCTGAGGCAACAAGGGGAGTGCCTTGAAACTGAGGAGATACGACAAAGGGGTTCCTTTTAGCGGTAAACGCGCAAACTTGTGTCTTCTGGGGATTGAACTGGACTAGATTAGTCGCCCCCAATCCGAGACTTTGAGACAACAAAGTCTCGACTTCAGACACAAGTTTGTTCCGGTACTCGGCGACGTTTTCCCGAGAAATATTGGCACGGCTGGTGTATAGAGCATCACTAGTGCTGTCATCCGCATAGCAATGAATGTTACTGGTTTGCAACATATCATTGATATGCAGAAGAAACAGCGTTGGTGATAGCACGCAGCCTTGTGTAACACCAGCGTTAATAGGCTTGTAATCAGAGCACGCACCGTCTACTACGACCTTGATGCTCCGATCAGCCAGAAAACTGGTGATCCAATTGCACAATTTCTCGGGGAGCCCATATTAAGGAAGCTTCGAAAGAAGCGCTTTGTGCCAGACCCGATCGAAGGCCTTCGCTATGTCCAAACTAACGGCCAATGCCTTGGACTCGATCGCCTACACCTATCTATGTGTTAGGTAAACAAGAAGATCACCAGCTGAGCGACCCCGACGGAAACCGTATTGGCAGTCACTAATCAGCTGGTGCTCCTCGAGGTACCGCATGAGCTGGCAGTTAATAATGGACTCCATTATTTTCGAGAACAAGGAGGTGATGGCGATAGGCCTGTAATTGGACGGATCAGAGCGGTTACCTTTTTTAGGGATCGGGTGCACGACAGCTGTCTTCCATGAATTCGGGACAACGCCTAGGGAGTAGGAGTACCGAAAAAGACGCGTTAGAACCGGTGCCAACTCTGGAGCGCACGTCCTCAGCACAATTGGCGAGATTCCATCAGGCCCACTCGACTTGTGGATGTCCAGGGAGTGGAGTGCTTTGCGTCCTGAGCACTGTGTGAATCGCATATCAGGCATAGAGCACTCACACTGCGGGATGGTCGGCGGTGTGTTCCCCCCGTCATCAAGAGTCGAGTTGGACGCAAAAAGGGAGCCTAAAAGGTCGGCTTTCTCTTTTGCGGCATGGGCCAGTGAGTCATCCTTCCTGTGCAGAGATGGTAGTGATGGCTTACAGAAATTCCCTTGGACAGCCTTGGCGAGAGACCAGAATGCACGGGTTCCCGAAGGAAGGCGAACTAGTTTCTCGCCATTTCTGCCTATGTGCTCTGATTTTGCCTTGGCAATAACTCTTTTGAAGGACCTGGAGGCGAAGTTATACTTCTTTTTAAGCATGCTGGTGTTTACATCCCGAGCCGCCGAAGCCTCAGCCCAGGCATAATAACACTCCTGCTTACTGCGTAATGCAGTCTTACAGGAGCGACCAAACCAAGGCTGCGATCTGCCACCGATGGGTACCACAGATGATGGAATAAATGGTTCCATTCCCTGTAGCACAACATCGGTGACAGAGTCAGCAACAGCGCTGGGATCATCCGGCGAGAAGCAAGCCCGGATGCAAAGAAAGACCGCATTCCATCCCAATCCGCCGACCTATAATGCCAAACACGGCGGCAACCTGCAGATCGCAACCGCGAAGAGAGCGTGAGTGGCACCACACTCCGGATCAGACAATGGTCTGAAGAGCCAAGAGGGGCATCGATGGAAACCTGATATCCGTCCGGATGAGAGGTCAGCAGAAGATCCAACAGAGAAGGTGTATGATCCTCCACATCTGGAATCCGCGTAGGCGAAGTAACCAGTTGTGTCAGACCATATGCCAAGGCAAAGTCATAAACAGATCTCCCTGCATGATCGGTTAAAGGTGAACCGAGCCATTCAGCGTGGTGGGCTCTGTTGTAGCAAGAAATCTGTAGCCATTTGGACGTGGTCGATGAGTCGGTCTGTGTCGGCATTACCGCTATGGGACTGTATGCTCGTTTGTCACCCTTATTCGATAAAAAAAATTAATTCATAAAATAAAATAAGATTTAGGTTGAATTTTGGCTTTGTCTTTTCCTCTTTAGACCAATTTCATCAAACTTAGGGACCAAACAGTAGTGGCGGGCCCCGGCTCTAACGGCTAACTGGTTTCTTTCGTTGTTCTGGGCGGTAAGAACTGCCCAGGCACGCCGTTGTATGGTGTGTACGCGGTGTGGGGGGTTGTGCAGTGCGCACGTCTTCGGGCACGCTGCGTCCCATCCGTTGTCCTTACTGTGTTTGTGATCCTAAATGTGTGTGTATAGTGTTTGTGTGTGACAGGCTGGCAATATTTGAATCGGCAGAATCTAGCAGAATTGGGGATTCTATTAAAACATTACGGGATCTCTGGAGATTGACCGTGACGTTTGAAGTCGGAGAGTTCTTGGCTGCTTTTACCACTAGCGGGTAGGGATATATCTCGGCGCTCTCGAAGTAGTGTTGAGTCCTTTCCTTGAAATACTCAGAGACCGTCGGAAGTTGGCAATGCCTGTGAAGATCGGAATTTCGCTGGTACCACCGGGTTCCGGTGGCTTTGCGAATGAAGCTATTTTGGATGACTTGGAGGCCGTAGAAACTAATTTTGGGAGCATCAGCTTGTGTCTTATGTATAATTTGCTCTTTCTGTTGACTAGCGGATGAAGGTGGCTAGAAACGAATTTGGCTCGGTTGCGGATATTGCGAATGTGTTTCGCAAAGGTCGTCATTTCCCAGGGGATCTGGCGGCGGAATAAGGTGATCGTACCTAATGATTTTTCGGGTTTGAGTTCCAACATGTGAGAGTGTACTTTCTTTGATAAGAATAGCAATATACTTTATATTGCTATTCTTTTTTCAGGATTTACTTCAATTCTCCATAAGCGAAACCATTTGCCATCTTGGTGAGAAATTTCTTATTGTAATGGGCGACGGAGAGTAATACGAATTTCATCAGCAAAGAGCGCAGTATTAACTACTGGGTCCTTCGGGATGTCACTCGTGACAGTGAAGAAGTGAAGAGTGTGAATAGGAGAGGACGGAGCCCTAAAGAGGCGCTTCGAAGAGCATGTTCTCTCAACTCGGTAACGAAAATAGCGGTTGGGAAGGAAGGCTCTGATAATGCGGGGCGGGCTTGGTGACGTTCTGAGGCCGATGACATTTAACGCGGGTTTGGGCACTGAAGATAGTGCAGGTTTAGCGACAGGCTGCCTAGAGCGAAATACGCTGGCATTACCCGCGTGACCGGGATGGCTTTTACCTACGCGTTACTTTTGCGGCGCTTTGATACACCCGCAATATTTCGCAGGATGTCCCGCTTCGCCGCAATTGACGCAGCTTGAAGGTTCAACAGTCTTATTTTATATTTTATCCTCATTTTTCTACACAAGCTAGTAGTACCAGTTACTCAACTCCACCGAGTCAGTAATTCATTCTTGGGGCGATGTATACGCTTTTACAATAAAATCCCAGAAAATATACAAAATTTGACCTGCTTAAAGATCAAAAACTTAATTAAACTAAGTTTGTATAAAAAGGGTTATTATAATATTAAGGAATTTATGGATGATAATAACTCCTGGGATTGAGGTGATCGCTACCAAGCTATTTCTAATTTGTTTTGTGTTGTTAATTGTGTAACATACATATTGTAAACTGTTATTTAAAAAAACGTCCCGCTGGGTTTCTTGCTGGTTCTTCCCAGGACAGATGTTTTTTTTTTTAAAAACTGCAGTGGTAATTAAACAAAAGAGTGACTTTCAATAAGTATTATTTATAATCTATATTGAATAAAAATTTCTGTTTCTGTTTCTGTTTTTTATAGCCCGATCTCCACCATCACATAAAATATTTTACTGCAATTTTAAGTGCTGCTTTACCACTTCTTGGCGGTTTATAAAATATCGTATTAATACATATTAATAACTAGCGGTCCGCCTTGGCTTTGCACGTTTTATTTCTGGATCTTGACAACAGCGCTACCTACCCGGTCCGAATCTAAACCATTATCTAATCAACTTAATCACACAGACACAAAATTTCATCAAAATCGATCCAGCCGTTTAAGAGGAGTTCAGTCACATCGGACACGGACATCACATATTATACATATAAGCCTTCTTCTTGAATCATTTTATCTATTGATGAAAAATTTGTACTATGTAGAGATAGAGATAAAAAAATCGATGACCATGTGCTCCCACAGAAATCATGCCAAAAAAGTTTATGTTTCGCCCAGAATGGAAGTTTCGGATGAATGGAACTGGGGGATAGATGTAGATATCAAAAGGATACAGTATTCATTTACCAACAGATGGAATGTGTACTCGTTTGTCCCGTATTTTTACTCGACTGCCCCAAAAGCAGGCTAATTTTATAAGAGTTTGCATTTATGCATATATATATGTCCACGCTTCTTGGGCACTCTCTGTGGCTAACAGCTTGATGGATTTTAAAATATGAGGAGTCGTTAACTTAGTCTTAATTGTGGGAGTGACATATAGTATATAATATTTATATATCGTATCTGCAAAAAAAAGGATAGGGATTTTTTTTTGCAGTCGGGTTTTTAAGTTACTGTTATTTTGCTTGCTGACTAATTTAATCATAAACATCAAAAATATAACATATTAATAATATACACTAACTACTAAAATAAAATACACTAGATTTGATGCGTTCTAATTATATGAGAAGGAAATTTCTGAATAAGTTCTATCCTGGCAGAGTTATGAGCGAAAGCTATCGTTTATAAATGTAGTAATCATTGAGCTTATAGCTACCGGGTAATGAAGCATAGTGGAACAGCTGAACGTATGTTTAAATTACGGTTATTTATGCAATTGTAACAGCCAACGTAATGGTTGGAATACTTTACTATTGAGTTGCTGGTCCTTGGTTAGAATTCAAGATGGAGCAAACGTAAATTATCGATAGATTTTTTTAATATGGTGATATTTTTTTTATAAAAATGAAGTGACGAATGAACTTACAGTTTATCGAATGTTAATTGGCTACTGCAACCAATGAACAACTGTAGCCAACTTCAAACAAAAAAGGAACTTCAAACAGATGCGTTGTCACCTCTGAGGGGTTAGATGGAATGCCTTACAGTCTGTAATTATATTGGTTCTCGTTACTCTTCAGACCGGAACACAGCAGAGCAAGCACTGCTATTAGGCAGCAGAAACAGGTTAAGATAATGATGAAGTACCAAGACTTGGACGCTTGCCTTAAATTTCATAGTAAGTGAGTATCGGGTTACTTCGGCGTACAAACTTTTAAAAAAAGTTACCCCGACACTAGGATTTTCTTCTGTATCATGACTCATTTATAAGTCACTGCACCATGGAGCCATCAAAGAAATTCCCTCAGCCTCACCGACATTAATGAAATTCTCTATAACAATTAAATAAACTACTATCTCAGTGTCGAGCGTAAAAGTAAGGTTTTCTTGGGCAATTAGAAAAAGCGCTTCACGGTCAGTAATTATACTTTTCGTTACTCTTCAACCGGAACACAACCGAAGGCACCGTTGCTCTGCAGCAAAGTTAGTAAATAGTTACATGTCGAACTACTAGGCAGAAAACGCAACACATGCTCTTAATGAAGTGGTAGAGCCATGCAGCTATATTATGGTTACAGCACGAATGGGTCGGCTTGATTGGGTAAGGACCACTCTTTTGCTGAATACCAGCCTAAAAATATTTATGATGCTGTGTTTCGTATGGTGAGTGTAGAGAACCGGAGACCAGACCCTTTTTACTGGATACGAAGCATACCATCTTGATCCTCATCCGAGGATAGATGCAGATGTTTATGGGCTACAGCATCCACTTACCATCAGGTGGACTGTCGACTCGTTTATCACGCCTAAAAAAACAAATAATATAATGCCCTCCAGAGTAGTCATGTCAGCCAGTCTCATTGGGTACTAACTACGCTGCGCAGGACAGGATTATAGTGCAGAAACAAAGATGCACTCTTTATTCCCTTCCTGTCATAGTCCGATAGCACGGCAATCCAACGCGACTGAAGAGAGATCAGGCCCAGAACCAACGGTTTTACGTGCGAGAGCCAAAAAAATATGAGCCACTAGTTTCATAAAGTAACACTAGTTTTAAGAAGAAATTTGCAACAGCAAGATTAGACTTTTAGCACGTGTTAAAATTTTGGACATCACAAATTTTGTTTTAATATTAAAATAGTTTTTTACATAATATATAATATTATCAAAAATGAATGCAGTAGTTGAGATATTAATTTCTTTTAAAAAGTCTTAATGAATCCCTTAGTCTAATATTGTAAATAACTCGTATAGCTCTTTCCTGTAGTTTAAATATATTCTCAAAATAAGTTGCTGATCACCACAGCAATAATCCATAGGACATAAACTGTGGAAATAGTACTGTGCATAATCTTGCTATATTCACATGAATTAACTGCCTCTTAATAATTTAATTCTCAGCGGAACTATGTTTTCTCGACAAGGCTTTTAATGTCTCCATTGTAAGCGAGAGCCAATTGTGATACGAAGAAAAAATTACAAGGAAGATTGGGAAATCTACTAATTTAATTAAGTATTTTATCGTTCAAGTTATTTAATAAGAGTGAAAAATACTCTCTTTACATTTGGTAAAGAAAATTTAAGTCAATTCGTTTTGTTAGCATTCAAAGGCAAGTTATTGGTTGTAAATCAGTGCAATAATTGAGATAAATTTATATTGTCCAATTAGGTTTTTTAAACTTCGAATTAGTATAATATGTCTGAACAATATTTTTTTCTTTTAAAAATTTAAATAAAGTAACAAATAACAGTTGATCCCATGCTACTAAAAAGCTAATAACAAAAGTTATGCAACTGACAAACAGTTTTCTATTGACTTTGGTAATGGATGGACTTGTTGGTTCATTGATACTTATGACTTGTTTTAATGAACATAGAAATTTGCTTTAAGTAAATATATCGCACTTTCTCGTCCAATGTATAAAACAAAATATTTTAAATTACGTGTTAAATTAATATGTGCATACTAATTTATAGGGGTCTGTGTTTTCTGGTTTATGTTTTTATTTCATGATAATATTTTCTTTTTGAATACGGTTGAAAATTGTCAACGATGTAGAATATATTATAACTGCATAGTTGAACACTCCAACGGGAAGATCCTAATGAGCAGGTTTTGCCCCTACTGGGTAAAATGCTACAATGTTCTTTTTGGGTTTATTCACAAGGCTTTTGTACAATTTTTCTTTTTTCTGTAAATAACATTACCCGCACACTAGGATTTTCTCCTGTATCGTAAAGGCAGTTTATATACATAAATTGCACAAGGACAAACATACACTCGGAACAACAATTTGTAGGCCGTACAAATACTTGTTCCGTGCGGAATTTGAACCCGTGGCCCTAGACGCTATAAATCAATGCTAAGCCAAATAACAACTTTTCCTTGTTAATGTTAGTCTATAACGTATTATTTTTAAGATGAAAATGGGCCTGAGGCGCTCCGCCATTTTTTCACGTGGGGGCGCCACCAGCGATATATATAATCCAATGTTATATTATAAGGAAAGCACATATTAAATATAATTAATTATGTCCGCTATACATATTCCTTTGTATATTTTGTTGGATAAGCATAAGATCATCTGTAATATTAAAAAATAAACAATAGTTATTTATCATCATCAACATCACAAGTCCACCTACTGGAAACAGGTCTCCTCCTCCATGGGAAATTATATTTTATGCAATTTAATATAATATTATAAATTATGTTTCGGACAATTTATTAAAAAATGAATTATAAAATAAATAGCAATAGAAATAATGTTTGTTTTCTGTTGCATAAAACAAGTTATCACATAATCCACTATATGGAAACCAGAAACTAAAGTATAAAATTAATTTATAACGATTCTTTAAATATTTTTTTTTAGATATTCCACATTATTTTTTTATATTATTTATGAAACTGCCATATGATAATTGCAAATATTTACAAAGTAAACTTATTTGCATATACATTAGGGTCCAAACTGAATCGAATTTCTTCTTAACCTAGTTGAAAGACTCGTGTCGAGTAGACAGATATACAGCAGGTGGGGGAGAAATAATAAAACTGTATGGCGGGTCCGCCATCTCGCCAAACATTGCTTGACATCACTCGATGTCAGAAAATTAGAAAAATAAAGAATACAAAAAAAAATGAAATTCACTCTCGTTGTCGTCCTTGCCCTGGGGGCCTTCGCAGCAGCCGAAGATAGTGATAATACAATGGAGATCGCGATAGGCTTCGTGAAGGATTGCAAAGGAGATTACATCCTGTGTGTCAAGGTCTATAATTTTATTAATATAGTGAAAGTGCTCAGTGAGAATAGTACGTGCCATAGTGTCTGTGTGTAGTCAAGTTTCATGAACTTCGGGTTTTTTTTTATTTCACTTGTGGTCAATCTAGTCTGACGAGCGTAATCGTGTAATCGATCTTAATACCGCGTCACTCTATGTAGTTTCATATTTCAAAGAGTATTATGCTCAGAGATGTAATGTTATTTATTTTTTATTTTTAGGAAAAATTGCTGAAAATTGTTGACAACCTAAGAACGACTAGGAGTATTACGATCGCGGAAGGCGTTGTATTAAAGGGAGAACCTGACATGCGGTCACCTAAGAAGCTCGATTCCCTACCAGTGGACCCTACAGCCAGGAATGCTGAAGTTAATTACAGACTCGTAGATGGAGTTGTCAACTTATTTGAAACACACGCTATTGAGGTAAAAATGAACCCCGCGGATAAAGAAACCGTACAAAGATCTCTCGAGGAAGGTATGGATATCATTTTATTCTCTTTTTTAATCGAAATTAGTAAAGACTTTAATACAATGAATTATTCTAGATTAATTTTACTAAGAATTGTAACCTTTAAAGCTTGGATTTTCTACAGTTAAAATAATTTGCCTTATATATTTTTTCTATATGTTGCCTATTATATTTTCATAAATGTAAAATGTGAATAGCAAATAATAATAATTATTTTTTATATTTTGTATTAGGTCGTGGAAAGAAAAAAGGAGGTGGAATGGGCGGTATCATTGGACTCCTAGCTGCCAAGCTTCTTCTCGGAAAACTGTTCATCGTCAAGCTGATAGCTCTGAAGGCTTTAGCGACAGCCAAGATCGCCTTGGTCCTTGCCGTCATCCTTTTAGTAGCATGGTGTATGAAGCAAGATCATACGAAGACAACTTACGAAGTTGTACCCCATCCCCATCATCACGAATCCCATCACCCCGTTCACGTGGAGCACATCTCCCATGACTCTGGTCATGGAAGTGGATTCTCTGGCTACGGTTCAGACTGGAGCAAGAATCTCGAAGAGTCCCAGAACCTAGCTTACAGCGCCTACTCACCACACAGGAAGTAGATAGATAATTAATACCAAAAAAGTTAACATCTAGCTTACTTGTAACCACTATTGTACAAAGATTTTATTTATTAAACTATTTAATTTATTACAATTAATTTATTGATGTTTATTTTAATAAATGTTTAAGTTTTAACGTTCGTTTTGTTTCCTCCGTTCCTTTTCGTTTACAATGTAAAAATAATTTTCTAAAACGTAATTGTACAAAACTACCATTAATTGACATTCAAAACTGCAAACATCTATATAAAATAATGTTCATAGAAAAACTTTGAGCTGAAGTTATAAGTTTTAAGATATATTTACGGGAATTTATTATTTTATTCGCCTTATTAAATTTTGACAGACACTTGATAATACTTATACTAGATTTAAAAATCATCGCCATCATCATTACATCCCTTCACAAGTCCACTGCTGAATATAGGCCTCCCCCAAAGAATGCCACAAAGCACGGTCCTGAGCCACCTGCATCCATCGACTTCCCGCATGTCTTACTAGGTCGTCACTTTAGAAATGTTACCTAATAATTTTTATGACATTTCCGTTGTTCACTCTCTCCGTTTTGTTTATAAATGGTCATTCCACATTTTTAAATGAAAAAATGATTATAAGTTATTAGAGAAATCTAACATTGGGCCAACAGTTAATGAATCCACATGTTTAAGAAACCAGCAGAGTAGAAACAGGTTTTAAGTAGATATTCATTAAAGGCGTGACTTTCTATTTATGGACCTACATATTATAATGTTATCTACCCAATGTTATATTTATTATTGGCTTCATTTTGATATTGTTGAAGAATGAACGCCATCCTCTTTTGTTTAAATTAATTATATGGAGAGTGAAAATTACATAAGTAGATATTTTTTATTAGTATTCAATAAGATGCATTTGTTATTATTTAAATGAAACATCTGTTACAATTTATTATAAAGACTTTCACTTGACTATTCTAAAATTTCCATTTATATGGTATATCAGAAATATGTGATAAGAAAGTAGCCATAAATTAGAAATTTCATCTGTAACAATTTATAATGACTTGATAAACGCCTAGAGTTTGTACTCTACAAAATACTACTGTCAATTTGTGTCCAATGATACCTCTCTCGGAAGTGTAATTTGATAATAATGGTAATAAATACATAATGGTATTACGTATATTGTTTTGTTTTATTTATAAATATAAAGTATTGCACTGTTTGCATGCAAATACCACTCACGTTTGAATGTAATAATACTTATAAGAGTTTAAAAAAACTTAAACTTAACTAATGGTGTAATGTTTACAACTACATTTTCTTTGTTCATTCGCATCTTTTGTCTGATCTGTTTTAATAAAAGTAATAATAAAAATAATAAATAAAACAATAGTGAAAATAATAGTTCTTCTTGAATAGACACATGTTCAGTGTATGTCTCTCCTGAACTGGGAAGATATAAGCGCAGATTTTGTCAGATTGAACTACGACCATTAGTATAATTAATCTCTTGCACCAAACTTCACTTTTCGTGACAAATCTTTTTTTTTTAAGAGAAATAACAAATAAATATATACCCACACCTCATATAATAATGTTCTCCAGATCAAATATCGGTTCAGCGGCCAATCTCAACGGAGGGTAGCCATTTGCGCAGGTCAGGACTATAGTGCACGAGTTCAAGTACAGGCACTCCCTATTTACCCACTCATAGCCTAATGGAACAGCAATCTGACGGAGGGAGATCAGGTGCACGACCAACGGTTTCACGTGCTTACTAAGGCATGAGGATAAAACATCGCCAACTTCCTGACTCTGGGTTGCCACTGAGATTTTTCTAACCTGGGTCCACTTGATCAGTACTCGCAATTTCGACCACTAGAACAACGATGTAGTTGAACCTCGTTATATTTGTCATTTATGCGGGATAGTGTGATGAATAGAGCTTAGAGCTTACTCCTACTAGAACTTATTCTGCTAACTTATAAACAAAACTGAACCAAATTTCGGTCACGGCGCCCAGCCTCAACGGAGACTACCTATCGGCGCGGGACAGGATTATAGTGCCCAAGTGAATGCGCAAGCACAGGTGCACTCTCTATTCCCTCACTCTTATAGTCCGATGGGACGGTAAACCGACACGACCGGAGAGTGATCAGGCGCACGACCAACGGCTTTACATGCTTTCCGAGACACGGGGGTGAGACACCGTCAACTTCCTGACTCCGGTCAGCTACTAAGAATTTCTTGACGGACTAACTCAATGAAACTGATTATTTTGGCCCGACCAGGGAGTCGAACCCGGGACCTCATGGTCAGCAGTCGCGTTTACAACCACTAGACCAACGAGGCAGTCATGATCATACATAGTCAGATGTTAATACTGAATGTCTAAATAGTAAAGTTAGTAAAATTAAGTCTACTAGTCTCACTGCTGGGTTTTTCGTTGAGAAGGGCTTTTGGATGAGGTATTCCGCCGCCCTCCCCTTACTTGTATATGAAGACTTCATATGTCCTAAAATATTTGTATTTTCTGGGAAATGTAGATGTTGATATTACTTACTTACTTATCTTCACGCACAATCCCTGACGGGTAGCCAGAGAGAACAGATCGCCGTCACGATCCTTACATATCTCTTTCGCTCTTTCAGATTCATATTCTTCTTCATGCATGCACGTCTAGGTATCCGAGTACTCTTGACCCTCCCCTCTTCGAGCAGTTTGCTCACATGGTCTTCGAAAGTTAGTCTCGGTCTACCTCGACACCTTTTGATATTAACTTTCGCGCTATATATTTTCTTCACCATTCGGTCTTCACTCATTCGCTCAACGTGCCCAAACCATCGAAGCACGCCCTTATCAATTTTGTGATAAGGTCATCTTCAACCCGCCATATTGCGAATCTTTGTTTCGCTTTCGGTCAGCCATGGTAACGCCGCACATTTTACGAAGAGATCGCATCTCCACTGCATTCAACTTGCTTTTATGCTTCTTCTGGCATACCCAGGTTTCGCTGCCATATAACAAAGTTGGTACCAACACTGCGTTATGTATTGCAAGGCGTGCGCTCTTCACTACGCCTTGCCTTTTGACTAAAGCAGTCAAGGCACCATTGACTTTGTTCCCGGCAGCGACACGCCTGTCCACATCTAAATCACATCTTCCATCCCGGCTAAGCATTTCTAAGTATACAATTTCATTTACCTGTTCTAGACATTCTTGATTTACCCATTACACTTCTGTTCTCTTCGTCCCTTTCAAATACCAGAACCTTAGTTTTATTGGCATTCAAACGAGACCTTTAATTTCACATTCTTCTTCATACGCGTGACTAATGCCTGCAGTTCTGCTCTGATGGCAATAAGCACTGCATCATCAGCATACAGCAGACAATTTACTTTTATGTCACCCAATTTCACACCCAGACAGCTATCTTTCAGCTTCTGTAAACAGCTGTCGAGATACAGTATGAACAGCCAGGAAGACATGACACAACCCTGTTTTACTCCCGTTTGACGCTAAACATGGGTGACAGGTCATGCCCTACCTGCACATAGGCTTTACAGTCGCAGTAAAGTGCCTGCACAGCCCTTAGCAATCGACCATCCACACCGTACCCGGCAACAACCCCACATTTTCCTTACAACCTTATCAAATGCTTTCTCAAGATCCACAAAAGCACAGAAAATCCTCTGGTTAGCAGCAGAAGCTTCTGATCATGCGGAGAGAAAATATTTGATCCGTGCATCCTCTTCCAGGTCTAAATCCGCATTGAGCCTCCCATAGAAATCTTTCCGATTTCTCTTGCATCCTACGCGTCAAAACCTTCGAGTATACTTTACTTGCTAAACTGGTCAGGCTGATCGCCCGATAGCACCCGCAGTCAAAATGTGAACCTTACCTTTATATAAAGGCACAATGACTGCGGATCGCCAATCATCCGGGACGTCCCCGTCCGCCAGCACAAATTGCACAGCAGATGAAAGCTGTCCCAGACGCGAGGCCCACCATACTTGATCATTTCAGCAGTAACTTGTCTAGTCCCGCGGCCTTACCACATTTCAAACTTCGAATCGCACGTTCAATCTTTTCATACTGATGACCTCAGCGTCATCGAGGTCCAGGTCTGGCGTACCAGTCACGGAGTCATCCCCGGATCCCCTACTAAGATCATCACACGCATACATTTTCTATAAAATTGCTCCATCGCTGCATGACGTCCGATTTTTCTGTGAGGACGTCATTAGTTCTCGAAAGCACTTTGTTCATTCTAAGGCCGTCGCACCACTTGGGCCCTTCCAACTCTTTCCAGAAGAGTTTGAGTTCTCCCTAAAGTTGTGCGACAACCTTTGTCCGCTTCCATTCTACACTTTTCACGCATTTCCTCAATCAATGCTTGTGTGAACTTTCTGCAGCTATATCTTCTTCATCTTCTCTCTCATATCCTTATCATTACTAGAGGCCAAGTAGTCTAACCATGCTTTCTTCTTCTTCTTTACAGCTTCTTTCACTTCATCATTCCACCATGCATCTCTTCTTTACTACTGCCCTTTTTGTTGTTCCACATACTTCTTCCGCTGCACTTACCATTCCATCCCTAAGGTTCTGCCATGTTCTCCACACATTCATTTCTGCCATCGATGGTGTCAAGCTCGGCTACCTCGCATGATATTTGTCCCTAGTATCCGCTTCCTGAAGCTTCCAACTTCGGATGCAACAGACCGATTGCGGTTCTGTTACCGCCGTCCGGTAGCGCCAACCCGCGAACAAACCCCTAAATCTAGTGATCACTAGATAGTGATCCGTTCCTAGGTCAGCACCCTGAACACCGCGTATCCATCACCTGTTTTCGCAATCGGTCATCCACCAGGAACAAATCGATCATACTTCTCTCATTCTTACTTTCTCTAGTATACATATGGATTTTCTTGTGATTAAACATAGTGTTTGTCACAAGAAGACCCTTTCCTTGCATACCGCTAGTATAAGCTTGCAGCATCATTAACTCTTTTATCGCCAACTTTCCAAGCACCGACTCGTACCCTGGTCGAGCGGTACCAACCCATCCATTCAAATCACCACATACAACAATTCTTTCGTTTTCCTAGCCAAATCTAGAACTTCTTACATTCTCCCAAAACTCCTCCAGCTCAGCCCTGGACGACGAAGCTACCGGCGCATAAACAGTCAAAAGGAATAACTTCGTCAGTCCCAATTTAAAGCGACCCAGAGTAGTCTTGAGTTCACAATCTTATATTCAGTCATAACATCGACCAACCGAGACGACAGCAGCACCCCACTCCCTGGCGGGCGCTCTCCTCTCGGGACTCCGGACCATAGAGCTAACGCCCCACCAGGGAGCTCTTCAGTACCACTGCCCTTCCGTTTGGTCTCTGACATACACGACATCTAATTCTCTTTCTTTCATTATTTCAATCAACTCATTCGTCTTATCTTTCATGTTTCCTCAATATTCCACGTGCCAACTCTGCACTCTGTCCTCCACCTTCCGCCGTGTCGGGCTGTGCGTGACGGGTGGCGGTCCCCATCGCCGCTTTGCGCGCTGCATTCCACACCAACGGGGACCAGCTGGTGTGCGTCGCCTGGGGACGCCCTAACCCTCGTTAGCATGGGTGCGCAGCTGTAGAATTGCAGCCCTGAAAGGGCTGGCAGGGTCGCGACGCACGCTTCTACAATGACCCCCATGTTGATAATTAAAATAATCACTTCAAAAATCGAATCACGGTAAAATTTCGGGATAAGTTCTCGTAATTAATTATTACATATATTTTTATATCGACTTTTTATATGTTTATGTTATATATTATATTAATCAAGTCGCCTTTTACCACTTTATTCTTATCATGCCATTGGGTTGAAAACCCGCTTGCAAAGATAGCCTCATAGGGGCAAATATCGCCCCTATGAGGCTATCTTTGGCGGAGGCCTATTTATTTATTTATTTATTCTTTATTGCACCAAATATGTGTACAAAAGGTGAGCTTAATGCTATATAGCATTCTCTATCAGCTAACCTTGGGTAGAACAGAGAGTGAGTTATGGGCAGTTAAGTAGTTAAAATCAAATTAAGTTAAAATATATACATGCAACACATACATATAATATACACATATATATAAAATATATATAATTGATACACTTATATAAATAAATACACACATTTATAAATATATATCTCGATAAATGTATATTTAAATAACTATAAACATATAAAGTAAGTTGACTCAACTTTGTAGGCTACGGATATGCTCGTATAGTTTTCTTTTAAAAACATTTTTGGCAGGTATTGTTCGCAGGTCACCAGGCAATTCCAGGCCTATGTTCAGCGGTGGACTTTAGTAGGCTGTAACGGTAACGGTATGGTTTGACTAGCAGAATATGCCAACTGGCACTAAGTCCGCCCATTGCTACCTTATTTTAAGGTGTATAATAATATGATATAAATAAATAAGTGCACTACCACAACACTGAATTTTTGTATAGAATAAGGGTGACAAGCGAGCACACAGCCCAGACAGATTTGATTTGTCCAGACATGACAGATTTTGGTAAGTGGATGCTGTGGCCCATGGACATCTACATCTATCCTAGATTAGAAATAAAAATGCAGATGCGTTGCCACCCTTGAGGACTACAATGGGATGCCTCGTATCCAGTAAAGTAAAGGGTCTCCGGTTCTCTACACTCATCATACGAAACACAGCAGCTGCTGCTATTTTACGCTGGTATTCTGTGATTGCGTGGTCCTACCCCGGTTGAGCCGACCCATTCATGCTACAACCATAATACAACTGCAGCAAGGCTCTACCACGTAAAAATATATTAATATGTTTTAAATATACCATTATTGAAATTAAAAGTATAAAATGTTAATTAAAAAGAAGCATGGATTTAATTGACATTAACAGTCATAAGTAGAGAAACCAACCATTTCCGAGAAAGTTATATTTAAACGTAAAATTGCTCCTCTATTAGATTTATTTCCTAACAAAGTGCAACTCATGCTCTGTGTCCATAACATAATCTAAAGTGACTGGCATGTTACTTATGCCCGATTTCTATACTCAAAGACGTTTCTTCGGGACGATCCGTTTTATAAACGTATCCGTTTTATATCGTTATACGTTTTATATCAAGATTTCTTTCAGAAACAGAAACAGAAACGAAACTTTTTATTCAATATAGATTATAAATAATTCTTATTGAAAGTCACTCTTTTGTTTAATTACCACTGGTTCGGAAAAAAAACCTCTGTTCTGGGAAGAACTAGCAAGAAACCCAGCGGGACTTTTAAAAAGAAATTACAGCTTACAATCATGTATGTTACACAATTAACAACACAAAACAAATTAGAAATAGCTTGGTAGCGATCACCTCATTCCCAGGAGTTATTATCATCCTTAAATTCCTTTATATTATAATTACCCTCTTTATACAAAAGTTTTTGAACTTTGAGCACGTCAAATTTTGTATTTTTTCTGGGATTTTGTTGTATAAGCGTATACATCGCCCCAATAATGAATTACTGACTCGGTGGAGTCGAGTAACTGGTACTACTAACTTGTGTCAAACTATTATTATTACAAACTTTCTCAAATTTATTTTTGTTTTTCTTAACTAGTACTTCTTTATGGCAAACTTTGTGAAACTAGTAGTTTGACAGTTTACAAAGATAAAAACGTGTAATGTGGAATAATATAAAAATTTAAGTCGTTGTTAGTTGTTTTTTTTTTATAGAATAAGGGTGACAAACGACCACACAGTCCACCTGACTATAAATGGTTGCTTTGGCCTATAGACCTCTACATCTGTCTTCGATTAAGCATCAAAATGCGGAAGCGTTTTAATCTCTACGTAATAAGGTGGAATACCTTGTTTTCAGTAAAAAAAAATCTTCTCTAAGAAACACAGTAGCATTAAGCTGCTATTTTTCGCTGGTATTCTGTGTTTTGGAACCATTATTTCATAATAAATGTTATATTTTTACATAGTAAAACGGTCATAAGTAATATCGTTTTTTCTAATATAAAGATCACACAATATGTTACATTGAACTCGTGTAATAAGGCGGAACATTTCTTTGAAGATTTGTTCCCTTTATAAAACAAATTTGCGATTGATTGTAATTTTTCTTTTCTTCCCGATGTTTTGAGTGCTAACAGCACCGATGATCACCACGTCGTACTTCGAGTGCCATGAATAGGAGCTGTGATTATCGCGAGTCCCGTGCTGTGATACCGTAATGGTATTTTTTTTTTCAATGAGAAGCATTCGCGTAAATACAAGAAATTGTATATAGATATACTTGCCTCACGAATTTTATCGCTGATATTCACAACTTGTTATGCTGTTCCCAATCAATATTCTTTATATAGTTCAGTATTTTCAATGTATTTTCCGTCGTCTTTCCCCAGAACGTTGTGGCATTTGTGTGTAGCCTAAAATGTCAGTCTATATAATTATAATAATATCCTCCAGACCCAGTTTCGGTCACGGCGGCCTGTCTCAACGGCGACTAGCCATTTGCGCAGGACAGGATTAAAGTGCTCGAGTGCTTGCGGAAGCACAAGTATACTATTCCTTAACTCTCATAGCCCGATGGGTTACTTTATGTGCTTTCCAAGGCACGGGGGTAAAACACCACCAATTTTCTGATTCCGATTTGCCACTGGAAATTTCTTGACAGCCTCCACTAATTTCTGAGGGGGTGACATCCTTCACAAGTCCTGCATCCATCGACTTACTGCCTGTCATATAATGTCGTCACTCCATCTAGTGGGGTACCACCCTACACAAATTGGGCCAGACTGTCGCTCAAGAATCTTTTCCCTATCGCTTATCGGTTCTTCAAGCTATACGTCTCGCCCTTTGCTACTTTAGTACTGATTTATTGGGCTATATTGGTACCTCTGGTTCTTCATTATTTTCATTCTTCGTTATATTTAAAAGACGTTACCTCAACACTAGAATTTTATCCTGTGTCGTTGGGGCAGTTTAAAGACATAAATTTCACAAGGACAAACATCCAAACCTGGAACAATTATTTGAAGGCCATAGAAATATTTGTTTCGTGCGGGATTCGAACCCGCGGCACTTAGCGCTGCAACTCATTGCTAAGCCATTGCTGCACGGAGCCGTCGTTCCACTGCAGATATCGTAGATTCGAATTTTAATATATGCATTACGAATTATATACCGCAAAGAAACTCCAGCATAATCTTCTCCATATCACGCTGAGTGACCTTGAGCTTCCTAATTATGACCATTCCATATACTCGTATAATGTATATACATAAAATAGTTGTAAGGGCATAAAATGAGGCCAGAATATAACGCGGCATAGATCGCCGATTTTTTTTGTTATCATAAGGAAACCCTTTTTCTGGAAACGTGGCATTCAATCTTGGTCCTCAGGGGTGACAACGCAACTGCTTTTTAATTCTTAATCGAGTACAAATGTAAATGTCTATGGGCCACAGAATCCATTTAACATCAGTTGGACTGTGTGCTCGTTTGTCACCCTTATTCTATGTATAGAAAAACCTTTGTTTTAACCCAATATGTACTCTCACTGCTTCATCGTTAATCGCAAATGATACGGCGAAACATTGCATTTGGTCAGAAACCCTGTACCATCCTTCGCCACAGCGTGAGCTTCGGATATGTTATTATTATTATATATCCGAAGCTCCCACTGTGGGAATTTATATTGCTATGGCGTGTGCTACGACGCACTCTTCACCCAACTCGAAATCTGCAGGCAACTCTTTATAATAATGTCCGTCAGACCGAATTTCGGTCACGGCGTCCAGTCTGAATGGAGACTAGCCATCTGCGCAGAATAAAATTAAAGTGAATGAGTGTATGCGCTAGGACATGCTTGTGCACTGTCTATTGCCACACTAATAATCCTCGATGACAATCCGACACAACAAGAAAGAGATCAAATGGAGGACCAACGGCTTTGCGTGCTTTCCAAAGCACGGGGGTGAACCATCATTCTATGGGAAGGCCTTCCTTCAGCAGTGGACTTTTGATAGACTGTAATTACTTGTAGATTCGATTTTATCGAGATGTCGAGAAGTTGTTAACATTGCAAATTACAAAAAAAACACTACCTATGTCTCTCAATGATATATGGGACAGGAAATAAGTGCTTGAGTTAGATGACACTCATTATGTGAGACAACATGTGCCTACAAACCGTGAGAGTTTGATAAAGCAGGTCAAGTAGTTTATTGAAGCTTTGAAAGCTATTCAATAGAAATTCTCATGTGCTTTGAATTTAACTGATAAGTCTTGAGAACTATAATGGAATGTATCACTGACCGTAATTATGTATTCGTATTTTAGCATTTGTCATAACTGATTAAAGTGTTTTAAGTGAATCCGCGTTCTAATATCCCACTGATGGGATCCAGCTTTTCTATTTTTGCTTTTCCTTCATTTCTAATTGTGGACCATGATATGGTTCACCGCACTTTGCGACTTCACTAATGTTATCGAAGTATTTCCAATATTTTAATTTATGATTACCATAAAAATCCATCACAAGTTTACAACTGAAGGCCTCCCCTATAGATTGACCCAAAGTACGAAATCACAAATCCTAAATCACCTGCATTCAACTACTCCCTGAATATTTTAAAAGGTCGTCAATTCATTTAGTAAATGTTCACCCACACTGCGCTTAAAATAATGAGCCTGCTAAGAACCTTTTTTTCTCAAAAAATGGTTTGGTTTTAAAACCATAAAGACAAATAAGTGGCGAAACTTACTAAAATTATAAGTTTTTAGTGTATCTGTGTATCTTTGTGTAGCATTATAGCTCTTGAACTTAGATTTTTTTCGTTTGTAAGGTGTCTTAATCGAGAGTGTTTTTAGACATGTTTCAAAATAATCTGTGTGACTGTTTGAAGATCATTAACTCGTTTTGTTTCTAGTTTTTTTTTTAATTTTAATTTAAGTTATAATTTTTCGTTATAAATTCAACACTTAACTTGAGATTATATATTTCAGTGGTAGCGAGATATAAATTGGATTGCTTGCCTACTCTGAAATTTAAAATGGCTTAATCTGAGTCTATGGTTTCGTGATTTTCTTATTCAGCGGCACAGTACTGAGGCTTATGACTAGTTATAGCTTTAATGACGACGTAATTTTTTTTGAATATTAAGGTGACAAACAAACTTACAGTACACATGATGGTAAAAGGCTACTGCAGCCAATGGACACCTGCAAACAAATTTTAATGAAAAAAGCTACAGATGTGTTGTCACCTCCGAGGGCCAACATGGAAAACTTCACAGTTTATAATTATTCTGGATCTCTATACGATTCCGACCGGTTCATTATATTGTGTTTTGGTCGGAATGGTATTGAGAGCCACTGCTCCTTGGCAGCAGAAATGGAGGGAGGGCTTTTCAGATTAGTAGGCTTAAAAATTTGACATAATAAATGTATTTTATAAAGATATAAAGATATTTCGTTTCATATTTCAGACGTATTTCTAGGCAGAAAAGCAGTCCTAACAACTAGTAAATAATTGAAAAAGTGGAACGATTTGTTGACAGAATAGTGTTAAAAATTCTGCATTATTTAAGTGATTAAATAAATTAAATATAGGAATGAACGTATTAATTCGTTGCTACAACCATTCGAAAAACCTTAGTAACAAAACATGATAACCTTATAATAAAATGAAATCACACTAGATTGCAGCAACAGATAGCTACCGACTCAGCATGATGCTACAGCAATAGAGTTATTACAGCGTAGTCCGACAGACTATCGTCGGAGCCACATTAGGTGACTCGCAAGCTATCGCTGGACATAACTTTAGTAAACCAGTGTCTAAGCATCCGGCGGCGATGCTGCGGAAAGTGGTTTAGATTTCTCAACGAAGAAACTATTTTTTCTGAATAGCTTTTATTTGCGTCCTTTAATCCGGTTTTTCATACTCATCGCTGCATATAGAGTAATATGTGTAATTGTTTTTTGGGTTGGTCACTGCATTACTGAGTTGCGTCTATCCATCGCATGTGTACAATCTCCATACTATACTCGTATGAACACCGATATTTATGACAAAATATACAACTTCCATGTAAAGTATTTTCGACCTGTCCGTACACAAATTCGGTTAGCGCGGTAGAAACAAGGTCTGTAATTTCTCCATTGATACCATCAACAACTGGCCTCGGCGTTGTGTTCCGTGAATATGTCTGCGATAGTGTACATCGTTGACTGTGAGGCGGTGGAAGAATATACACTATCCCATATCATCCCGAAGGTGTCGTAAGTGGCGCCATAGGGAAACAAACCCGGAGATATTCAGCAGCGTCTTTATATAATATAAAAATATAAACACTCACGCCTGTCACCCAGAGGGGTAGGCAGAGACTACGTACTTCCATTTGGCACGATCCTGACACACTTCTCTCGCCTCCTTTACATCCATATATAGCGTCTTTCTTATAACTAAAAATAAAAACTGCAGTTGCCAACACACCTGCCAAGTGACGCAAAAATGGCAAATATACCCCCTACTAGGCATTCTATGGAGGAGGTCTATGCACAGCAGTGGACTTTTAATAGGCTGTAACGGTGACGGTAATATACCTACATAGTATCCAAGAAAATTGCATTCCTTCATTACCTGAAGAAAAACAGGGGCTTCCTTTTTTGTCAATAAGTCTGTGTGATCTAGTATACGCTCCTATCTATTTTGCCATTTTGCCGCAATGTATTTTAAATAAACAATAAGAGAGACTATACAACAGATGCTGATGCATTTTATCATAGAACTCATGAGTGAAAACGCATGACAAGACCGCAGCACATTCTTTTTGTTTCTTTAAAAAACGTTACCTCCACACTAGGATTATCTCCTGTATCTGTAGAAGACAAGACAGCGCGTGAGAAATCTGGCGAGGAGAGATGTCACGTGACTCACGAACCAGAAGACTCACCACGAATACCTACCCGATATAAACAACATTGCTAAGTGGCGAGTGCTTGTGCGCGCTACTGGACGTGTGCTACAATTTATAGATATGTGTCGAGTCAAAAGGCATACGACGGCAGCAGCGAAACGCAAGCGCACGCAGAAGAATGCCCATAAAGATCCCGTGTGGAAAAACAGCGAACATAAGAAGACTATCAAGAGCAAAGATGTGGTCCCTAAGAAGATACAAAGAAAAATACATAAATACAATTCATATTACACTAAAAAAAAAGTAAAGTTACAGCCTATGTACGTCCCACTGCTGGGCACAGGCCTCCTCTCATTTCTGAGAGGGTTTTAGGGCAAGGAAATATCCGCCGCGCTGCCCCAATGCGTGTTGGCGAACTTCACATGTCTTCGAAATATTTTTTTTGATTTCTCAGACATGCAGGTTTCCTCACGATGTTTTCCTTCACCGCCGAGCACGTGGTAAATCAGCCTTAAAATTGCAATTAACAATTTCATTGGTGCCGGCGGGGATCGAACCCGGGTTGCTCGCGTACTGTGTAACTTACAGCGAGCGCTAACCATCTGAGCTACCACGGCTCTTATGTATTACACTATGAATTAATAAATTTAAAGACAACATATATACATACATATCATCATATATCAGACATAATTAGTGTTACGAGTTAGAACCATGCTGCAGCTAAATTATAGTTTTAGCACGAATGGGTCAACTTTACCGGGGACGAAACACACTCTCACACAATACCAGCGTAAAATAGCTCCTCAATGCTTCTGTGTATCGTATGGTGAGTGTAGAGAACCGGAGACCCTTTTTACTGAATACGAGACATTCCATCTTAGTCCTCACGGGTGACAACGCAGCTGGATTTTGATTCTTAATCGAGGATAGATATGTCTATGGGCCACAGCATCCACTTACCATCATTTGGACTGTGTGCTCGCTTGTCACAATTATTCTATAAAAAAAGTCGTTAAAGACCTTTGGTACTGCAATCGTCAATGCGCCTGCGAAGCCTGGCAATTAAGACAAAACCGCCTTACCACGAGAGAGGCCCTTTGCCAACAGTAAACTTTAATGCAGCACTTTTAAGAAGAAGATAGTACATATATAATGTTAAAAACTTACTTATTCGTATTTTTTCTATTCGCTTGTTCCGCATATTTTTTACCCCGTTTTGCCCCGTGTAGTGGCGGGTAAGAATACTCACTACCCCATATCTTCCCGTGGGTGTCGTAAGAGGCGACAGAGGGAAACTGAGGCAGAGGATGGGCAGCAGCATCTTTCTGATAACAGCAAAAAAACAATAAAAAACTGCGGTTGCCAACCCGCTCGCCAAACGTGGCAACTATGGCAATATACCCCCCATGAGCGACGACACAAAGAAACGGCCCCCAGTCCCCGGCGGCCCCGCTATTCCTGGCTACGGTGGCGACCATGGTAACGGCGGGCAGGGGTGCTAAGAATCTCCGGTGGAGGTTCGGTTGCCACCTACGACGACTCGACCTGGCAACTTATAACGCACGTACCCTGAGGACTGACGAGAAGATCCTGGAGCTGGAAGAAGAGATGGACAAGTTACGCTGGAATATTATAGGATTATCCGAGGTCCGAAGAGAGGGGGAGGACACGGTAATCCTCGAATCCGGCAACTTGTTCTATCACCGAAGGCGACCATCTGTCCCAAGGAGGTGTCGGATTTATCGTCCACAGGTCTCTCGTTAACAACGTTAGAAGATTGGGAGTGTGTCGACGAGGTTGCGTACCTTATACTCAAAAAACGGTATTCGCTGAAGGTCATACAGGTTTACGCACCAACTTCGGCATATCCCGATGAGGAGGTGGAGGAAATGTATGAGGATATCTCTAGAGTCATGCATTCCTCCAAAACCCACTGTATGGTGTTAATGGAAGACTTCAACGCAAAACTAGGCACAAGAGAGTACGGTGAGCTGAAAGTAGGAAATTCGAGTAGGGCAACGGAACCCAGGGCCAGCAGCTGGCCGACTTCATGAGAGAGAGGGACTTTTATGATGAACTCTTTCTTCCAGAAGCGGCCCCACAGGAAGTGGACCTGGTCGAGCCCCGACGGTTCGACAAAAACTGAGATTGACTTCATTATGACGACCAGGCGACAATTGTTCAGTGATGTCTCAGTGATCGCGAGGGTGAAAACCGGCAGCGATCACCGAATGGTGAGGGCACACTGAACCTAAACGTAAAGTTGGAGGTCACGTCTAATGAAGTCAACGCTCCGTCCCCTCGTGCTCTAATCCAAAGTCCCGAAACCTTTCAGCTCGAACTACGAAACCGTTTTCAGTGCCTAGAAGATTGCAATGGTGGACGATATGAATGACAAGCTCGTGGAAACTGTCCATGCGGTCGGAGCTAAGTTTTGCAAGACCCGCCGCAGAAGAACACAAAGCTCTCCGATCACACTCTTAATCTCATGGCTGTTAGACGGGATATGAAGCTGCAGTCTTCAGTAGATATGACAGAATATAGGCAACTGAACAGACAGATCTCCAAATGCATGCGGCGGGACTTGCGCAACTTCAATACAGCTCGTATTGAAGAAGCGATCGAGCGGAACCAGGGCTCCAAAGTCTTTGCTAGAGATCTGTCTGCCAGAAAGAGCCAACTGTCGAAGCTGAAGACCGAGTGTGGCAGCGTCGTTTCCGGGACACCTGAGATTTTGAGTGAGATTGAGAGGTTCTATGGGCAGCTGTACACATCATCGTTGGAGCCACACGCAAGTGTGAGTAACGATCCAAGAGCGAGTCTTATCCGACACTATTCCGATGATATCCCGGACGTCAGTCTGAGCGAGATTAGAATGGCTCTCCAGCACCTTAAAAACGGCAAGACCCCAGGCGAGGATGGAATTACAGCGGAGCTTCTGAAATCGGGTGGAAAACCGGTACTTGAAGTCCTTCAGAAGCTCTTTAATTCCGTCCTACATGGTGGCATTACACCGGAGGCGTGGAGCAGAAGTGCAGTGGTCTTGTTCTTCAAGAAAGGCGACAACGCTCTCTTGAAGAACTACAGACCGATTTTCCTTCTGAGCCGCGTCTACGTGCTGTTTTCGAGAGTCATTACGAATCGTCTCGCACGCAGACTCGACGACTTCCAGCCTCCCGAACAAGCCGGTTTCCGAAAAGGCTTTAGCACCATAGACCACATACATACCCTTCGGCAAATTGTACAGAAATCCGAGGAGTACAATTTTCCACTATGTCTGGCGTATGTGGACTATGAGAAAGCCTTGATTCCGTTGAAATTTGCGGTGCTGCAGTCCCTTCAGCGGTGCCAAGTTGACTGTCGGTATATCGAAGTGCTGAAGTGCTTGTACAGTAGGGCTACGATGGCTATCCGAGTACAGAACAGGAGTACGAAACCCATCCAACTGCAGAGAGGTGTAAGACAGGGTGACGTTATATCCCGAAACTCTTCACCGCTGCATTGGAGGACGTTTTCAAGCTTCTGGACTGGAAAGGATACGGTATTAACATCAATGGCGAGTACATCACTCACCTTCGATTTGCCGACGATATAGTCCTTATGGCAGAATCGCTGGAGGACCTAAGCACTATGCTCAATGACCTAAATAGTGCCTCCCAACGGATAGGTCTTAAGATGAACATGGACAAAACAAAGATCATGTTTAATGTCCATGTCACACCTATGCCGGTAGTTGTTGGGAGCACTAAGCTCGAAGTTGTTGACGAGTATGTTTACCTGGGACAAATAGTCCGACTAGGTAAGTCCAACTTCGACCGAGAGGTCAATCGACGGATTCAACTCGGCTGGGCAGCGTTCGGGAAATTATGGCACATCTTCTCGTCAGGTATACCTCAAAACTTGAAAACGAGGCTGTACAACCAGTGCGTTTTGCCCGTGATGACATACGGAACTGAGACGTGGTCCTTCACTGCTGGCCGGATGAGGAAGCTCAAGGTCGCTCAGCGAGCTATGGAGAGGGCTATGCTCGGAGTCTCACTGCGTGGTAAACTTAGAAATGAGGTTATCCGCAGTAGAACCAGCGTGACCGACATAGCCCAACGGATTAGTAAGCTGAAGTGGCAATGGGCCGGCCATATAGCTCGAAGAACCGACAACCGATGGGGAAAAAAGGTTCTCGAGTGGCGGCCTCGTACCGGCGGACGAAGTGTAGGGCGTCCCCCCACTAGATGGAGTGACGACCTGGTAAGACATGCAGGAAGTCGATGGATGCAGGTGGCTCAGGACCGTGCTTTGTGGCATTTTTTGGGGGAGGCCTATGTTCAGCAGTGGACTTGTGAAGGGCTGTAATGATGATGATGATGATGATGCATATTTTTAAAATAAATCACGGCTAATTAGTTCGCTTTTTTATTTTATTGTATTCTATTCAAACTAATTTATTTTTCAGAATTTACTACTCCGAGCTGTCTGTAGCAAATAAATTAAGTCATGTGTCCATTTTTAAAATGATACAAAAAAAAACAGTTGAATGAATGGATGATTCATAAACGTACGCTGGCAAAAAATAAACAAATACACATGTAGGTAATCGTTATATGTAATATCATTATCTTGCTAAGGATCACAACATAGCAGCTAATGTTGTTTTCTTCTATGATATTATTTTTTTAGGATAAGTATGACTAATGAGCACACAGTTCTATTTTTGTACGTGGTAGAGCCTTGCTGCTGCTATATTAGTAGTATATTTGTAGCACAAATGGGTCGGCTTGACCGTGGAAGGACCACGCTCTCACAGAATACCAGCGTAAAATAGCAGTTTAACACTGCTGTGTTTCGTATGGTGAGTGTAGAGAACTGGAGACACTTTTTACTGGAAATGAGGCATTCCATCTTAGTCCTCACGAGTGACAACGCATCTGCATTTTGATTTGTAATCGAGGATAAATGTAGATGACCCTTATCCTATAAAAAAAAGTTCACCTGATAGTAAATGGTTGGTGTGACGCATAGACATCTACTTCTATCCTCGATAAAGAATCTGAGGAGTATTGACAATTAACATTGGTATTCTGTGATAGCGTGGTCCCTATCCGGTCGAGCCGAACCATTCGTGCTACATTTACACTATAACTGCAACTTGGTTCTACCTGTAACTCCTCTCTAACACTTTTATTAATGACGAAAGGGATTTACAGAATAATACGAAAAAAACAACAATATTTGCAAGTAAATGTTTTTGGTTTGTAGCTCATGAAACGGTTAACCTGGAAAGCAAGTTACTAAGATTTATTTATGACTTTGTGGCAGAGTTTGCATTCTGTCTAGAAGTGTGGCCTTTTAAATGTTTTTGGAGAGTCAACAAAATTTAAAAGCTATGGTAATTCCCCCTAACTTTTAAGAGGTGATTCCTTACCTTTTTATTTGGAGTTAGTTGCAAGTCCTTCGACAATAGTAGCTGTGAGATCGTTTGACATTTGTATGTTATAAAAAAAACAGACAATAATCTAAAGTTCTATCTACATAAGTAGTATCTAAAAAAAAGTTTAAAAAGAGACGAGGAAAAGTCTCGATAAAGAAATAGTGCATCTCAGGTCTTCCTAAATATTTGACAATTCTTCTGCCAAACTCTTCAGTTAACTATGTGACACAAGTCCTGCACATTATTTTTAACCAACTTCAATAATAGAGGAAGTTCTGTTCAAATTATTCAACGCGTACGTTTTTAATATACGTACACCGATTTCTCGGAAACGGCTTAACCGAATTAAAATAAATCTATTTTATTAAAATTATATCTTTAGGCATTCTGTAAAATCAACTGATTGATCAATCGAGTCAAGATTTTTATTTTTTTAATTTATTCTTTGACTATAGTCGGTATTTAATTGTTTTATAGGGAAAAATATGAACGTTAGAAATTAGAATTTAATTTTACTGGAAATCATATTTCAGTGCTTTTTCTTAACAGTCTTTTCTCCAAGTCTATTTAAAGGTTTTGACTAAGCATATTTAATATATCGTTTTGTAATGGAAACAAATAATGTTATTCATTTTGTATCACGATATAACGAAAAAAAAGAACGCCTGCTCATTTTGTAGAACTGTGTTGTTACGATGTTAATAACTTGTCTCAAGGCCAAGGCGTCTTTAGTTCAATGTTACGGCAACTTGCTTCTGTAAAAAGAAAATGTTTGCTCTATCACTTTAATAAGGCGCCTCATAGTTACAATAATGGGTCTGATGTACATTTTTTTGTGAAATTACAACCGTGAGTTTTTTCGTATGGAAGTTTTGAGAAATTTGTTTAAATCATTCTTCATATATTATGTTTTGTGCAAGTGCTTGTGCCACAAATAAAAATAAACCATGTATAAAGTAGCCTGTGGACGTCTTTAGGGCCTTTCAGCTCTCCACAAGTCCTCTGCTGAAGAAACGACGCAAATCGCGGTTTTGACCTTTATTACGGAATTGATTTCCTGAATCTCTTACCAGGTCGTCACTCCATCTAGTGGTCGCCCTAAACTTCGCTATCTAGTAAGAGACTGCCACTGGAGAAACTTTCCTCCCCATCGGTCCCTACTTCAGCTCACTGATCTTTCTTTAGGGTGTAACTACACGTGACGATGATCATCAAGGTTTTGGTTAGTGCTTGAACCAAGAAAAACGTAACAAATACTAAGATACTGCGTACAATACGTATTTTATAAAAATAATGATAAAAATAAAGTACATTTAAACATTTTTCTTACCATTTTATTGTAGTGGCGGTGTAAGAATATCCACTACCCCATATCATTCCGTGGGTTTCGTAAGAGGCGACAGAGGGAAACAAATCAGGAGATGCGCAGCAGTGTCTTCCTAATGTAGAATAAAAATAAAAAGCTGCGATTGCAAACCCGCTTGCCAAACGTGGAAACTATGGAAAAAACTCCCCCTATGAGGCAATCTATGGAGGAGACTTATATTCAGCAGTTAACTTTAATAGGTTGTAACGTTAACGGTAATAGAAATCATCACAAATCTTCCCATGATTCTTCTGGGAGGTCACTATGGAAAAATTATGTGTTATAAATTCCGGAAGATGGTATATTACCTCGTGTGTGCTATATAAAAATACCAAGGCTGGCAGCTAGGGGCAGCTTAAAAGGCGCTGCGATCGACAATCCGAATACCAATCAAGACGGGGCGGTTCGCTAGTCCTTTATATAATGGGACAGGCTTGTGTTTAAAACACGCACACTTAGGTACTTTTCTGCCTAAGAGTCCGCCTGGGTAGGTACCATCCTTTTAACTATAACAGACGCTAATCAAATGTGTGCTCTGATGTCGCTTCAGTCTAAACAGAAACAGAAACAGAAACTTTTTTATTCAATATAGATTATAAATAATACTTATTGAAAGTCACTCTTTTGTTTAATTACCACTGGTTCGAAAAAAAACCTCTGTCCTGGGACGAACCAGTAAGAAACCCAGCGGGACTTTTTTTTTAAATAACAGATTTTTTTAATAACACAAAACAAATTAGAAATAGCTTGGTAGCGAACACCTCATTCCCAGGGGTTATTATCATCCATAAATTCCTTAATATTATAATAACCTTTTTTATACAAACTATGTTTAATAAAGTTTTTGAATTTTGAGCAGGTCGAATTTTGTATATTTTCTGGGATTTTGTTGTAAAAGCGTATACATCGCCCCAAGAATGAATTACTGACTCGGTGAAGTCGAGTAACTGGTACTACTAGCTTGTGTATAAAGGGTATAGAGAGCTAGTATAATTACAGGAAAGAGTGACAAAGCAAATTTATGTTGCAGAAGTGAACGGCAGAGTCGGGAAGGGACCCTAGATGAAAGTTTATCGACCAAATTGGCGATATGGTGAAGATGGGCCAGATTAAGAATACTCTTAACCGGCGAACATGTATGCGTAGGTATATGGGTGTAAAGGAGGCGAGAGTTTTGTGTCAGGATCGTGCCAAATGGAAGTTCTTAGTCTCTGCCTACCCCTCTGGGTGACACGCGTGAGTGTTCATGATATAATTACTGTGTTTCGTATGGTGAGTGTAGAGAACCGGAGACCCTTTTTATTGGAAACGAGTTCCATCTTAGTCCACAGGCGTAACAACGCATCTCCATTTTGATTCTCAATTGAGGATAAATGTAGATGTCTATGGGCTGCAGTATCTACTTACCATCAGGTGGACTGTGTGCTCGATTATCACCCTTATACTATGAAAAAAAACCCATGAAGTGGTGAGAATTTGACGTAGGTGTAGCAATATTTAAACGTGGTAGAGCCATGCTGCAGCTATATTAATTGTATAGTTGTAGTACGAATGGGTCGGCTCGACCGGGGAAGGACCTCACAAAATACCAGCTTGAAATAGCAGCTTAATGCTGCTGTGTTTCGTATGGTGAGTGTAGAGAACCGGAAACCCTTTTTACTGGAAAAGAGGCATTCCATCTTAGTCCTAAAGGCTGACAATGCATCTGATTTTGATTCGCAAACGAGGATAGATGTAGATGTCTATGGGCCACAGCAACCACTTACCATTAGGTGGACTGTGTGCTCGCTTGTCACGCTTATCCTGTAAAAAAATATAGAATAAAAAAATAAAATAAAAATTATAATTAACTACGTAATATACACATTTAATGAAACTCTCAGTAGCTGCCCGGAGTCAGGAAGCTGGCGATGTCTCACCCCCGTGCCTTGGAAATCACGTAAAGCTGTTGGTCCTGCGCCTGATCTCTCTCCGGTCGTGTCGGTTTACCGTCCCATCGTAATATGAGAGCGAGGGAATAGAGAGTGCACCTGTGCTTGCGCACACACTTGGGCACTATAATCCTGTCCTGCGCCTATGGCTTGTTTCCGTTGAGGCTGGCCGCCGTGACCGAAATTCGGTCTGGAGGACATTATTACTATACACATTTAACCAATAAATAAACTATACAAATATAGCCTATATATACATAATATACACATATACATATTTATATACATTATATAATTAGTACATACAAATGACTATGAATAAATAATATTATCAGTTGATAAATGTCTTTCTTTCTTTTCTTTATCAACCGAATTCAAAAAAGGAGGAGGTTCTCAATTCATCGGAATGTTTTTTAGTATGTTCACCGATTACTCGAAGACGCCTGAACCGATTTAGAAAATTCTTTTTTTGTTTCAAAGGGTATACTTCTTAGGTGGACCAATTAAAATTTTATCGTAATCGGTCGAGCGGTTTTTAATATCAACAATAAATTATATTGAAAAATTTTACCACTTGTAATTGTCATAATTAGTATTGGTAATTGCATTAGATCATAGTTTAGCATTTAGCATTTTCGCAGTTACGGGCAGCCGATCTAGATGTTTTAGATCCAGTATAAGCTGCCGTATGGCATGTGCGGCGACGTACATTAACCCTTTCGCTGTCCCGTGTACTACATATAGGTCATTGCTATTGTCTTCCTATTGTGTCTGAAAATCGGACAGTGAAAGTGTTAATCTGTAACTCTATTTCGGGCTGTAAGTATCGTTAGAAGCCACTATTAGAAATCTGACACCCGACAAACATATCCAGGCCGATTATGGTGTGCTGATCAAAGGTGCGAGAGGTTTGGTACTGCAATCGGCCGACGTTGATCTAGCTATAATTAAAATAACCGCTAATCATATGGTACTCGAATGTTCTGTGGTAAGAATCACAGATCGGACCAAAAATAAGTTATCGGGTTATTCTCTCGCCTGATCTCTCTCCAGTCGTATCGGATTACTGTCCCATTGGACTATGCGAGTGAGGGAATAGATAGTGCACCTGTTATTGCGGACACACTCGTGCACTTAATCCTGTCCTGGGCAGGTCTAGCAGGCTAGTCTCCGTTGAGACTGCAAGCCCTTCCTACAAAAGGACAGGCCGATGTCGAGCATTAGACTTTTATAGGCTGATGAAGGAATTTAAGATGTCGTTAAATTAAATTAATTTTTTTCATACTAACGATACGCTATATCTACACTAGGATTTTCTCCTGTATCGTGGAAGCAGTTTGTAAACATAAATTGCACAAGGACAAAACTCCAGACCCGAAACGATTATTTGTAGGCCTAGGGGATTAAAACCCGCGGCCCCCAGCGCAGCTACTCATTGCTGAGCCACTGCGCCACGGAGCTGTCATGTAAAGTGATATATGAGATGGATAGACCACCATCAACCGGAGACCATATATTTCTGTAGATTATTTGTCTTCTGCCTGCAGTGAAGAACCTACGTCTTGGCTCTGGTCGTATATTGGCGCCTCAAGAGAGTGACTACCCCACATAATACCTTAGGTGTCGCAAAAGGGGACAAAGGAAAATTAAGCCAGATGATGGAGAATAATAAGAGACTGCGGTTGCTAACACGTCTGCCAATCGCGGCAACTATGACAAGCATCTCAATATTTTTTAATGCCATTTATAAGATTAATTTTACCAACAAACTACACTCAAGGCCTTTTTTAATTATTATAATAGCTACACTTTGAAAATTACAGTTATGAAAATAAAACACAAAAAAGAAAGAAATAAAAACAACTTTATTTAAAGATCCAGGGAAAGACTAAGACAAACATAAAAGAAAAAGATATTGCGTTTATTAAAGTGTAGTTTTTATTTTACTAAAATATATCAAATATAAATTACTTTTACGCACACACGCACACGAACAAAGATAATAACGACATGATGTTACAAATTATAAAAACCTAAAACAAACGAAAAGGTGGGAAAGGATTTCTATAGTACTGACCAATATTTAAATAATAAATATGGAGTATAATACACATATAAAATTCGAGCAAACATAGATATAGACAAAAACATATTAAGAAGTAAACATGAACTTATAAAATATACTAAATATATTTACATTATATACAAACATCAACGAATAAAAAACAAATAATACAGTTAAATATATCATAGTATAAATATGGCTTGAGAGAGTATAAATGATATGTTTATATCGGTATCCGTATATAAATAAAATATATACATAGTCCCGAAGTAAACCTATGTATCTCCACAAACAAAATAGACATAATATATGTCTATTTAAAAAAAATATACGTAATAGGAAGTATTGTGTAATAATTGTGCAAAGTGTTTATGCACAATAAATACTGTTAGACATATTTTAACTAATTAAAACTATTAGATATGTTATAGGATTATAGATTATGCAGTTTATGTGGTATCTTTAAAAATGTTAATTGCTTTGAGTAATTTTCCCGTATTTTTACTATAAAAATTTTAAAGAAACAGTACCCTAAAACGTTAGATAATAATATTATTATAACATGTGACACGCTATAAGATGTCGTGTAGCCTAGGCCGTATCTGGCACTTGCGGCGTTTGCCAGAATGAACTCTAAAAATGTTTCATTGGATCTTATAGGAAATGGTAATTATTAAACTGTTATACGGAGTTGAGATAATTTTGTTACTAGATATTTATAAATTCGTGGTTATAATAGATACCGAAAACCGCGTCCACAGATATATACAAACAAATACTTATTCGCAATATATACACGTAACTTTAAATAAATATCATGCAAATAAAAATCCTTTTCAGTCAGATTACTGCGCGAACAAAAAAATTAAATAAAACAAAATAAATCAACATAAAATGACCGAAAAGAAAAAGAAAACGAAAAGTGAACAAAATAAAATTAAAATTAAATCCACTAAATCGCATTCACACACCCGAACGTACATCAATAAATTAACAATCATTAAATAGAGGCTACAATCATTATACCCGAAATAAATTATTTGGTTGCTTCAATTTCTTATCGGCTATATGCGGAATATGCTAAACTGTTACCATCGTTCTTGGAGCGGGACCAACCGTTTGATTCCCATCCTCCATGAGGATGTTCTTCATGAGCAGTCACCCATGTGTGCTCTTCCTGAGCGTGTTTCTTGGCAATGAGAGCTTTGACAATGGCGATGACCTTGGCAATAAAGGCGATCTTGGCAAGAAGTGCAAGCTTGAACAACGAAGCCGCAATTACTAAGAGAGCCAGAACAACGAGTGCGACAGCTTTAACCTTGGCTAAGATAGCAAGGGGAATAAGTAATTTGAGCTTCTTCTTGAGCTGCTTCTTCTTCTTGCCTCGGCCTTCTGCATATAAAAATAAATAAACAAAATTAACGATTAGAATTAAACAAAATTAAAATTAAGTTTTATAGTTAAACAAACGTCGAAGAAATAAAATATTTCGTGGATCTGTGAACTCCGCCCGCACGTACTACGTACGTAGAAATGAGAAGAGGCCTGTGCTCAGTGTTGGGACGTATAAAAAGTACAACTTCACTTTACCCTACAAAAAAAACTCAAAGTAACAGTCTACATACACTCACTAGTGTCCACAAACTGCCCCTCATTTCGAGAGGATTTTTGGAGCAGGGAAAAGTAAGCTGCTCTATTGTGTGTTCACGAATTTCACATGTTCTCAAAATGTTATCAATATTTTAATGCTAATTTCTCACGATTTTATTTTAGGAAGACAATTTTTTGAACTATGTATGGCTAGTAAAGATAAAAGTTTATTTTCACATTAACACAATTGTTTTCGTTTGAGTTACTACATATTTTTTTTGAAAAACTGACATAAAATGCTTTAATATCTTGAATAATTGAATTTTAATGTATAACTAACTATCCAATTTTTGTTATAAAGTTTAATGCAGTTTTGTGACTATGAGCCTGGAAATAATTATTAAAATGAATATTATGTAACATCTTTCGCGATATTGTTAAAAATCGTCTTGTATTTGTCTGTGTGATCTTTTGGTCAAAGTACCTGGCTACTGCACCGAAGATTTAGGTTGTGAATTATAGCCGTAGCCAACATTTTTGCAAATACTCGATTTGATAGTTTTAAAATCTGACTGGGTTTTAATATTTGCTGTCTGTCGCTGCATTCCATCCTGCCTTCAATATTATGTTTACAGGATATTGATAAACTCTACCCGATTGTGCCATCTACACACCCACAGGAAGTTTTATAAGTTTTATTAACAAAATAAATCCTCTAACTGTCCTTACAAAAATACTAAGTGAGTAACCTAACTTGCAAATAATTGCGTCAAACAAATAATTTGATGATTACTCAGAATTCTAGATGCAAATGTTTAGCTGTTTGATGTTCCCATCATTATATTCCTTTTAATATTATAATAATATACATATGCATATTGTGTATATGTTTCCTTCCATTTCAGAAGCGACAGTTGCTCTAATGCATATTCATGTACTTCACAGGTCCTCGAAATAGTTTTTTTTTAATTTATCTGAAATGCAGATTTTTTTCAATATTTATAAGTGTGATAAACGAACACACAATTTACCTGATGGTAATTGACTGCTATATATACATGCTATATATATACATTTATCTTTGATTAAGAATTATAATGCACATGCGCTTTGTCACTCTTGAGGTCTCAAATAGAATGCCTCGTTACCAGTAAAAAGAGCCTCCAGTTCCGTCGCTCAACACAAGAAACATAGCAGTTTTAAGCTGCTATTTCATACTAGTGTCCTGTGCAAACGTGGTCCTTCCCCACTTGAGTCAACACATTCGTACTTAGCATATTATGTAAGAAGGAATGTGACATCTCGAACGGGGCAGCGTACTGTAGCATGGCTCTACCAAGTGTAAAACTATACTTTACAAAAAGTTAGCAATGTTTTAATTCACGTACGGTCGTACGTCGTTAAAATTGTCATTAGCAGTTTTGTTAGTGCATGTACATACCACGAAATTTAACTATCAGTTATTTATTCTCGAATATCTTTGAATAAGTACGAATAAAATAACGGAACTTCTATTGAGCGTTTTCATTGACTGTCATATCAATTTAACCGTTAACTAAACATACGGTTTGTAACCGGAATAACAGAGAAAAAGTTGTCTTAAAGTCAAAATTTTTAATGTTAGCAAAGAAAGATTAATATATTCTGTTTTATATAAACAAGCTTAAATATTTTCACTAAAACTGTACATATTATTTGCAGCTTTTTAAGATTATTGATTGCACCGTGCTTTGTGGCATTCCTTGGAGGCCTATGTTCAGCAGTGGACTTGCGAAGAGCTATAATGATGATGATGATGCTAATGATGAAGTTCGTAACACGTTTTCAGTCAAGGAAAGAGACAAGGTGCAATGTGGGAAGATAAATGCGTTTACTTTTGGAAAGCGTGCTAAAAAACTTAATTATCGTAACCGCCCTGCGTACGTTATGTGCTTTCACTTTGTTTTTCATACTTTTAAAGCTGCGTATTGAGTTGACATTTAAATATGTTTATAAAATATAATTGGTAGTTTTATTCTCTGTTTTTTTTTCTAAAGCATATAAAGAAATTATTCGCCAACAAACTGCCCTGCAATTTGGCGAAAGTAGTATAAGAAATAACCGACTGTATTTTTGTGCAATAAACATAAAAAAAAATTATATCTGAGTCTAAAAGAAAGTAAGTAAGTCAGAAAAATTCAAAAATGTCGTAATTAAAAAACAAACAAACCTTCATCAATAGACCTCGATTCTTCTTCGTCATCTTCAGAACCATTGAAACTTAGTTCTAAGTCGCTTCTTTGCAGGAGATCGGTGGTACTCTCCCAAAGCCGCTCATTGATTTGTCTGCTTCTTATTTCAGGCTCTGTGGATAGAGGTTCAAGGCTTCGGGCTTCTTTGGGCCCGTTATTGTAGATGGTGACACCTTCAAAAATATTCAGCTTTCTCACTGTGCCCAGTCTTTCAGTCGCTTTTAGTGCCTGCTCCTGTAAAAAATATCGTCTTTTAGCGATTATAATCAAATACATTTATGACATTGCTATTCCAATTTCTCGATAGATTTTAATTTATTATTTAAATTATACGACATTAAGAAATATTTTATTTCGTATTCTTATATAATATTTTATTTTAGAAAATTTTATAACCATTCCTACAATATGCATAACTAATACTACTTGAATTATCGTGTGATTTTAAACTTTTATATGTATAAATATGGACTCATAAGACTATAATGCTTTTGATTTTGTTTAGCTATTTTATTTTTTAAATGTTATTTTGTTGTCAAAATTTTATTTTAGTTTTTTTAATATAATATAACACTTCTGAACAAGATTTTTGTGAATATTTTTCAAAAACAACACGAACAACACGATCGTACGTCGCGTCTCTCGAAAGTGAGTAGGAAATGGCACATGAGAA